>BROG01000418.1:0-450000 GCA_030159075.1 Atrina japonica | reverse complement strand
TGAGCTCTAATTGAAAAATGTTACGTGCAATGTAGCAATATTATGTAAATGTGTGTGTGTGTGTGTGTGTGTGTGTGTGTGTGTGTGTGTGTGTGTTTATAAGTTTAAACTTATTTATTTTACAGAAATACAATATTTTCATTTCCAACACTGAAAAATAGCAGTTTTCGGTGAAACACTTCCCGCAAATTGACTTGCATTCATGTTTTCGTACTTTCCGAGTCATTGTAACAGCAGTGAGCGGTACAATGGCGATAGCTAATTAGTGGTGTCTGTTTCATGTTGATTTTTATCACTACCTGGCTAATTGCAGTGCATGTGAGCATTTATTTTGATTGGAATGTCATAACATTGCATAATGTGTGGATTAGATGACTTTTCACGATACATGTATTTATTGTAAGCGAAATCGAGCGGTTATGGTGCCTTATATGCGGGGTATATTTATTATTTGCAATGATTTAAACACATGATGATTTACACATTGTAAGGTTTAGATATACGGTACAATGAATGCTGCTAAATATAGTGAATTTTGTACTGTAGTCCAGTAGTTTGACAAACTATTACTAGAAATTCAGAGAGAGCATATATTAAATAAAATACAAATTCATTAATAAAACACATAAAAGAATCAAATATATTTTCTTTACGGGCAACCAACATTTTAGCACTACTTATCCAGCAAGTTGAAGTCAAGGCCTATTTGTGTCAGTGGTTTCATTATTATTTGTTTTAAACATTTTAGCAAATTCAGGCTATATTTAGATCTTAAATGATTTTAATTTTAAATTTAACCTAAAAGGGGCATTAGTTGTGTTAACCCCCCCAAAAAAATATTTGGATTTTTTTCTACTTTTACAACTTGTACTTAATGTACAATAACAAAAAGGAGCTATACACAGGCATAAAAGATCTTAAATTCCTATATTTTTTGTAAAAATAAGGTCAAATCCAGTTTGGTATTCAAATACAAAAAGTAAGTTTGAGTTAGTCAGTTGCAAGCGAAAAGTGCCAAACCTTGGTTACTGAAGCAAGTTTCAATATATATATATATATATATATTATATATATATATATATATATATATATATATATATATATATATATATATATATATGAATTTACGAATTTTTATGCCTATGTATATCTCTTTTTGTTATTGTATATCAATGTAGTAAAAACGGGGAAAATACTGCTAATGCCTCTTAAAATCTATTTTGTCCAGAATACTACCTCTGTGTATTATATTGATATCACTATAAATGACCCATGTACATGAGATACTAGTGATCTTTTTGTTGATTTACGCGCCAAAAGTGCCTTGTTTAAAGTTTACATTAAGTACTTTTCAAATCCTGACTCAAATATGAGTAAAACAGTTATTTCATCAAAGAAACTCTACTTGGAGATCGAAAGAAGACCTAGATATGACGTTATTGAAACTGTCATAAACCAGATTTAACAGTATACGGACATACATTTTACTGACACCATACACATGACCTTCTCTACATATGAGGCGTATATCGAATATCTGAATTATCACATAAATCTCTTTATGTTTATTGCTGTTTTATAACACCAAGATTGTTACATATATGTCGGGGAGTCACCAGCTAAATATGAAGTGCGACGAAATTGACATGTGCCATGAACTGACAACAGTGTAATTTGACCTGCAATGTCAGTCGGCAGCGCTCACTTAAACCTAGCATTATATACAAAACACCATGGAATACGCTCACAGATGACATGGTTTCGACGATTAATCAAATTGATAATGACTGACGTCACAGTTGTCGGTATTTATGAGTGGTCGTGGGTGAGATATTCTTGACAAGAGATAGCTGTTCATGAGTAAGAAAGCTCACCAAAATGCGAATAACATCAACCCGGAACACTACTCTTGGTATGAATTTTCACACCAACGTTTTAGCAGGAGTGAGAAGAACGATATCATGTTTCCATGATTATTTAAGATGTTGTACAGAAATGCCGAAAGGAATTGTAAAATTCATTATAAGGGATTTTGACAGGGAATATGTTATGTTGGGGTCGTAGGGTCCATGAGGGTCATGTCATTGCGTAAATCATGTCCGTATCAATAACTAACATCTTGTAGTGATAGAAATGACCATGCATGTAATCTTACCTCTGTTATACCGATGTTTTTGTCTGTTACGAAGTCGCAGTATGCGGGAAATATAGGTTCACCACCTGCACCATCCGGATCGATGCCATATTGGTTGTTGTGCAGAGGGTTCTTATCCATCTTATGTTTTTTTATCTCGTCGCAGTCCTTGAAGACGTCTGTCAAATGGAATATATATGTTTGATGCAAAAACAACAATGCAGGACATATTTGCTCAAAGTAAAAATGAAGAAGTACTAATGGATAATAGGAACTCTAAATCCATTAGAATACGACAAATTGGACAAACAAATGATCTCAGTATGAAGAATAATTGCAAATCCCAAACGGGATGGGACCAGGTGTCCGGAAGTAGTCAGCGTCCCATGTTAGCATGCCACACCCGTCGATGATTTTACATGGGAACCTCTCAAGTTCGATGACAAAGTATACCTCGGTTGAAGGCTATTTAAAATGTAGGTAAGTCCCTAAGGTCACTACTTAGAGGTCAAAGTCATTTGAAAGAATATCATTATTGATATAAACATGAAATGCAAAATCTTATCATGCAAAATATTTATCTTTTTTTACTTGTGTTGAAGAGATTTCAATTTACTTAGAAGAGCAACCAGTAATCTATTATAATGTAAGACATAGATTTGTAATTTATATCTGACTAGCCTTTGAATGAAAATGCAATATTTAATAAACATGTTCCTATCATATTAATTATATGAAGTAGTGTACAATTAATCTAAGAAGTCAACATGAGTTTGATTGACATATTTTATTCAAGAAATTTCAATTACCCAGCACTGTCTGTGGGTGCGAATGAATTATCGTCACTTGTAGAAGAGCAAACCGGATGTTTGGACACTTTACGAGGATTTTTTTTAATTTTTAATTTTGAATAGTGTTTTACTCAACATTTTTCAGTAATATGATGGCGGCCACTTTTTACTGGTGGAGGAGAGGATACGGTGAGATACATTCGGGAAGAGACCACCGACCTTCCGCAAGTAAACTGGCACCTTTCTCACAAAAGTCATCATAGTTCCCAGCGGAGCTTGAATCTGCGCTGACCTGAAGTGAGAGAATCCTTGGTTCAAAGCGCAATGCTCTAACTACTAGGTCACAGAGGCTCCTGTAATTACGTAGTAGTACATGTAGTTCTGAATTCCTCACATATCGCTAACGATGTGTTAAGGTTCAGATATAAGAAAGAATAAAAATCACCCACAATGATCATCAAAGACGACTGAGAATACCCCACCCTCTGTCTCCCATGGACAAACATTAAACAGGTATTTTTCCCCTCCCACTATCGAGATTTTCATAGTAGGCTAGAATCTAGGTAGGCAGGATTTTTTTGGTATTATCAGTACAATTTTAAACATCTTTTATATTAGCTGATTTGTACTTTGGTATGTTAAAAATGCCTTATAAAATGCATTTTTCCCCTATCTTATGAATGGCTATAAATGGTTTTTCTGTGTCAATGATTTAAACGGCAAAGAAATTAATATATTATCCAGATGTCATTTCAAGATATATAGTAGCTGTTTTTCGCAATCTGTTTCCAAAAATACAGTTATGCATTGCTTTATGCTGCATAAACTATTAACCTAGGTTTAATATATATATTGTCAAACTTGCAAAAAGTACAATGTTTATGATATCCTCATAACAAAAGTAAAGAACTCATGATACAGGGTATATAACCAAAATGTGAATCAAAAACATATTCCTAAGCAAAGCTGTTTAGCTAAAGTTCAGAAGTTTCTATTGACAGTAACTATGGTAATCTTTAATGAAAGATCGGCCTACAGGATACAATTTTGATAGAAATCTAACCAAGGCAAATTAAGTAAAATTTATTCACATTGGTCCAATGGATTGTGAGAAGCTATACAAATATTCTGAATTCAGGGCATACTAATTCCTTCCGGGCACCTGTCCAATCCGTTTGGGATTCGTATTCGTGCGTGTTCAGACCGTTTCAATATCTAATTTGTCGTATTATAAAAGACATGGAGTTTCGGATATCCATGGGGACTTCTTCATTATATTTATGCTTACTTTGGTCAAAATTTCAAAACGTCCAAAGAGTATAAAAATCCGTAACACATAATAAGAGCTCATAAAATTGATTTTACCCTAATATGAAAACATTTCTAATTAAATTCAGCAGGAATTCGAACAAAAACTATATTTGAAATCATGGACCAGTCGAATGCCGACCCCACTCTTGTATTTGATAATTAATTTTGAGTCAAGACAAATAGTGTTCCTATTACACTGGATACGTCGAAGGTAATGGCGTATCGTAAGACAAATAAAAATAATAACATTCTGGAAAAGGTAGGCATTAGATTAAAACAGACCGTTGATTCATGATCTCATTGAGGAAATGGGAATTAACCATATACTAGGCAGGGGTAATCTAATCTTTTTAATATAATAATATAAAGAACGAGTTTTCATGTACTATCTTGAACCGCATACTCACCAAAACATTTCATTGGTCCTACAATCAGTTCACGTGATACAAGACTCTCTGGAAAGTTTATTAGCTGAACAGGTAGGTGTTCCTGTACAACAACGAATCCTCCAAAAGCCTGTTTAGTCGTTCCAGTACAAACGCATTTCCCTGCCTTACAGCTTATTTCTGTGCATATTAAAATAATCGTTATTCTATAATTGACATATAAATTCTTGTTCTGTGTAACTATTAAATATTTTCTGTTTTTATGAATCTAAGGCAAATACTTTGCGTACATTGAAAGTAATACGAGGTATTCTGTCCCGGTATCCATTTCTGACAGCTTTTACCAAGTTTAAGATTATGGTATCGTATCATACAGCAATCTAAAGACTGAATAAATTGTCAGTGATTTGTTTGTTTGGTGTTCTACCCACCACTCAAAAAATGTTCGGCCATATGTTGGTCGAAAATTGTTAATGGGAGAAGAGATAACCCCATTACAATGAAGCCGGGAAGAGGACACCAACCTTCCTTTATCAAAACCCGAAAGTGAAAGAATTCCTTTATCGCCACAGTAGTCACGTGATCATATGTGTGTCGTTAGGGGGACTTTACTAGACGTCGAACTGACATAAAAATTAAAACCAAACAAATAAATAAAACGAACCTGCAATAATAATTAAATGAAAGTAAACAGCTACGATGATACAAAGAAATCGTATATATATTTATTTCTTCAGAACCGGATGGATGCCGTTTGTAAACTCATGCCCACAATTCTTCAGAAGATGATTAACATATCAGTAAATATTTAAATTGAATCACCAAATATTGGAGAAAAATAGAAGAGAGGTTTATTTTGGTGTGCAATTTTATCAAAACTTGAATACTCAACGTTAATGATTTTGAAATAATGTCAGATTGTCAGGTAAAGGTCACTAGATTAAAAGTTATTACCCCAAATGAAAGGTCTGGTCATAAGAAATCTATATGTGAAATATCAAAGCACTGTGTCTTGCAGCTCGAAAGATAAAGGCCAGGTTAAAGATTTTAAAAAGAAGGTCCAAGTCCAAGGTTAAGGTCACTAGATCAAATGTTATTGCCTTAAATGAAAGGAATCTACAACTGAAATATCATAGCTCTCCTACATTCCAAAGAAAGAGGAAAGGTTAAAGTTTTTGAAAAGTTGGTAAAAGTACAAGTTCAAGGTCACAAGGTCATACGTCATTACAAATGAAAGTTCTTGTCACAAGAAATCTACATCTGAAATATTAAAGCCATATCCATCATGGTTCAAACTTAAAGATAAAGCCAAGGTTAAAGTGTTGAAAAATCCAAAAAGTCCAATGTCAGGGTTACTAGGTCAAAAGGCAAGGTACCAGATAAAAAAATTGTCAAATCAACATGTGAAAAATCAAAGCCATATCCCTATTGGTTTAATAGATATAGCCAAGGTTAAAGTTTTTGAAAGTAGGTCAAAGTGTTTTAAAATTTGTTGTTTTCCTTAAAAAAGAGACACGTTGCCCAAACTTTATTTTTAAGTTTTTTTTATTTAAGGTAATATTTTCCAATATGAGAAATAAACTGGAAATGTATCCGGAGTATTATGGAAAGTATGTATATCATCAATATCTCTTTTCGTGCAGCAACCCGTCAATAGAATAAATGTGATAGAAGAAATGTTTAGTCAAAAAAGGAACTTTTTAGTATAAAATATTCCGGTTATCCATATAACATAACCAGAGGTTTCTGATACATAAATATACATCTGCAGAATACTTCGGCAGAAAACTATATTCCATGTAATTGTCTAAAATACTGGGATTTTTTCAATGGGTTCAATGGTGAGGTACGCTTCAAAATTATAAACATAAAAGGAACAATAAATTTCGTTTGTCAATTAGAATTAGAAAATCGTACTTTGTCATTTCTGATGCTGATCTCGAAGGTTTTAGTTATGATAATCTGGTTTTGTGATTATTCTATATTATACTCTATTAGATTTACAGGCAATGTTTTCTATAATGCGTACTATATGCCGGATAGGCAAATGGTACCACATTTTCCGATATGTGTGAAATTTAAGATATTACCATCGTTTATTACTTCCCAATCCGTCATTTCTCTTCCCTCTTCACTTGTTGGAATTGACGCACCACTACACAGAACGTAAATCTCCTGCTCACAATAGGACGATTTCTCCACAAGGACTTCCACCAAGGATATATTGAAAACGAAATAGAGGATAATATAAGGCCCTTTTTCGTTGGGTATATCCGTTCTATTTCTCTTGGCTCTTATTTCCTGGTTGTAAAAAGGTTTGCAATATGATGATTTATATATATATATATATATATATATATATATATATATATATATATATATATATATATATATATATATATATATATATATATATATATATATATGATACTGTTAATAGAAGCATTTCTTCTTGCTGCCAATACATAATATTAGTTTAAGATTTATAAATATCATAAAAACAAAGGATAAATCGAACTATATGTTTACATATAAAACATCTCAGATACCAAAGTATAAATCTTTAGGATATCCAGGACATAGATACAAATCCGGTTAAAATAGACAAACACGGACCTCTGAAAACCAAGAGGTGGGATCAGGTACCATGGAGGAGTAAGCATTCCCTGTCGACCGGTCACAACCGCCGTTAGTCCACAGTCAAATCCAAATTAAATACGTGATGAATGAATCCTCGTCACAATTGGTTCAGACATCCCAACAGCTGCCAAAGAAAAGGCAACTCAACATTTCACCCAGTGAAACAGAGTAATCGCAAACAAGACTACTAAACCGACCGTACAATTTGCGGAACGTTGACATTATTGTTTTCGATATCCCTGTGTCAATAATTTGTCAGTGAGTAGTTTACTTCTGTATATGAAATGTTCATATGTTGAACACGCCCTGGCATATTGGATCATTTGTGAAATAAAAACTCCATAAACGGTTGACTGTGGAATGTTACTACTCATATGTGGAAAATTAACAATGGGAAAGCCGAAATCGTCGCGTTTATCGTATAGCTTAGTTGCCAATTTGTCTACAGTAAGTAAAATGTCTAAGTATGAAGCGTGTGTGATAGATTCGGTAATTTCTAGTTCGCTGGGATATATCGCATTGACATATGTATGAAAATTGTCATTATTAATTGAAAAAACGTCGTCGATGTATCTAAATGTGAAATTAAAGTTCATCGCTAGCTTTTTCTTCTTTTGATTCAGCAGTTTTTGATTGAAGTTTGCTTCGTATGAATAAAGGAACAGGTCGGCCAATAAAGGAGCACAATTGGTTCCCAACGGAATGTCGACATTTGTCGTTTGTTGAAACACAACGTCTACGAACATTACAGTTATATTATCTATAAGAAATTCCAGCATGTTTTTTATATCAACTTCAGCGTATTTATGTGTACAATAAAAGTGGTGTTTGACAAAATAAGTATCGTGATAACCAATCACTAGATATTTAAATTTTCGGGTAACACCTTTAGTGAAAAACAGTAGTCTATCATGTTAAAAAGTCTTTCTTTTAATTTTTATGTGAAATAGTTGTGTAAAGAGTAGAGAAGTCATATGTTTTGATACTGTGTATTTGAGAAAATTGTGTGCCTTTACATTAAAGTAACATATAAAAGCAAATCTAAAATATCTGAAAACTCATATAGGACGCCGGACTGACTTCTTATAGCAAGATATATTTTTTAAGCGAATAGATGCTTTTTAGTGAATTCAAAAAAGCAAATATTTATGAATAAAAGTGTGATATGGACATTTTAATCTTGAAGTTGAGTTTATGTTGCTGAAATACACATATATCTGTAATTTCCCTGCAACATAATGTGTTGTTTACCCCATACTGCAAAATGTGCTTTGCCTTGATCCCAAGAACTCCACTTACGACAACATAACTGAGTTGATGGTACATCAACTCTTAAAATAGTAGTGACTGTTCCTTCACCAATCATACGGAATGAAAGCAAAGAGCCTTTCGGATGAAAGTGAACGTCACCTGTGTCAAGGATGGGACAAAGAACCGATGTCACATGTCACGGCAGGTGTGGCATGTAAACAGTCCTAACAAAAAAGGTACAGAAGTCGTATGTTTTCATACATGTAATTAATTGAATCTATCATGCTACTTTATTTTTATTTACACGTTATCGCGTTGTTCCTGTAATCTCGTGAGATCTCGTGAGATAGAGGTATTTTTCTTCTTCCTGACAAAAGAGTGATCAAAGGGCGGTAACTCTTATATGGTGGTAATAAGAAGTATTGAATCCCAGGCAGACTACAGGCTGATATTGTGAGTAGAAACATCGACACTTAGCGACGTATCTCACAGTTGATTTGTGTCATAGAAAGACATTGGACTAATAAAATGTCAGATGAAGCAACACCATCGACAAGTGTCATCAATAATTCAAGCAATGAAGTGTACATTAAATCAATGAAAAACATTGTAACTGCATTGTTATATCTAATACACCCGAGTAAAGGTAAAAAGCTCAAGTGTTACCCACAAAAAAAAATTATCCTTGGACCAACTTTATATATGATTTCCCTCAATTGTACAAACAATGCATAATCTTACGACGTATCCAACAGGAGGCTCGGGGATGAAAGTACACAATACAGGGAATTCAGGATCTCCTCTTCCAAAACCATCATAGTCGATATAAACTGTATCACTTGTTAACTGTCTTTTATTTCGTCTATCTTGACATGAAGAATATTGTCCTGCAAAACATAAGAATACGGTTAATCCTTCACATAACACTAAATGTTCCAAGGGCTTTGAATAGCTCACTTTGCAAGCCTTTACAACCCACTAAATGCTATATTTTTTAGTTTTTGAAAAAATTGAAATATAAAATGTTAAAGAAAAGTTGACAATGAAAATGGGCATCATCTGAAAAAGACTTAAACAAGATCAGCAAATAAACATCTGTAACAATTCAAAGCCAAAAAAAAAAAAAAAAAATACTCGCTGAATCTTAAATTCTAAACATAATAATATTCTCCTTATACTCGTACAAAACCATACACTTACCTATCGCATATCCACTGCAAATTAAATCACCTAATCTGTATGCCCCATATCTATGTTCCGCATCGTCTGTTGTTGCATCTAATTTTATGCAGATTTTGCAAACCGGAAGCATTGTTATATTTCGAATCCAGCCATCGTCAGTCCGAGAAACATTATCTCCCATATCACAATTGCACAACCCTGTTTCACCACCGTCGCAGGTGCCCGTAACTCCGCATCTACATTTTTCCAATCCCTGAGATCCTCCCCATCCTTAAACAAAATAGCATCAATATCAACGTTGAGTAAATTTTATGGTCGGTATAATAATATTGTTTGCAATTACTCTATTCACCAAGTCAAATATTGAGTTGCCTGTTGTTGAGACGTCTGTGGCAATTGTGACGAGGATTCATTCATTATGTATTTCATTTGGATTTAACTGTGGACTTACGGTAAGTAAGATTGGTCGACAGGGGATGCTTACTCCTCCATGGCACCTGATTCAACCTCTTAGTTTCCAGAGGTCCGTGTTTGTTTGATTTATACTTTGGTATTTGAATTTTTTTATATTATGTGAGCATATGTAGTAATTAGGCAGGGCAAGTTCTGTTTCTGTTTGTGAATAATAGGATCTACCCCTACCTTGAAGGTATATCGGGATAGGACTCTTGAATGACAAATCTCGGCAAGCCTCGGGTTTGACATTCAAGAATCCTCGGTTTCAGATTTCTTTGTCACAACCTTAAAGAAGATGTTGATTATTTTTCTTAAATATAGATCTATTTCTAGTCTGACATAACCATGTAGATCTACCGCATACTAGGAGCCACAGAAGTTCTACGTCATAAATTGTATTGTGACGTCATATCGCGTATAGCTTTTCAATACCCTAGGGGTATACTATTCTAAGGAAATTATTCCTCGTGAAAGAAGGATAAATCTGTGAACCATGGGAGAATATACTATTATGTATATAAACTTTAACATTTCTGAGACGGCGTAGTGGAAATTGTCAGTCCGAAAATATAATTGATGACTGAGGCGAAGCAGAGGTTGACAATGATTTTCAAGGGGTGGCAATGCCCATCCCCATCCTCTAAGGAATGTTATGCTAGGTATAACAATTGACAGTATTCGATACGATATTCTTCAGATTATTAACAATCAAAACTAAGAAAATAGAGAATAGATGGTTAGTGTCTTAAATACAGGTTGTATTTGGACCAGGGTTTAGAAAAACAAAACTGGCGAGACTTGTCGGTCCGGTGTCGTTTTTCTGATTCGAGTTCAAATACAACCTGTATTTTATTCTGTTTATCCAGTAAGCTACAATTGCTACTTGAGTAATTTATACCGCAATTTCAATGTATTGAAAACAATTTTGGCGCCGCCACTTTGTCAAAGATTATTTAACAAATATGCAAGGTGCTATAGAACATGTGACGTCATTCCAGCGATTAACTTTATGTTCAATGTCACATACTAATTCACTGTATTCAATACAATATTTAAGACGATATTCTTGAGATTATCAATAACCAAAAACCATGAAAACATTGCTTGTATATAGTGTTTCTATAATCTAGAACATTTCAGCAGTCTGAAATCCCAACGTTTAGATAATCTCATCTTAGATTACCACACCTAAAGTTCTAAAGGTCTGTTTTATTTGTTTCATTAGTATTGAGAGATTCTGATTAAAATTTACTGGGAAGAGATATCCGGACTTGTGCAAGTAAACTAGCAAACTTTCTCACAAATCATCCCACATTCTGACAGAGCTTGAACCGCACTGCAATTATTGTTAGGTTGTTATGAGTTATGTTGAATAATCATTGTCCCTAAGCCTAAGTAGTTCTAATTAGATTTGTATGTCCTGTGGTTTTTTTGGATAATTTGGCGTCGCCAAAATTTGGTCACTTTGGTCATAATACGACGGATTTTTGTTTACAGTCTAACCCGACTTAACGACCATTATCTACATTCTCCTAGCTTACTATCTATATTTCTTCACAATTCCTACACTGCTGAATTTTGACGATGCATATTACCGTTCTTTGAAATGAGAGAGTCCAATTGTGGATATACGGGTCAAAGAGTTAAGATGATATATATACAGTGAAACCTGCTATAGCAGCCACCTCTATATAAGGATTACCTGTCTATAAAGGCCAGTTTTTTCAAGTCCATTGACTGCATACTTCAACTAAATTGAACCTGTGTATAAGGGTCACCTGCATATAAAGGTCAATATTTTCTGGTCCCTTGGGTGGCCCCTATATACAGGTTTCACTGTATATAGGACAGCACCTCTGACATTTAATACTGTAACAGTTCCTTCCAAAATGTACCCTTTCTGGAATAAAAAACGGCTGGGCAGTCAAAGTGAAACAATGTTGAGAATAAGCATTAAAATTTACCTTTTTGTCTTTCACCCACACAGTTTTCGTAATAAACATGGTCAGTTTTGGGGGCATTTTTACAGCTGTAGCTCAGGTGCTGAGTACAAACCAAGGATTTTTTAACGAGAGCCTAAAATGAAATTTTAATGTGAACAATGAAATGTAAATTTAGATTTTATATCTTGTTGAAACACGGATAAGACAAGAGCTACGTCACTCATACATATTTTCAACTTACATAACTCTGACGAATATGAACGAATGTCTGTCAAGATTGAACTCATTCTGTAAATGATATTAAAGGCCATTGGCTATTTTTAGCAAACGATTTTCTTTCGTGTTTACTAGTTAAATTGATACAAAAAGGAGATATACATATGCATAACAATTCTTACATTCCTATATAATTTGTGAAAATTGATTGAAAAACCATGTTTGTTAATTAATTTATTCAAGATTTTTATTTCATACTGGACCTGACCTTTTTCACGAAATATATAGGAATATAAGATTTGTTAAGCCTGTGTATAGTTCTTGTACTAGTAAACACAGCTTACGCCTCTTCAGGCAAACAACATAAGATATAACATGAGGTAAAACATTATTATAATTCAACAGAATGTTGCAAAAGGATAAAAGAGGAAAACACACGGACCAAATTAAAAACTCCCGGATTTTCGATTCCGGGGAGTATATAATACATCAGAGCGTGTTGACGTCGATTTCAACCATCGCTATCAATAATGTAGTGTCCGTACGTTTGACTTATACAAAACCGGATCTGATAGACGGTTCCGTTTACAGCAAGTATCACCCACGACAAATCACTCTTATTCCACGAGGAATTAGGCACACGTGTTACTTAAGCTTCATGGGAGCCTCCGCGACAAACTGAAAGCATCGGGCTTTAAATCAAAATGTTTTTTCAGTCTTATCAGCACAGCAATATAAATATCAGTTGAGCTTTAATTTTTATGTGCACGATTTACGTGACGGCAAGAGAATGACCAATTTCTTACACTTGTGGGAAATAATGCATTTCCTTACACCCGATTGGTCTAACCATTCGATCATAAATAACACACCGATATATCATCATCCGGTATCGCTTATACAATATTTTCCGGCTTCACTAACGAATCGCGGAAAAAAGTTTTAAATATATATATTCTTGGAAATATTCTGACGGTAAAAACACAAAAATTCAAATATATAGAACATATACGATATACTGATGACGGAGTATAATTCCGCTTCACATTTCATAGGATTTTAATTGAAAATGATACAATGCCTTCAGTTTCGCAAGTGTGCGACATGTATTTGACTAAATTTCTGAGTTTGACAGAAGACAATTCTGCTTATATTCTATATTATAGTTTTGATAATTTTTCATAATATACTCATTTATTATTAATTTACATTTTGGTGTATTTTTGTGGTATATGTTGCCAAAAATAATGTAAAATTATTTGTTCTTTTTGTCAAAATAGTAATCTCATCCTACAATTCTCATCTGGATATAAAAGAAAAAATAAAATATAGTGAAATTTCGCTGTACTGCCACTTTTTTCAACCCAAATTTGGCATTATAAATAGATTTGGCGGTAGATGGAGAGGAACACCTTAAATGAAATTATAGGGACAATTGGAATGGCGGACTTAAACAAATTATGGTGTTAAGCGAGGTGGCAAATAAAACGAGGGCATTATAAAGATGCTTTACTGTATAGGTATGAACATGAATAGATAAATACAAGCGCCTATACCTGTATCTGGCTGTCGTTGATTCCTTTGTAATTGATATCAAAACATTTGGTCAATGGTCCATGGTGATCTGGCAGATCTGTACTAGTGGTATTATGAAAGTCTGCAGAGTAACAACAGCAATATATGATAATAATAATAATAATAATAATAATAATAATAATAATAATAATTATAATAATAATAATAATAATAATAATGATAATAATAATAATAATAATAATAATAATAATTATAATAATAATAATAATAATGATAATAATAATAATAATGATAATAATAATAATAATAATAATAATAATAATGATAATAATAATAATAATAATAATAATAATAATAATAATAAACAGTAGAAGTAGTAGTAGTCGTTTACGTAGAAGGTTTTTGTCATTATTAAATAAAAAAACGTCGTCGATATATCTAATATTAGTGGGTTGGTTGTATTATTGTTTAATGTCCCACTCAAGAATTTTTCACTCATATGGAGACGTCATTAAATGCCGGTGAAGGGCTTCAAAGTTTGGCCTATGCTCAGCACTTACGGCCACTGAGTATTCTTTAACCTGCCGACACCTTCTGTGACACGGGACTTTTTACTGTCTCATCCGAACGACAGGAATCCGACCAACCGCCGGTTGGACTCGAACCCACGGCCTCTGGATCAAGAGTCGAGCGCGCTACCGACTGAGCCAGGTCGGCTCTCTATCTACTACTACTACTACTTCTACTACTACTACTAATAATAATAATAATCATAATGATAATAATAGTAATTATAATAATAGTAACCGTCATCGTCATCATCATCATCATCATCATAATGATAATAATAAAGAACTATAATAATAATAATAATAATAATGAAAACTAGATTTTGTGATGAAATTATTTTACCTGGTCCAATGTTAATAATTGTCATTGGAAAGTCACAATAAACAGCAAAAGGCTCCACGCCATCAGCTCCATCAGGGGCAATTGTATAAAACCCTTTTTCTGGCATGCGTTCGCTTTCGTAACGGTGAAAGTACATAAAGGTAAACTGATCACTACATGTCGGGAACACCTCTATTAAGAAAAAAATGAATAAAAAGTAATAAATTTTATCATATTACCAAGCTGTCAATTTTCTGTCTGTGTCTTTAATAAAATGTTAAAAAAGTAATAAATTTTATCATATTACCAAGCTGTCAATTTTCTGTCTGTGTCTTTAATAAAATGTTAAAGTATGAAGTGTTTGTGCTTGACTCTGTTCTGTCTTTATTTTCTAGTTCGTTTGTATATATATGGTATTTACATATATATGAAAATTGTCATTATTAATTGATAAAACGTCGTCGATATATCTAATACAAAAATCTCAGATACCATAAATATTCAGGATTTCCGGGATATCGACACAAATATAGTAAAAGTTGGACAAACACAGACCTCTGGAAATCATAAGGTTATGGGATAAGGTTCCGTGGAGGAGTAAACATCCCTCGTGACCGGTCACACCCGCCGTGAGTCCACGGTCAAATATAAATGAAATAAGTTAGGAGCAAATCCTCGTCACAATTGGTACAGACGTCCCAACAATTGCTATTGAACAAGCAACTCAACACTCATCTATATAGATGAGTATTTAATAATTGCAAACAAGATTATCATAACGACCGTAAAATTTGTGGAACGTTACCATCAAACGCGGTTTTCGATATCACTGTGTCAATAATATGTCAGTGAGAAGTTTATATCTGTATATGAAATTTGTATATGTTAGATAAGCCCTGGCATATCGGATCATTTGTGAATATAAATGCCATATGCAGGTGATTGTGGGATATTACTACTTAAAAGTGGAAAATGTACAATGAGAAAGCCGGAATCGTCGCGTTTGTCGTATAGATTAGTTTATAATTACCCATCTGTGTCTATAGTAAGTAAAATGACTAAATAGGAAGCGTGTGTGCTTGATTCTGTTGTAGCTTAAATTTGTAGTTCTTTTGGGATATGTATTGGTATATGTATGAAAATTGTCATTATTAATTGAGAAAACGTCGTCGATATATCTGAATGTCAAATTAAAAGACACCGCTAGCTTTTTCTTATTTTTATTTATTAGTTTCGTATGAATAAATGGAAATGGTCAGCCAATAAAGGGGCACAATTGATTCCCACAAGAATGCCGACAGTTTTCTGAAAGACCGCGCCTCCAAACATTACAATTCTATTGTCTATTAGATATTCCAGCATCTTTTTTATATCAACTTCAGTGTATTTATGTGTAGAATCAGAGTGGTGTTGGACAAAAAAAGCATCATGATAACCAATGACTAGGTATTTAAATTTTCGGATACCACCTTTAGTGAGTGAAAAACAGCCGTCGAAAATACCAAAAAGATATATTTCACAACGTAGAGTGACATGCAAAGACCGACCGATATGTAGGGACATCGTATTTAAAACTTAATTTGTTGTTCTGTGTCCGTTAAGTTTAGGGGTTGATGAGTTAAAACGCCCTTCAAGTTAAACTGATCGAGAAGGAGACCTATGTATCTCATGTTTAATTTTTCATGTGAAATTGTTGTGTAAAGAGTGGAAATGTCATCTGTTTTGATACTGTAAATTTAAGAAAAACTGTGTGTCTTCAAATTTTCTAAAAGTTGTTTAGAATTTTTAAGTATCCACATCTGATTTACACCGCTTCTGGAATAAGCAACTGTACAGTATTGCTGAAGTTTCTCCTTAATGTCTGTCAGTATATTGGTAAGGAGCAAAGGTAATGGTTTAATGGAACATTCGCTGGATCCTGCTTAAATGGAGCTATGTGAAGTTTAATTAAAGGCCACCATTAGCTTTTTCTTTTTTTGATTCAGAAGATTCTGAATGAAGTCTGCTTCGTATGAAGAAAGGAACAGGTCCTCGTGGGAATTCCTACAGTGGGCTGAAAGACATGGGCCTAAAGTGACCAAATTTACTTAATACTCAAGCTTAAGGTAAAGCACACAAAAATTATTCTGTAACTTGTCATATTTGTATATTGTAAATAATGATCACAATTATTGTTCATTTGATGAAAACCAGAAATTAAAAAAAGTGTTTGACTATGTACTCAAATTCTGAGTATCGTACCCAACATATTTATTCATATATAAGTGCGACGCAAAGATTTATATGGCAATGATGAAAAATAAAACCATGTTCCCTAATCACTCAATTTCCAAAGTTTTACAAACGATTATAAAGTCAAAAGAATGAAATAAAAGTTGAACTTGAGTATTGAGTAAACTCGTGACTTCGGGCCCTGGTCTCTAAGCATTACAAATATATTGCTTATAAGAAATTCCAATATCTTTTTACGTTATTTTTGGAATTGTTGTGTGAAGAATAGAAAAGTCATACGAGTATGTTTTGATACAATAAATATGAGAAAAAATGTGTGTCTTATATTTTCTAAAAGCTGTTTAGAATTTTTAAGTGTCCACATTTCACTTACACCGCTTCTGGAATAAGCAACTGTACAGTATTGCTAAAGTTTTTATCTTCACAGTTGTCGGTATCTGTGTAGGGCGTGACGATAAATCACAGATACCAAAATATACATCTTCAGGATGTCCAGGATACAAATTATGTATTCAAATTAATACATAACCAGTACCATGTTTCCTTTTCTCTTTATTTTGCTGTCTTTTTCATGGCAATGATATTATTTATGCATTCCTTTTCTCACAGACACATTTAATTGAAAAAGACAAATTGTACGATTTAAGTCATGTAGATAAATTGTTCGGACGAATTAAGGAGCTATTTCTCTACATTCGTTCTACATTATAAGTAAACTTGAATCACTATGCAGGTACCTGGTAGTTGAAAGAGGCATTAATGCTAATTTTAATTGTATTTTTACCTCGCTGCAAGGCCACAATTGTGACTACATCAGCTATGCGCAGACTTATACACTCTAGTTTAACTACAACCTTAAGTTCTGTTTGTATTTTGTAAGTGCACAATTATTTTTCAGATAATATAATAAAAGACGGATAAAAATAACATAAGGATAAGCTCTAATGAGCGTTTTGCCGACTTTAACTTTTTCATTGTCAAATTATTTGATTTACTCATATAATTTACTTTCATTTGTTTTTACGGGACTGCATGATAATTTTCTCTGACACGTTTGTTTTCAGGCGAAATTAAGCAATCTTAATATTTGGTTTTTTCTGTATGTGAGGAATGTTGTTTACATTGAATAAATACGTAAGGTCATTTTGCAGGTAAAGATGCAATCACATTCCAGATTATTTCTTTGATAATTTATCCTCGAGACAGTATTTTTCACGCATTCAACAGTTTTGGCATAATAAGCATATATGCTTGGTTAGGTTAAGGATAACCTGGAAAAAGCTAAAACATCGCAAAATACAGAGTACGGGGAATTGAGATGGGGGATTATTGATTTGCATGAAAATTCATGGCTACTGTGTTTCTTTTTACTTTCTACCCAGAACCTCAGCGTACTAAGGCATTTATATAACGTATCTTAACCCATTTGGAACCTGTATAATACTTTAATGCAGATAGGCCAGAACAGATGTATAGATGTATATCTTATGTTTTGACTAGGCTAGGCCTGGTTTTGAGATCGCTAATTTTCAATTCCTTTGGAGTCTAGTATGTAAACATGTAATTTTATACAATTTTTAGACTCTTGGATATATCTATGGATTTTTTATTTTAAAAACAGGCTTTATCTACGCTGTATGAATTTGTTTCACAAATTTCTTCAATAATACTATTTTAATGTAATTATTTTTCCAGATTTTGAGAGCAGCAAAACAGGGGGTGGTGATGGTGCACATCGATTGACTCCCAGCGTCTATTTTGAAAAAAAAGTTATCTAGTTTTTTAGAGTTGAATTAAATACTATATGTTATTATTTAATTTTAACAGTAATATATTTGTAATATTACTATTCCATGTATTTGAAATATAAATAAACATTATCACACAATATAAGCGTATTTCAAGTTCGATGTCAATCATATTTGCGAATATGAATATGGTACGACATACATGTCATACAGCCCGACGCTTGTGTCATAAATATGATATTGCATCCATTTCATTACAACCAGCGCATTTGTCATCAACGGGGCTTTGCATGTAAGCCATAATGCCTAGCGCTTGTTTTATAAATATGGTATTAATCATCTTATACTATAGTAATATTTTGCACTGATAACACCATTTAAATTCTTCAAAAGCAACGATAATCATCTTTTTACAATAGTTACTCATAGACGAATTTTGCTATGCATTTAGACTTATTAGTTGGCCTTGTATGACACCACTTTTCTCTTGGAAAATCTATTTTAAATGTGTTTGTTGTTGTATTTTGTTTATCGTCTCACTCAAGAAGCTTTCACTCATATGGAGACGTCACCAAATGCCGGTGAAGGGCTTCAAATTTTGGCCTATGCTTCGCACTTACGGTCGTTGAGAAATGAGGGTTCTTTAACCTGCCGACACCTACTGTGACACAGGACCTAAACTGATTAAGTCTAATTGACAGAAACGATCGTCTTGAACATTATAACTTTGATAGTATGTTTATAATATTAAATGTATATCATAAAACTCTATCTTCATATCAAGGATATAATATTGCAAACAATAGCGATTGTGTCTTGAATAAAGTATTAAATGCATGTCATAAAACTAACGCTTGTGTCACAAATATGGTATTCTATACATGTCATAAATACTATAACTTGTGTAAAAAATGGTATCACATATATGCCATACAACCCAACGCTTGTGTGATAGAATATGGTATCGCATGCTTGTCATACAATCCAACGCATTTGTCATAAAATATGGTATTTCATGCATGTCATAAAACCTAGCGCATTTGTCATAAACCATGGTACATTTGTATTTTATAAATGCCATAAAACCTCGCGCATTTGTCATAAAGTATGGTAATTCATACATGTCAAAAACCTAGCGCATTTATCATAAAATATTATATTTCATGCATGTCATAAAACCTCGCGCATTTATCATAAAATATTATATTTCATGCATGTCATAAAACCTCGCGCATTTATCATAAAATATTATATTTCATGCATGTCATAAAACCTCGCGCATTTACCATAAAATATTATATTTCATGCATGTCATAAAACCTAGCGCATTTATCATAAAATATGGTATTGCATGCATGTCATAAAACCTAGCGCATTTGTCATAAAATATGGTATTTCATGCATTTCATAAAACAAAAATGACGTTCGTGTTATTAAGATACATGGCATAAATCTAGTTTAACAGCGGTCATGTAAAAAATTCAACTTTTGTTATTCTCACAACCACTAATGCTTTTCCATTTAAATGAACAAAATGGAACTATTTTGAGTTGAGCAAAATAGCTAGTATACAATGATCGTAGTGTGGCCTTTGTGACAATTAAATATTAAAGCCAAGATGATCCTGTCAAAGTAAAGAACTGGTGTAATAAATACGATACAATATGTCCACTTTTTTATAATCTTCTATATGTGATGGTCAGTGTATACAAACTGGGAAGATCACACGATTACTGTTGCTGTATCATAAATAATAATTGTTGTTACAATCTGAGAACAAGTACTTACCGCTGCATGTTAGGGGACCAACTTCTACCTTTGCTGTTCCGTACCCAACTGTGGTCACTATCTCTTTGACGGGTAAATCTTCTTTATTTGTCAGTTTTCCCTGGTCAAATCTAAAAAAAAAGTAATTCCAACAACAAAATGCGAATGGCAGGAGCTTTTGAGTAGGCACACTGCTTGTGAAATTAACTTTTTGTGATTCAAAGAAGATATTGATAATAATAATAAAATTAGAAACACTGTGATCAATAATCACACAAACATATGCATACACATACACACACAGATGCACACACATACATACAGTCATACATGCATGCATACATGCATACATACATACATACATACATACATACATACACATATAAAAATACACAAACACACAGACACACATACACAAACACACACTAATGCAAACACAAACGCGCATGCACATATACAAATACACACACACACACACACACACACACAAACACACACACACACACACACACACTATAAGTACATACGGTTAATTGATATTTGATATCGGGACAGAGGAATGTGACATATAATTGCCCATTACCTTAGTGTTCCGTCGTTGATATCACAGTTACAAGTTTGGTTTTCTCCACCAGCGCAATCACCTGTTAAACCACATTTACAACCAGTCCCACCTGGTCCGTTAAAATAGCTATGTGTTTTATTGTCTATATCCAGCCAAGTCAAAAACTGGGTTCCTTCAACATATTAAAAATGGAAATTAGTAATAGTTTTCTTTTCTATTAGTAGACACGTGTCATAACTAATATGTTATGGCATATAGTATTTCACATACAGCAAAACCAACAGTGATAATTGTGACCAGAAACTGGTCCAAACAATTTTCCGTATAAACCTAGGTGAATTGTTATGACCAGAATAAAAGCGCCAGACAATTGCAGATAAACATAGGTGATGCCATTTGGTTCAGATGAGGGTCAGGTTTATTGTTGCGACCAGAAAGTGGGCCAAACAATATTCCAGATAAATCTAGGTGATGCCATCTGGTGCTGATAAAGGTCAGGGTGATTGTTGTGAACAGAAACTGGGCCAAACAATATTCCAGATAAACCTAGGTGATGTCATTAATTGCTATTGCAGTGCAGGGTTATAGTCGTCATCAGAAAGTGGATCAAACAATATTCCAGATAAACTTAGGTGATGTCACTGGGTGCGGATGAGGGGCAGGGTGGTTGTCACGATTTGATTGATTCTATACATAAAGAGGAAACAATACATAAAACCTAAAATTTATATCTCAAGATAGCCAACTGGACCCAGTTTCACAATACGTTGTTAAATTAAACTTGGCGTCAAATAATATTAAATCAAGAACATTAAGTGCGATTGAGGGACATGGGCATAGTTGTGACCAGAAACTGGGCCAAACAATATTCCAGATAAACCTAGGTGCTGTCATTGGGTGTGGATGAGGTACAGGGTTACATTAAATAATTGTGCATCCGGGTCCTATACGACAAAAAGGAAAATCATCAAACTAAAATACAAAGAAAATTAGATTAACAATAATAGATAGATGGTGGCGCAGATGTCTTGGGAGGATTATTTGATCTAAGACATATGAAAACTTTTAACCGTTGTCTATATAATTCATTAACAGCAAATGAAGCTGTAAATATTTCTAACAATAAGTTTTAGTTTTCCAAAAAGGGGTCAAAAGAATTGCTCAAGACGATTGCTTCTGCCGATAAGACTTGTAAAATACTTGTAGAGTACCGAAACAGAAAGGTTCATCATACAAGGCCTCAAAATAACCTAAACGTATTCCCAAGTCCGTCTAAGAGTAACCATTGAAAAACTTGATCGAAATAAATCTGGTATTTTAGTTCCGATAACGAATGTTTATTAATATATATTTAACATAACATAAACATAATATATATTTAAATATATATATATATGAATTGATTAATTTTCAAAGATATATATTTTATTGCCGAATTACATACCATCATCACTAGTAGGTGCACTGATACACTGGTAGGTGACGGACTGTAGGCAATACCCTGATCTATACCGCAATTTTTTCAGTTGCCGGTCAGTCACAAGCTTGTACCGGAAGACAATGTTTCCAACAAGTTCAGTCTGAAAGACAATGGTACCATATAAATTCATTATAATTCATACTTAAGTAGTAATGAAGAAGAACCAATAGATAATAGAAACTCGAATTCCGAACAATTGCGGAACCCAAACGTGATGGGACCTGATGTCCCGAAGGAGTCCCCCGCCAGCATAACACATTTCTATTGTTTTGATATTAACTCGATTGCTTTGAGCCTCGACAAGCCTCGACAAGCATCGTCATGGACAAACAAAATTTAGTGCACTCAAGCAAAGCAGTGTTTGACGTTTTTTTCTGTCATGTTGTATAACAGTGTAAATGGGTGACAACTCGAATTAACGCATTAATTGTGTCACGGGGACATACGCATTAATATGAAGTACGGTGAACACGCTACACCTTACAATTCATCCGCATTTAGAAGTAGATCGATGTCTGTTTTTGATATTTTACTCTATTCAGCGTTAGATCCTCTAGGCGAAATATCAGATAAGGGGAGCGATGACAGATTGATAGAACTACGATGTGTCTTAATAAACAGTTCGTAAATATTTCGTAAAACATGTTGCTGGTGAAGAATATCCATGCAATCATAAAATATAACCAGAGTCATAAACTCTTATTCCTATCAATCACGTTCCAAAGTATAGAAAATCGTAATCACAGTCACTTATTTAATCTTATTCATGACCTGTGTCTGAAATAAAACCGGATGTTTACATACAATGTTCCAGTGCGCAAGTCAACGAAGTTTAATCCGGTGTCTCTTGTGACTTACGAGTGATGAGATGTTTTCTTCCCGATAATAATAATAATCTTTTCCTATGTAAAACAACAAAAATGCCCCATCAACTACAGGCAAACAAGTTCAGAAAATAAAAAATAAAAAAACTAATCCTTGATTCTTTGACATAAACTAAAAAAAACCCCAAACATTTACCAGGTTTGCACACAGTACTGTATACATGTAAATTTTAGCTGTCGTTAAATTTTCGCCATTTCTGCACTTAGATGAGAGGTCAAATTTAATGTAATTACGAAATATCCACGCTATATAATTAAATCACGAATACAATGCATCCAGGAGACTACGGTAATTTAGGGCGAGTTTAAGACGGTGTGGATTTGTTTTCAATGTTTCGTCAACTACAGGATGTATATAAATTAACTTACTATAGTTTCCTTGTCATGGTGAATAATAGTTTTAGCATGAGGTGGATTCAAAATCATTTGACATTGCACTGGGAAAAATCCCACGTTTTCTGGATCATAGCCGGTTCCTGGCTTTGACGCATCTGTTACGTTATTGGGACCATCCGGATCAATTAAATATGTATAGTTTTGTTCGTTCCCTTTATTGCGATATCCGTCACAGTTGACCTCAAATCCTGGAAAAAAATGAAAACTTAATTTTTAAGTCTGTGAATTTTATAGATCATGAATGATAGTAGAAGAAAAGACGCATGGTCACAGAGTATTATGAGTTGTGATTCATTGTATCATTAGAATACTGTTTAACCTGTATCAATGTACAAAAATTTGTTTTCACAAATTCAAAACTTTATGATGTCACAAAATTTTGTTATTAGGTCGGAATATTTTCTGACAAACAATTTCCACGTTTCAAAATTTTGCACAAATCCCTCAAAACTAATTGATGTTGATGTATTATTGTGGCAGACTTATCTGACCGAAAAATACAATGAACATATATAAATATACATATAATATATATATATATATATATACAGTTTATGCATTTGTCCCTCTCTTACTGCAAATGTAGATATTCCCGCGTGTTGTTAATTATGCGACTTCCTAATGCAAATCATACGCGTGGGGTTTTTACGAGTTATCACAACTTACTGTGAGTAGCCTTGTACTACACATTCTTAACATAACTGAGGGACTGGTACGCGCGGGGTAATTTCCATGAAAAACTCTTCATCGCGTGTTTAGTGTAAATTTTCCCCCACGGGTATATTTTCACGTTTAAAGTATTAGCACTGAATCGCCGATTTCTAATAGCATCTTTCGGTTGTTTGTAAAAAAAATCATCAGTATTGTTCTATGACATTATAATATTTCATGCATCAGAATTTTGATTTTTTAAATTTTGATTTTTTAAATTTTGAATCTTTTAAATTTTGAATAGTGTTTAACGCCACACCCAACAAGTTTATGGTAGTTGCCAGATTTTTATGGTGGAGGACAGAACCCGCTTAAAATGTATCCGGAAAGAGACCACCGGCCTTCTGCAACTAAACTGGGAAGCTGTCTCACAATAATCAGCTTTGGTTCGAGCAGACTCAGTCCCTCGCTGACATGGACCTGGTACCATAAAACTTAAGAATTACTTAAGTCTACAAAATGATACTCTACTTTGACAAATCTTGAAATCTGATTGAGAATATTTTCAGACTTCAATAAATTATCAAGATTTATGGTACCGAACACAGAAGGGACATGCATCAGAATGATGACTTACCGAATTCATATCTACTACACTTCAGCGAGTCAACAAAGTATTCCCCATACGAGTTTTCAAACTCAAAGTCGTTTAATACAATAGCACTGATAGGTAAATCATTTTTGTTCAAAACAGGACCAAAGTCCATCTTGGTGTTGTTATCCCTGGCGTCACAGTTACAACCAAACGATTCATCATCACAAGATCCTGTAGTTCCACATGCACACTGACCATCTAAATTCAATCCACCTGGCCAGTAATCCAATACCTTACCGTCAATAGTTTTGATATATGCTTTTTTATCGCCATTGTTCATCAAACGGGAATTCTGCAAGGTAAAAATGTACGTAATGTTTAACAATTTTATTATGACCGTGAAATAGAATCAACATAGACGATAGATTTTTATTTTTTAATCGTTGGTATTGGTTCAAAGAAGAAATATTCACTTATTTATAGATGCCATTTGCTTTACATGATATTTTGAGCTGTGCCTTTTGCTGTAAATTGTATTTACGATGTCGTCTGCTCTGAGTCAGTACCTTAATTACCAGTATCATTAAAATATAAAAAATCTCAGATACCAAAGTATAAATCAATAGAATGTCCAGGACATAGATACAAATCCGGTAAAAATGGGCAAACACGGACCTCTGGAAACCAAGAGGTGGGATCAGTTGCCATGGAGGAGTAAGCATTCCCTGTCGACCGGTCACATCCGCCGTGAGTCCAAGTCAAGTCCAATGAAATACGTGAGGAGTGTATCATTAACATTGCTATGCAAATATCACCTGTAGACCCTCGACCTGAATCAAGCCTAGGGCTACCCTATGACACGTCAGAATCACATAAATGAGTTAAACCTATTTGTTCTCAATTAAACTTTGTTTTTTTCCAGTTCACCAAATTTTACTTAAACTGGGTTTAACTCAAAAATACTAGGTTTGGGTGTGCAAAAATCACAAAAATGAATTAAACCTAGTTATTTCCGAGAAAAATAGGTTTAACTGAGAACAACTTGGTTTAACTATGCCAAAATCATATTAATGAATATTTATGCTAGTTTTGCGCAGTAAATCCTTGCTTGTCTAATTGAAACCTAATTTTAATTCAGCTAACATGGGTTTCGAGAAAATCAGGATTAATTGGAGAAAAATAGGCTTAATTCGTAATCCATATTAGGTTTAACGGAGAAAAAGAAGGTTTAACTCATTATTTTATTTTTGGCGTCCTTTATCAGAAAATCCTAGTTTTTCTCAGGTAAACTTAGAATTTCTCAGTTAAACCTAGCTTTTCTCCAGTTAAACTTAGTTTTTCTCAGTAACCTACATTAATTGGAAAAGGATTATGTTTAATTAAGAAGAAATAACATCATCTGCGCCAAAATAACAAAAATGAGTTAAATCTATTTATTCTCTAGAAAAACCTAGTTCAATTGAGAAAAACGTTGTAAAGAGCTTCATTAATCCTAAATCTTCTCGATTAAACTTTGTTTTCTACGGTGGTTGCTCTTAGACGGATTTCGGCTATACTTTTAGAGAAATTATTTGACCTTGTATGATACCACTTTATCTTTAGAAAAAATCACATACTTTTCAAATTGGAGCTCAACTGATGAGGTCTGGTTGACGGAGACGATATCGTCTTGGGCATTGTGACTTTGGTGTTGTGTTTACGATGTTTACGAAAAAATTAGGATTAACCGGAGAAAAACTAGGTTTAACTCGCAACCCACATTAAGTGAAAAAACTAGATTTAACGAAGAGAAACAACGTTTAACAGACAAAAATAGGATGATCTGCGCCAAAATCATATAAATACTTGTTTACATTATTTATTATTCGGTTACATTAATTGTTTGTTTGTTTATTGTTGTTTAACGTCCCACTCAAGAATCTTTCACTTATATGGAGACGTCACAAATTTTGGCCTATGCTCGGCACTTACGTCCATGGAGCAGTGAGGGTTCTTTAACGTGTCGACACCTACTGTGACACGGGACCTCGGTTTTTACTGTCTCATCAGCAAGACAGGAAACCAACCTGCCGCCGGTTGGACTCGAACTCACGATCTCACAATCAAGAGTCGAGCTCGCTACCGACTGCGCCAGGCCGGCTCTCGGTTACATTAAAGCATTTTAAAAATGATAATACAAACCATGTAGAGCATGATATTTCATTAGATGTTCCATATACATGTAACGAGGTTGTGTCAAACTGACATAGATTTTATGTTATAATTGAAACGTATTGAGGAAACTATGAACAGAAATCTCCTAAAGACAATATATTATGTAATTCTTATATAAAAATATCAGATACCAAAGTATAAATTTTTACGATGTTGAGGATTCTGAGGCAAATCTGGTGAATATTGGACAAAAACGGACTTTTGGAAGAAACCCAGACAAAACATTTTTGTTTTACGTCACACTCGACAGTTTTTTAGTTATATGGTGGCTGCCAGTTTTTAAATCGTGGGGAGGAACCCGGTTATATTTTACCCTGAAATAGACCATCGCCCTTCCGCAAGTAAACTGGCAAACTTTCTTACAAATTCAGCTAAGGTTCCAGTGGGCCTCGAATCTGTGCTGACAGGAAGTGAGAGACGTCATAGTTCAAAATGCGATGCTCTAACCACTCGACCACGGAGACCCCTGTACAACATAGAATTAATATGCTTGCACCAAATATACAGGATATTGTAGTATATTGCTAGTTACAGAGTGGGATGGAGAAATATCGGCCATTAGTTTTTACACATCAGTTCACGGTTGGGCTTGGTGACATATAAATGTTCAGTCTTAACTCGAGTGATCAGGAGTTCTTAGTCCAACAACATAATTTTGCTCACACATTTATACGGCAAATAATATGTACATGTAATCACCACGAACACTATTAACGATATTAACTCATCAACCCCTGATGTCACATTTAGACCTGCTCATTTCAAAGAATGGTTAATTCAAATGTCGTAATTCAGGGGTGTATTAATCCAAATTCTAAAATTATTTTATAAGCAAAATGAACTTGTTCACCCCTGATTTATGACAGTAGACCAAGCATGAGTCTAAATGTGGCCACAGGGTTTGATGAGTTAAACAATACTGACCATACAGGTGTATGAAACATCTTGTCGACAAAATCCAGACGATCTGATTATCTCCTTTATAGTTTCTTTTTCCACTGTGTAAGTAAAGTTATGTTCTGATGGCTCGGACACACGTTGAGGTTTCAATCTAAACATTAATAATAACATAAGATCAGGTCAGTGTGGTATGCATATATACAAATGGTAAGGTTGAATATGGAACTTTTGAGTTAACCCGGATTACCGTTATAATCTGCTTTTATTATCGCCAGTTGCGTGATTCTAGAAAAATGTTCCTCAATGTTATTTCCGGTTTCGATAATATATAGATAGCCCCATAGCAAATTGAATTTATATTTTGAATCTATTCTAAAATATAAATAATTACTCAGCATATTTAGAATACACATTGATTTTATGAGAGACAAAATTATTTTACATGAACAGAGATGAGTAGATCTAAAGAACAAGTAAAGAAATTAAAAATTTTCTCTATGGCTAAAACCTAAGTATTCCCATAAAAATTTCAAGTAAAATTTAAGATGTATGCATTTTATAAATATGAATTTATTTGACTATTATTCGGTAAAATTTTGTGAAATTCTGTTCAGATTTTATGATAATAATACCGCTAAAATGCATATCACATACATTGTGTCTGTATATGCATTCTAATATTTTAAGATCATACAAATTCATGAAAATGAGATTTGACACATTTAATTGAAAATACGAATCTTGTAAACAAATATAAAACAGTTGAAATATATACAGAATATCGGCAAGTCCAGTGAAATGTAATTTTTTTTTAGTTTAGTCTTTAATTAACTCAAACTTTAGACATAAATGATGTAAAATCATTTGGTGATAAAAACTATATATTATATGTCATCTTCAGGTAACGGCTAAGACATTGGGTTTTTACTACTATTATTCGCGAAACTTAAGCATTAATTTACATGCCTGAAGTTGGAAATAGGTTTTGTATATATTTTGTGAATAGTTCAGATTCAGACTTAAGAGTGTGATGCTGTGTATATATATTAATAAAATATTGAAAAGTTGTGAATTACTGGGTAAAATTTTATAAACATTCAAAAGTTGTTGGTTTTATATAAACAACGAAGAAAATGATGAAAAAAAAAGACTTTTGTCACCATGCTGTACTTTCGATTTCCGTTTTGTATACGCATGTCATTCCGGAAGGCGAAAAGGCGACGTTCGGCGGGTTGTCGCATTATAAACAAGGCGAAAAGGCGCAGTTTGGCAGGTTGTCGCGTTTTAAACAAGGCGAACAGGCGAAGTTTAGCGAGGTTTAGCGGGTTGTTGCGTTTTAAACAAGGCGACGTTCGGCGGGTTTTCGCGTTTATTTTACAAGGCGAAAAGGCGAATTTTGGCGGGTTGTCGCGTTTTAAACAAGACGAAAAGGCAAAGTTTGCCGGGTTTTCGCGTTTTAAACAAGGCGAAAAGGCGAAGTTTGGCGGGTTTTCGCGTTCATTTTACAAGGCGAAAAGGCGACGTTCGGCTGGTTATTGCGTTGGTCATAACAACACGAAAAGGCGATAAAAGTTACGCCAAAAAGGCGAGATTTTCAAAAGTCTAAAGCGCCTTTTCGTGTTAATTTTCTCGCCATTTTCCGTTTTTTCGCGTAGATAATTAAAGGTGATAACCAGCCGAACGGGGTATGAAAATATTTAAACGCGTTTCGTCATAAATATCTACATTTCACTGCACTTTGAGGCGAAAAAAGTTACGGGAAACGGCAATAAAAGTTACGCCAAAAAGGCGAGTTTTTTAAAAGTCTAAAACGGCGCCTTTTCGTGTTAATTTTCTCTTTTTTCGCGTTTTCGCGTAGATAATTAAAGGCAACAACCCGCCAAACGGAGGTATGAAAATATTTAAAAGCACTTTGTCATAAATATTTATATTTCACTGCACTTTGAGGCGACAAAAATTACGCGAAAAGGCGAGATTTTTAAAAGTCTAAAACGGCGCCATTTCGTGTTAATCTTTTCGCCTTTTCGCGTAGATAATTGAAGGCCACAACCCGCCGAACGGCAAGCGGCGGTAATATCTCCTCAGAGGCCCTCCTGAATATCCCCATCCAGAGGTGCCTGGAGCTCGCTGAATGCGGAGAAAGTACACAATATTAGAACGTCTTATGTATATATAAATTATGGGATGTACATGTGCACGTGTAAATATTACAAATTGAAATGTACTATGTGTAGATGTTTGTTGTTGTTATCTTTTCTTTCTTTTGTATTTTGTTTTTGTTTGTTTATTATTATTATTATTATTATTATTATTATTATTATTATTATTATTATTATTATTATTATTATTATTATTATTATTATTATTATTATTATTATTATTATTATTAAATAATTATCATTATTTAATAAAAATTATAAAAATAGATTATAAGAATTAATAGAGAGATATAAATCCGAGTCAAGTAAAAATAAAAATAATTTTTAAACTTATTCGCTTTGTAACAAACTATGTGGTTCCCGAGCATCACCTGGTATGTGTAACCTGTCCCATGAAAGTAGCACATGGTAGAAGATGCTGGAGGTATTCGGTAGGTCAAAATTTAGTTTTATTTACATGTGATGTGTTGTTCTTTAATATCGTGCTTGATTCAATATATTATTGTTACTTTAATTGTGTAGCCAATACTGCCGTACCATTATTTAAACAGAGTTGACAAACTTAATAACTTATATTTGCTGTCTTTGGAAAAACAGCTGCTTTGTTTATAACATGGGTGCAGACATTTTGGACACCCAAGTTGTGCGGAGGGTAAAATAAGCCCAGCGATCTGATTGGTCATTAAATGAAAAAAAAAATTATTTTTAAGTATATACCTAGTCTAATTACCTAGTTTCATTTTTCGAATCACCCTAGATCCACCTACACATTGTCACTACGAAGGAATTCTATTGATAGATTTTACATCAATTATTTGTTTAGGTTGAAGGCTCAATTTTTGTGCTACATAGCATTTCTGTGTAGTCACGTTCTGTTTTATTTTTATTTTATTTTTTTTAATTATTTTTCGATCTGTATTTAATTTGTTTAATTTATGCATTGATTTTAAATAACGTAATTAGATCTAGTCTACCTTTTTTCTTATACATTGTTAGATTCTTCTTTATTTTGACTTACAGTGTCAGGGTGGATCTTATGTTTACAGGTAAACTCATTTACATATATTGGTATATATCAGTGTCACCGATGGTTGTGTATTAATTGCAGGCCAATATGTATAATAATATGACATAATATGTTTATGTAGATCCTATGTGGTGGATCATATCTTTGAAGGTAAATTCCTTGTTATATGCATATTAAAATATGCGTATATGTACATATGTATATGTGTTCATTTTTGGTTATTGTAGTATTGTTCAGCTAATTTGATGTCATATCATGAGTTTTGTCAAGAGTATTGTAATTATTTTTTCATGCATGCTGCCACTCCCATGTATATAATCATATACATACATACATATACCCATGTACACTCGTGCATGTACATCCGCATGCAAAACACACATACATGCCCATATACATAGGCATACATACATACATACACGTGTACATATGTACGTACACACACTCACTCATGCAAACATGTATACATTTATTATATATATATATATATATATATATATATATATATATATATATATATATATATATATATATATTATTTTATTTATTTGTTTCAGAATATTGGTTTTAAATTGTTATTTTTATTTTCAGATAAAATGGTGAAGCTTCTTACATATAAACCAGGATAATTACATGAATATTGTGTTGGGCATCGATTCTAGAGAAAGGATATTTTGTGCTGGGAGTAGAGATGATTTTGTATTCGAATTCTTGTGAAGGATTAATGTATCGGCTAATATGAATTAGTATGCTGAAATTAATCTTGGAGTAATATGTTTATATAAGATACGTTTTGGAAATTTGTGCTGATTTGTGTTTTGGATCATGCTTATTCAAATTTATAAAACTTCCCATTAATTTCACTTCTGAAATATGCTTTGTTTGCAAGTTTTTTTTTAGATTGGAGATGAAAATCATTTTCATTCAAACTGATAAAGATGACGGTATTGCATAATATCCAGGGATATGAAATAATATTTCCTGGGTAAGAGGCAATCTAAACTGGCAGATATGCGTAAACAAAATAACTGCATCTTCCTAAGTCAAGGTTTTCTGATCCACTTCGTTCCTCATACACCTTGACAGATTTGGTGTGTCTAATATGACTTAGCCGCAACTACCGTTTAATAAAGTACGTAAACATAAAATAATGGCGACGTGCAGGCTATCTATGAGTCTTTTCATTGGCTAAAGTCAGGAGTCAGTGGCGGCTCAATTTTAGATCGGCGCTAGATGTCGCCACTAGTGACCGCCAAATATAAAATGTAGCCCTTAATGAAGTACGAGAAACGACGTGGATCAGAAAACTTTGACTGATGCATCGGTACTTACTTGTTATGAGGTATAATAGTGATAGCCGCATGTGGGTATGACTCAACATCACACTGTACCCAGACAGGGTCTAAAGGACCTTCTCTATCTATATCGATGTTTAGTGGTCCATTCCTTTCTATTAGTCCAAGGTCTTTTGCTTCCTGGCAATCTTTTGGAACATCTTTAGAGTGTATATGAAACAAAGAAAAATAGATACACATACGTTAAGGCTAGAAATGTTCGAATGGGGGGTGGTTAATGTTGCAAAGGTACACATACGTTAAGGCTAGAAATGTTCGAATGGGGGGGGGGGGTTAATGCCCCAAAGGTACACATACATTAAGGTTAGAAATGTTCGATTGGGGGTTAATGTTGCAAATGTACAGATACGCTAAGGCTAGAAATGTTCGAACGGGAGGTTAATGTTGCAAGCTAAGCGGTGAAAAAATAACAACATAAACTATCTAAGCAGTCAGTGAAATCTCTAATTCATCGCAAAGTCCAAATATTTCCCAAGATACATTAAGCAAAACATCTCAATTTCTCGAAATTCCAAAAATATCAAATTAATTCTGCAACTTGAATCAGAAAAACTACATTTAACTGACAAAATACTTGTTTAACAACACTCAGAACAAGTCTCAGAAGTTAATTAACCATTTTTATCTGAAATCCTCATTTACTGCAGAAAAAACTAGTTTTAACCGGAGAAAAGCTAAATTTTACGGAGAAAAAAAGATTAATGTGAATTTAGCGCGACATGCAACCACAACCTCCGATTTATTTGCGAAAGGTCAATTACCATAACTCGAAAATAAATCCTTTTTTCTTAAATGTCAACATATAACGACAGCACATAGTTGTGTACAAAGATAAATAGAACTTGTATAATGTATCATATGTAAACACAAGAATTTTATAAAAGACGGAAAATGGATAGATAAGAGGGACGAATGGTTAGAATTGAGCTGGAAGGAAAATCGGAATAATTGAATAGTCGGAAGAGTTACGGAAATATCTTTGAATAAACATGTATACATTATGGAAGAAAATAACGTGTATCTGATCAAAACAGTTCTAGAAAACACCAAGTGTTTCTTTTATTGCTGTCTAATTTAACATTCCTCCCATCAATAATGTTCGATGTAATATAAAAATCAGTTAAAAGGAGGCCATGGAGATTAAGGGAATCTTTCAAACACTGTAACACATGTTTGTAACATTCAAAGTCCTCATTTGAAAAGTATAAATATCTGGTTCAAAAGTATTATATTTCCCAGCACAAAATTCTGAAAAATTTGTAATTAAATCTGGAACGGGGAGAAAATTTCACATTTTCTGAAAAGAACCTATTCACGGGTAATAAATTTCGCGCAAGACTGTTTCCAAAGAGAAGAGGAGATGAAGTAAAGTTTATAAACATTTTGTGATGATGACTTTGAATTACGAATAAATAATTTGGCTTACCAAATGACTGTGGTCCACACACAACCTGTCCAATTGTTACATCCATTCTCTGCACAGTGTTCTTGAATCCAAATTTAACTCGAGTAATTGGAAGAAGTGTTTTATCTAGAATTTTCCCGTCGTCCACTTTCCCGGTATTTATACCATCACAGTTGCAATTTGATGACTTATTTAAACAGAACTCCATTTGTCCGCATATACACTATATAAAGTACAGACAAGGAAGACTTCTGTCATTTTTATATAACCATGTAAATCTATTGTCATGTGTTTCAAAATTGCTAATCCTTACTTTACATCCCAATATCTACGTTTTGAGTAATTTTTGGGAAAGTCTGTAACAATCATGAAACGGCGATATATCACTATATACTCTAAATACGAAAAAAATTCACTGGACCTTATTTTCCCAAAACACCGAGATTACATTTTTCATTGACAAATGCTTTTATCGTACTTTGTTACAAAGATATTAAGTCGTACACCAGAATTCTAAGTTCACAGTGAATATCAACCGTTTTCTAAAAATCGAACGCAAGAACATTGCATTGTGCCTTTCAGTTTCACTTTCAGTATAGGGCTAGAAAATATAGCGAGGGTTTTATTTTTGCGAGCAACAGCTCTCGCGAAATTACGCGAGAATAAAATTCTCGTGTACTAAAGTGGAGTTAAAGAAGTCAACAGAGAATACGAGTTACTGTTTAAAACACGGCACAAATGCCAATATCCATCTACATTGTTTGGTGAATGCATGGAAACCGAATCAAAACAAGACTTTTTTTTCATCATTTCCAGAAATGTCTAAGAGACTTGCCGAAAAAGTGATTGGTGTTAGCTGTCAATAAACAAGGATGCTATCGTATTTTAGCATCTTATGTAATGGTTCGTTAAATATGCAAATCACAGATACCAAAGTATAAATCTTAAAAATGTGTACGATTACTTAATCCTCTTCGTGCCATAGAGCACATGCGATATCTATTCCATGCCCTGGATACAAAATACCCATATGGTTAATATAGGACAGACACATGTACTAGTTGTACAATAACAAATAAGAGCTATAGACAGACAGACACAATTTTATATCCCGATATATATTTTGTGAAAATAAGGTCAGGTCCTGTGTGGTGTTCATATACAAATAGTTAATCAATTGCAATTGAAAAAGTGCCAAACCCGGGTTTCTCAAGCAATTTTCACAAAAAATATAAAAATCGTCATGTCTATGTTCATTACGTTTTTGATGTTGTGTATCAATCTAAGTAGTGAAAAAGGAAAAATAAACACACCTAACGCCCCTTGAAATACAATTGACACCCTAACTGAGCGATGATAGGGCTTTGAACAATATACAGGGCGCAGTAGAAACATTGGACAGTCGCTACGATAAGCAAGAATTTTCACGCTCTGTTTACAATATGCTTATTTGACACGTTATTCATGTCATACTGCAAGGCTATTCATGTCCGCCGAGTTAAATGGGCTGAAAACAAGATGTATACCCGTGTGCACGGGAATGACGATTTAAGTCTTAGTAAGTTCATAAAATTCATTGCATCTATCATTAGACAAGGTCTTGGCTGGTATAGAAGGTGCCAAATTAGTTTTGGTAATTAATAATAATCATACTTACATATTATATACAGCTATTGTCTTTCGTAATTTAATTGATATTAACATTAATAAACATGTTTACCATATTATCGAAAACAGCTCCACCCCAATTTTCATGTTTGTCTCCATTTCCGTCAACCCAATAGTCGTCTCCATCCATCATGTGAGCATAGTAACGGCATACAGAACTAAAATCAAATATTTATCATCATGGAAAGCTGGGGTTGTAGAGTGTCAAACACACTAACGTTCAGATTTATATACAGTAAAACCTTATTATGCTGTCACCATTTGTTAAGGCCAAATCAGGCATTTTAAAAGGGTTTGGCGGAAACCTTAAATGAAAATAATGGTGGGAATTGTGAAAGTGGACTTTCAATAATTGTGGCATAAGGCAAGGTGGCAAATGAAACGATGGCATGTATAAATGCACATATAGTAAAACTATTACAAACACGCTTACAAATGCATATAAGTACAGTATAACCTGCCTTACCAATTCTATGTAGGTGTTGTCCGATTCACCTAAGATGGCGGGGCGGAGTAATATTTTATTTACCATATCATATCATATCATATCATCACTTTTTCGGTGAGTACGTGGAAAACGTTTCATTCCTCGCTGGATTATCTCTTATGTATTGTGACAAGTAGGAACGATCACTTTAGTCTTCGCTATTTTAATGTTATGCTTTTTTACCTAAAATTTAAACTCGTCCATGTCGAGAAAGGGTTGACAAGACACCGCCCCGCCAGGCTATATGGATTTTTTTTACTATACTGACCAGCTGTTTTATGCCACGTATTTAAAGTTCCCAAACATCATTTCATTATATAAATGGCCTTGATCCTAAGTCACCAAATTTACTCAAGCCTCATTACCTTTTCAGGTTTTCACAATAAAAACACACAAATTTATTCTGGACAATAATGTATATTTAAGTCATATAATTTTAAATAATGATAAAAACATTGTCCATTTGAAGAAATGTTTCAAAAATATCAAAAAGGATTGTGTGTGAACTCAAATTTTGTGTATAACACTAAAAATATTTAATTTTTTTTTTATGAGAAACCATCTAAAAGTTAGTAGTCCAAATTGTTGTTGTTTTTATATTGTTGTTGAACATCCCACTCAAAATTTTTTCACTCAAATGGAGACGTCACCAAATACCGATGAATGGTCTATGCTCAGGAGCTTATGGCCATTCAGCAGTGAGGGTTCTTTAACGTTATGACACATACCGTGACACGGGACCTTGCGTTTCAGTAGTACAAATAGTAAACATAAAGGTTGAGGTTTTGTATTGGGTAAATGTGATGTCCCGAACCTTGATTAAACCGACTAACCTGACTATCAACTAATTTGAAGACAATGTTATGTAAATATAATAAATAACTTGTTCAATTGAAAATATCCAATATGTCTATTCAACAAATTAATATGAATTAAAGACATAAAAACAACTTTATACACACACACACATACACACGCACACACACACACACACACACACACACACACACACATATATATATATATATATATATATATATATATATATATATATATATATATATATATATATATATATATATATATTGCCACTATCTGAAATTGAAATTACAACAAACACACATATCAACAACCATATATATTAAAACACACGAAGATAAGACCAAATCGTAACACATTTGCAAATACAAAATCAAAAGGCCCATTCGGCGTTTATGTTCAACTGACCAATATTCTCATAAAACTCTACAATTTTCATATGCCTTTATAAATATTGAAAAAATTAAAGAAAATTAACATTTCCTGTTTGACTGTATGACAATAACCTTTTGACGCAATGAAATTGGCAAAAAATCAAAAGATCTTATCATACATGCATCTATCCTAATAATTTTGACAGCATCTCTGTACACTAAATACAATGTACGATGAAATTTGGAGAAATTGACATTTTCAGCACTCTAAAGTGTCAAAGACCTTTGATTTTTTGAAACGATGAATACCTTCTTCTGAAATTTTGAAATGCATATTCCTATCCAAAATGTAAATCTTCATAAATATCTTAAGAAGTGCCCATAAGAATTTTTAACATCGATTTTTTCCAATTGCATAATTATGTCTATAGATATACAAAATAATGAGGGTTTTTTTTTAAATGCCCCTCCCCTGGACGCTGAATGGTTATATGAATTTTTAGAACAATTCTACCATGATAAGCATATCCCCAAGAGATAAGATCAGAAATTATCAGTTTATTGCTTTTTAAGAATTTAGCCATCAAGCAGGATTAAATTGTACACAGCCGTGTAAAGCAATTGTTGCGGTTTCTATGTAATAAAAGAATATATTTTAAATGTCCTTGTTTTTCACAGTCTCGGTCCCGCCCCGTAAGCTCATGGGCGCGGAGGGGGGGGGGACAATATTTACAAATGCCCCTTCAGGGAATGAAGCTAGTGACCAAGTTTGGACGGAATCGATGGAACAGTTCTTGATATATTAAACATTTGACAGGCACCCCATACTTTTGACCTTGGTGATCTTGGAACTTTGAGAGCAAAGTATTAATTAACTCCCCATAACTTTAAAAACGCATGCCTAAACAAAACCGGAAGACTGCTTGTATATTGAATTATCTGACATTAGACCACAATAGGTTGTGTTGTCATTATACATATTTTTTTTCCTCTAGTCTTTATTCCAAATAAATGTATCCAAAGCCCATTTTCGTCTAATCACGTGTATACATGCTATGGCTGACAAATATTAATCATATTTGTATCATTTATTTTAGCTCCATAAATGACATATTTATCGTGTTGGCCATATAAACAAGAAAATATTCAAAACAGCAGCACATGAAAATCGTTATATTGTGCACCACAACTGATTTAATTATTACAGTAGAATCAGAAAATTTCGTGGGGTTAAAATTTTAAAAATAATACAAATTCGTTTATATCAAATATTGTTGTAAGGAAACCTATTACAAAAATATAGCAATTTATGTAGAAATTCGTCATGGTTTGAATTTCGTTGATAAATACAAGCAACAAAATAAAAGAAATTATAACCATAACGAAATTTTCTGATTCTACAATATATACTTACGACATATTTTGATAACAAACATTCGATGATCTGATGATTTCGCGAATTTCTGGTAATGAGGAAGTATATGTAACATTCACATCCGGTTCCGCTTTTGTAAATTTCGTAAGACTTGAAATAGTCGTGTTAATGATTGTTATACCAAATGTGTCTCTCATGTCGCATTGTACCTAAACAAAACATTAAAAGCTTGTTATTTCCTAAAACCTATACTCATCACAGGTGTTCTTTCACAGAAAATCTATTTCCTATTTTCTCTTTGATTTTTTTTTTATTTTGAAATGATACCATATATTGGATCGTTATAAGTATTGTATTATCCGTTCCACGTAACATGACGGGGCAGAGTAACCTTTTGATGATGAAATATGGATGATTCCACTTACATTTCGGTTATGACAAGATTCACTTCAAAGATTCCTCACTATGCACCTGTAGATATCGGATATCGTGACAATTAGGAACGATTTCTTCTGCATGTGCAATTTTAGTGTCGGTGAGGACTTTTTTACCTAAATTTTAATCTCGCTCAGGTCAAGAACGATATCAAGATGCTCCACTCCGCCAGGTTATGTGTGTTTTATTATACCCCTAATTACGACACACGAGCGATGCTCTAACCACTCCGCCAGGTGATGTGTATTTTGATATACCCGTAATTACGACACACGAGCAAGCGATGCTCTAACCACTCCGCCAGGTGATGTGTATTTTAATATACCCGTAATTACGACACACGAGCAAGCGATGCTCTAACCACTCCGCCAGGTGATGTGTATTTTACTATACCCCTAATTACAACACACGAGCGATGCTCTAACCACTCCGTCAGGTGATGTGTATTTTACTATACCCGTAATTACGACACACGAGCGATGCTCTAACCACTTCGCCAGGTGATGTGTATTTTACTATACCCGTAATTACGACACACGAGCAAACGATGCTCTAACCACTCCGTCAGGTGATGTGTATTTTACTATACCCGTAATTACGACACACGAGCAAGCGATGCTCTAACCACTCCGCCAGGTGATGTGTATTTTACTATACCCCTAATTACAACACACGAGCGATGCTCTAACCACTCCGTCAGGTGATGTGTATTTTACTATACCCGTAATTACGACACACGAGCGATGCTCTAACCACTTCGCCAGGTGATGTGTATTTTACTATACCCGTAATTACGACACACGAGCAAGCGATGCTCTAACCACTCCGCCAGGTGATGTGTATACTATACCCCCAATTATGACACACGAGAAAGCGATGCTCTAACCACTCTGCCAGGTGATGTGTATTTTACTATACAGTATCGACCTTAGGTATACTTATAGCGTATTGGACTGGACTGACAGTATCGACCTTAGGTATACTTATAGCGTATTGGACTGGACTTACAGCAGCAAACTTAGGTATACTTATAGCGTATTGGACTGGCCTTACAGTATCGACCTTAGGTATACTTATAGCGTATTGGACTGGACTTACAGCAGCAAACTTAGGTATACTTATAGCGTATTGGACTGGCCTTACAGTATCGACCTTAGGTATACTTATAGCGTATTGGACTGGACTTACAGCAGCAAACTTAGGTATACTTATAGCGTATTGGACTGGACTTACAGTATCGACCTTAGGTATACTTATAGCGTATTGGACTGGACTTACAGCATCAACCTTAGGTATACTTATAGCGTATTGGACTGGACTTACAGTATCAACCTTAGGTATACTTATAGCGTGTTGGACTGGACTTACAGCAGCAAACTTAGGTATACTTATAGCGTATTGGACTGGACTTACAGCATCGAGCTTAGGTATACTTATAGCTTATATAATACTTATTATTGGATTTGATATGCAATACCAACCTCAGTGGCATTAAGTTGCCCTTCGCCGTCTGGATCAATTACATAGTTACCATCTTTGGAACTCTTGTCAGCAAGAAATATTTCGTGGCAGTGTTTGGGAAGTGCTGAAAATAGTGACAAATGTTTTATCAATTTCAGTTCAATGCAGTTTTGTTGCACAAAGGGATAACATTATGACGATGCAACAAATTGGTATCGACGACTATATATCAGTTCTGACAAGTGTATCACAATTATAAACACAAGGCAAGTGTTTGCTTGGTGAGTTGTACTACATTATGTTGTTTTTAGTCTTTGCATTCAAATATAAAATACAACGTATCTCAATATTTAAAGAGGAATGTTATTTAGGCAAAATTATACCATCATTACTAACATAGTTATGATAATGGGTTTAAAGGGGCACTGCCTGTGTTTTTTTTTCAAAAATGTTGTTTTTCCATTTGACTACTTAGATTGATATAAATTAACAAAAACTAGATATACATACAGGCATAGAATTTCTTAAATCCCTATATATTGTTTGAAAATTGGTTGAGAAACCCAAGTTTAGCCACTTCGTCACTTGCAATTGATTAACTCAACCTTAACCTATTTGCACTGGACCTGTCCTTATTTTCGCAAAATATATAGAAAGATATGATTATTTATGCCTGTGTATAGCTCGTATTTGTTATTATACATCAAATACAAGTAGTAAAAGTAGAAAAAAAATCGAAATGAGTTTTGGTAAACACAGCTGTCCGTTTAAAGGGGAAGTTTTAAGGACCACCAACTTTCGGTCCAGGTAACGCAGTTTGACAGTTAGTTGTCTGTCAATCACCGTATTGATTCAATTAGCTTGAGTACGTATACTCTGTGGGTCACCTGTGTGATCAGTCAAGTGAGAAGATACAGCAGACTTGGTATAGAAACAATTAAAATTGTAGGTCAAATTCATCTCCTTGATTTGGTATGGTTAGAGACATAATTATATAACACATTCTGAATGATGGAAGATGTTTGTCAGTGCAGCGATTTATATATTTATATATAGCTGGTCTGTGATGTGAATTTCCCAAAATATTTATATGGGAATATTGTAATGTATTTTAATTTAGTACGAAAAAAGGTAACTTGATAAATTTGTTCCTAGGTCTCAGAGTAAACAAACAAACAATCAGCATGTACCTGTAAATTAATCAAAACTAAAATCATTAGCATTCTAGCGTAGAATATTCACCGGATCTACTCAATGAATTCTTTAGAAGCGGGGTTAGGGAAATGTTCAGACAGTAAAATCAGGTAAAATGTTCAGGATTTGGTAGATGTTGACAATCTTTAATACTATAAATGGATGATTAATTTCAATGTAAATTTTGTTTGAAAAAAAATCGACTTAAAAAGTTTATATCTTGCCGAATATTAACGTTTGAGAGTCAGTTTAGCGTTTCACATTTTCAACTTACGGCATTCGATCAAAATAGCGATTTGACAAAATTAAATTTAATTATCTTGATATCGGTTTTTATAAATTCATATTTCTGAATTTCTTGTAATAGTATTATTTAGGATCATCGGTAATCATTTTACGCAGTCTATTATTTTATCATCGACATCTTTAACACCTTGGTCGTAGTTTTGTTAAAACCCGTGGTGGAACACTCGTGATGGACGTACGCGTGTAAAACCGGGACGTCGATGCAAAAATTTGTGAAGTTTTGCTCCAGAAATAATACTAAAATGAGTTATGTTTTAATTTTGGATCAGATAAAAAAGTATATGTACTATGAAAATGGTATTCTACGCCAGTAATTATTTGGCATGTGCTTGAATTATAAAAACAAAACATTTCCGTGATATTTGGTTTCAATAATTTTATATCTCTGAATTAAATGTATAATTTTGAAGTATACCACGCGATATGTATCACATACGTCTTAGTAAGCCTTTAGCTGGTTTCAATAGTTTCAAAATCTGCGGTAAACACGTGTGTTAGATGTACACGTGTTAAATGAGAGATGTCAATGGTGCCTAAATGATAAAACATTTGTGAAGTTTGGTTTTAGATTTTCGAAAAAAAAGTGTTTCAGGTAGACAACATTTGTAGAAAACTGCAATGTAAATGGCACAAGTCACCATTTTGCTGGGATCGTACTTGAGAATAAAAACTACCGCGATCTATTTGTTATCTAAAATTACATTTGTTGTATATCATATTAATTGAAGGTTTTAATGATTTTATATTTCTGAATATCATGCAGAATTTCAATTAAAATTATTTTACACCGTCTATTTTATCACCCAAATATGTGACACATAGGTCCGAGTTTCAATCGTTTCAAACGCCGTGGTAAACAAGCGTGATGTATGTATGCGTGTAAAACCGGGAATGCTCTGGTAACACTGAATGATAAATAAAAGAGACTAAAATGGGGTAGCTCTATTTGATCTATTTATTGGAGATTAATTTTTATAGTAAACAGACAACTTTCTGTAATGTAGAAAACTGATTTGTCGATGACACACATCATCGGTGCTCGACAGAAAAAAAATACCCAATAAAACATTGATTAAAATCCTAAAAACACGCAGATCTACTTTTCATCAAACTTTGAGTCCCCATGCATCCGGAGAGGTAATCTGCATACAACCAGCCATCGCCTGGAGGTAAATTCCACACCTTTACCAGAGGTGTGAAATTGTAAATCAGTTATAGATAATCCGCCCACTATATACCACGTGACCTACTGCCGTACGGTCGAATTTCTTCCCCTTTAATAAGTTGACAGCTTTTGAGTGAACTATAGGCATGCTCCAAGGTTTGAAGTCTACAACTTTATAAATATAACACGCAAGTCTACCCAAACGATGACCAGTTTTCAGTTTGACTAAATGGTGTTTTACGCCACACTTAACAATATTTGCAGTTTTATGGTGACGGACAGTTTCTAACGGTGGAGGAGAGAACGCGGGAAAAATGTACCTGGAGAGAGACCACCAACCTTTCGCAAGTAAATTTGAAAATTTCTTGCAAAATCGGCCTAGGTTTCAGCTGAACTTGAACTTTTGTTGATAATGGGAGAGACACTCCGTGGTAAAAAGCCAAGGAAGTCTAGATGAGGTTTGAGTTTTATTGTTTGTTCACAAAAATTCTCACTTTAACCTTCTTGTATATGGGAATGCTTTCTCCTCCATGACACCTAATCCTACCGCTGATTTTTCATAAAACCTCCTGGAAATACTTTGGTAATTGAGATTTGATTATATCTTAATATGCAAGTTACTGTAAACGTGGATATTTCCGCGTGTTGTTAATTATGCTATTTTCTTATGCAAAATACGCATGGGAGTATTTTACGCGATGTCACGCCTTACTGTGGTCAATCCTGTATTAAACGACAATTCTAAACACAGTTGTTGGACAGGTAAGCGGGGTAATTTACACAAAAAACTCTTCATCGTGTATTTAGAGTAAATTACCCCCACGCCAAAATTTCCACATTTACAGTAACCAGTTTTCAGTTAGTGATCTACGTAGAGACGGACAGACGGACAAACAGACGGACAGACGGACGAATGGACAACAGGCGATCAGAATAGGTCACTTGAACCTTCGGTTCAGGTGAGCTAAAAAGGTAATGGACGGACGAACGACAGACATTTATATTGGTCATTCGGACCACGGACGCCACACGGTAAAATGATAATTATCTTTTTAAATGTTTACAGAAACGATCGTCTTGAGCATTATTACTTTGGTATAATGTTTATAATATTTATAACAACTAGGTCTTTGCCACTGCTGGTGGACCGTTTGACTCCCCGAGGGTATACATAAATCTAGTATCTGGTGTTTCGGTTCAGCTGAAAATCATATACTGAAGTAATATTTGGCACTGATAACCCCATTTATATTCTAGATTATTCAAAAGTTAAGATAGTAATCTTTTTACAGTGGTTACTCTTTGATGGATTTCGCTATACATTTAGATTTATTATTTGGCCTTGTATTAATCCACTTTCCCTTTACAAAATCTACTGATAAAGTCAAAGAGGCAAAGTCAAATACTCTAGACGATCGTATCTGTCAACCAATCTAAAACAATACTATCTGTTTCATCTCTCACTAAATAAATAATTATCAACGCTGGTGCTAAAAAGACACAGTTAGTATTTTTATGTAAATCCTCACGGAGTCAAACGGTCAACCATCAGTGACAACGTAATAAGTAGTTGGTTTCAAAAAGTCCAAAATTATTACTCAAGACAATTGTTTCATAATTGCTTATGGACGGAGTTACCGGGAAAATTTATTCTCTCACTGGGGACAGGGGATTTCACAATAATAACGGAATATATTTCCTTGTCTTTATGGCGTGGGGAAGGACAAGATTTTCATGTGACAATGATGTTGCCACAGTACAATTTATGAATAGTGGTTCCGTGGCTTCTAGAATACAGTGCATAATTATATCATACTTTATTTGCGTAGGTCTACATAGACATGTTTTTGATAAAACATTGGAGAAAGATAACCAAACATTGGTGTGTTGAGTAGAATCGGAAATCTCCACCATCGTGTTAAGGATGTGAACGTCCAATCCGAGTGTATCTATAGAGTCTTACCACTCGGATGGATATGTCATTATCCACTCAAAACAACCATGTAATATTTTATTAATCCGTGTTCCTTAAACAGATATACACACCTTTACATTGGAAACCATTACCGCTGTAGCCATTGTTGCAGACACATTCAAAACTTCCTACAGAGTTGTAACACGTGGCATTTGTATCGCATGGATCGTCTAGGCATTCATTCTTATCTACAAAGATTCAGAAAACTTACCATTATATTGAAATCAAAGGCCTGAATGGACACAAGGGCGTCACAGAATGACAAAAAAAAAACCCAGCAAAGCCTAAACAAGGAGAAAAAACTTTGTATAAAGTAGTGTAATGTATGTGCGTTTCTATGAGAGTATGACCCGTGTGTGTTCATTTCTATCTCATTATCATATATAGTTCAGGACTTAATATCATTGTTAAAAAAATCGGATTAAAGTTTATTATTTTAAATTAAAATTTATTTTAGGTTTTATGATTAGAAATTCAAATTTTGAATCTCCAAAAAAAACATCACTTTTAATTTGTGGAAAACGGAGTCGGAAGTTTTGGCTGCTTACTATATGAATGTCGAGCTATTACTCAATGCCATAAATTAATTTTTGCTACACCAAATGAAAGGACAAATCATATATCGTTAAATTCCTCTTTTATAAAATTCTATTTTTCTTTTAATTTTCTTTCTTAAAATAATTCTATTTACTTGAAATATCATCAGCGATTTTTTTTAAAATCCCAATATGTGAATGAAAAAGAGCTCTACTTTCCAAGACGAAAGGGTTCCTTATATATAAAAACCCAATGCAAAGAAATGTCGAGTTGTGACCTTATAAATGAACATAATGTGTTAAGAGGTAATGTAAAATTATACCTTCACAGTATGTTCCATTTCCCGTGTATCCCTCTTCGCATACACAACTTTCGTTCTCACATTTGGCATTCAAGTGACATTCGGCAGCTGATTTGCAGAAAACTGTAAAAATGCAAGTATAACATATATTTGTTTCTTTCACTGAAATTCCCAAGACATCAAACATTTCTACATTGACTACGGTCAATTGCAAGTTAACAATGTAAGAATATATTCCGCAAGAAGGCACTCATTATTTACCGCTAGTATTGACTAGTGATATGTCCTCATTTTTTTTCGAATTCATCTTCAAACATACATGTTTACAAATTCTGTTTTAAACATACATGTTTTCATAACTAATATACATATATATATATTGTTTTGTTATATATATATATATATAATATATATATTATATATATATATATATATATATATATATATATATATATATATATATATATATTTCCATACGTGCCTATATAATATAGAGTAGTAGGCCCATACAATACGCCTATGGATGATCTGTGTGTATTACATATCACGTAACATGCATATTACATATCACGTGATATGCGTATCAATATTTATTTTTCTATGAATGAACCGTATGTAAAGCTGGCACCGATACAACAACTTCCCCGACATATTTAGGTCAAACGGTAAAATAATCAAATATTAAGCAACAGAAAATAGGACAAAGCCTAGTCTTTAATACTGTTGAACGACATGATAATATACATTTTAGCAATGATGATTTCAACAATCAAGCTTTGATAGATAAAACAAATTGTTATTCATCCTAGAGATACAACTAGAGTTGAGTTCATAGATTCAAGTGACGTCACATTATACGTGTACAAGGAAAAGTTGGTAAGCGGTTTGTTGTGAAAGTAGGTTGACTTTTTATCACTGTCTGAATCGTAAATGACGTATCTTTGGATTTGGGCATTGTTGTGTTATTTGCACAATTGTTAAGGTGTGTGTTTTCCTGTTGTCGATTTTTATGCACTGGAATTTAGATATTTGAGAGTACAATTCCATGCAACTAATTCGAAGGCCTACCGATGACAGAACTTGGCAATCAAAATCATTGAATACCCCAAACAAAAATTATCAATTTTTCGGTAACGGAATGCCGAAAAACCAATTTGATCTCACGTCAGGGCAAATTTTCAAAATAAAACAATGTTTGTGGTTTAGGAAATTTAATTTACGCCGTCACCTGTCAAAGATTGTAGGAAATACACATCGGGCAAAACCCGGCAAAATATGGCCCCAGACCCAGCAATTACGTAAACACATTGGCATTTGTGCTAGAACAAATGTACAAAATTTTTAAGTTTTAAATTTAATGTTAAGGACTGAACTACAGAACAAGAACGTCTAAACAAAGGATATTTTATTTAGAAGTACCGACCAAATCTGAATAATTAAACATTGCATTTATACTTGATGATTGAAAAATCTGCATTAAAGAATAAAGAGTTACGTCCCTTTATTAAGACACAGCATGACGTTAACAAAATGTAAAGTAAACTAGGCCATATCAACGTCATAATTGCCCCCTAAAAATAATAATAATAATAATAATAATAATAATAATAATAATAATAATAATAATAATAAAAATGATAATAATAATAATAATAATAATAATAATAATAATAAAAATAATAATATTAATAATAATAATAATAATAATAATAATAATGATAATAATAATAATAATAATAATAATAATAATACCATGATATCTCAAAGGAAAGAGTGTCAGACATAACCAAATATCGAACTATAGCTAACTCTCTCTCTGTCTCTCTCTCTCTGTCTGTCTGTCTGTCTGTCTGTCTCTCTCTGTCTCTCTCTCTCTCTCTATCTCTCTCTCTCTCTCTCTCTCTCTCTCTCTCTCTCTCTCTCTCTCTCTATATATATATATATATATATATATATATATATATATATATATATAATTGTTGAGCAGGACGTGTCCTGGACTTTAATTTATTCATTCTATTGTACATCTACGTAAATCTAAACTGTTGTCTATCTGTCAAATCATACGTTTGAAGATGAAATAACAACATCACTCATTTCAGGCATAAACACACAACATATGTTACCTATAGGCAAAAATTTAATCATTTTTATATTGAGTTAATATATTTTACATTTTACAAATATTTGTATTTACCAGATAGCAAATACCACTGAAGTGCGTAAGTTTATCAGTGTGTACTTAGATCAATGATTCGACAGAAGTTGTTATGATCAGTTTACAAATAAGTGATTGTGTGTTGGTATGTGTGTCTGTTTGTGTCAGTGTTTGAGTGTCGGTATGTGTGTCTGTTTGTGTCAGTGTTTGTGTGTCGGTATGTGTGTCTGTCTGTGTGAGTGAATGTGTGTAGGCATGTGTGTCAGTGTTGTAGGTATGTGTGTATGTATATGTATATGTTTGTGTATACGTATGTGTGTAGGTATATGTTTCTGTATGCATATGGGCACTTAGGAACGAGTCTATGTTTGTGTGTATGTAAATGTGTATATATTTGCATATAGCTATGTTTGTTTTTGACAAATGTTGTGTGCAGGTATGTGTGTCTGTATATGTATATGTTTGTACGTAGGAATGTGTGTATGTGCATATTCATAGGTACGTATGTCTATATGTATAACTCCGTGTCTAGGCATGTGTGTTTCTGTATATTCGTAGGTATGTGTGGCAGCATATGTTGATGCATATTTTAGGTTTGTGTGTGTATATTTGTAGGTACATGTATGTGTGTCTGAATTATATGTCGATGTATATTTTAGGTATGTTTGTTTCTGTGTATTTGTACGTATGTTTGTCTGTATATGTTGAGGCATATTTTAGGTATGTTTGTTTCTGTGTATTTGTTCGTATGTTTGTCTGTATATGTTGAGGCAGATTTTAGGTATGTTTGTTTCTGTGTATCTGTAGGTATGTTTGTCTGTATATGTTGAGGCAGATTTTAGGTATGTTTGTTTCTGTGTATTTGTAGGTATGTTTGTCTGTATATGTCGATGCATATTTTAGGTATGTTTGTTTCTGTATATTTGTAGGTATGTGTGTCTGTATAAGTCGATGTATATTTTAGGTTTGTGTGTATTTTTGTACGTATATGTGTGTCTGTAAATGTTGAGGCAGATTTTAGGTATGTTTGTTTCTGTGTATTTGTAGGTATGTGTGTCTGTATATGTTGAGGCAGATTTTAGGTATGTTTGCTTCTGTGTATCTGTAGGTATTTCTGTCTGTATAAGTCGATGTATATTTTAGGTTTGTGTGTATATTTGTACGTATATGTGTCTGTATATGTTGAGGCAGATTTTAGGTATGTTTGTTTCTGTGTATCTTTAGGTATGTTTGTCTGTATATGTTGAGGCAGATTTTAGGTATGTGTACGTTGTTTCTGTGTATTTGTAGGAATGTGTGTCTGTATATGTTGAGGCAGATTTTAGGTATGTTTGTTTCTGTTTATTTGTAGGTAAGTGTGTCTGTATATGTTGAGGTAGATTTTAGGTATGTTTGTTTCTGTTTATTTGTAGGTATGTTTGCTTCTGTGTATCTGTAGGTATGTCTGTCTGTATAATGTGTATATTTTAGGTTTTTGTGTGTATATTTGTACAGTATATGTGTCTGTATATGTTGAGGCAGATTTTAGGTATGTTTGTTTCTGTGTATTTGTATTTGTATGTTGAGGATTTTAGGTATGTTTGTCTGTATATGTCGATGCTGTAGATGTTTAGGTATGTATGTTTGTTTCTGTTATCTGTAGGTATGTTGTAGTCGATGTATATGTGTGTATATTTGTACGTAAGTCGTAAATGTAGGCAGATTTTAGGTTTGTGTGTATATGTTTGTCTGTATGTCGTATGTGTGTCTGTAAATGTTGAGGCAGATTTTAGGTATGTTTGTTTCTGTGTATTTGTAGGTATGTTTGTCTGTATATGTCGATGCATATTTTAGGTATGTTTGTTTCTGTATATTTGTAGGTATGTGTGTCTGTATAAGTCGATGTATATTTTAGGTTTGTGTGTATATTTGTACGTATGTGTGTCTGTAAATGTTGAGGCAGATTTTAGGTATGTTTGTTTCTGTGTATTTGTAGGTATGTGTGTCTGTATATGTTGATGCATATTTTAGGTATGCCTTTGCGTGTTTCAATAATCCGACTATGGCTAAATCAAAGTTAGAATATGTAAATATAAAAATAAAAATACGAAATAAAGTACCCTTAAGTACACTGTTTCATCTTGTTCATCTAGTATATTTATATTTCTTGAGTTTTAAAAATTATTCCATTAGAACTTAAAAAATGAAACTTTTACTTACAAGTGCAGTGGAAACCGTCTCCTCTATAACTGCCTTTACATATACAATTATAGGAACCTAGGGTGTTCTGACAGTTAGCATGGACACTGCATTCTGATACATTTTCGGGTGGCGACACACATTCATTGATATCTATATACATTAATTAAAAAAAAACATTATTAAAGAGGTATTCGCTCTGTTAACTAAAAGATTATTTCGATTTTTTTCTACTTTTACTGCTTGTACTTAAATAATAATAACAAATATGAGATATACTTAGAAATAATATAAACATAATACCAAAGTTACAATGATCAATAAACAGCTGGTACCGAAATACCAGGTACTAGGTTTATGTATACCCTCGAGGACTCAAACGGTCCACCAGCAGTGGCAATGACCTAGTGGTGATAAATAATATAAACATAATACCAAAGTTACAATGCTCAGAAATAATCTTATATTTCTATATATGTTTTGAAAATACGGCCAGGTCATGTGCACTATTCATATGTAAATAGGATATATAGTAGAGTTAATCAAGTGCAAAGCCTTGGTTTCTCAAGCAATATTCACAAAATATATATGAAAATAAGAATTTCTATGTCTGTGTATATCTCTTTTTTGTCATTGTATATCAATCTAAGTAGTAAAAAATGAAGAAAGAATTTTTGCAAAACAACACAGCTAATGTCTTTTTAAAACACATGTTGTCTGCATCTAATTCAACTGTATTTTCAAAAATTAAATTTTTTGACATACTGGAAAAGCTCACATAAAGTAAAGGGGCATTAGCTGTGCTGACCAAATTTTTGTTCTCGATTTTTTTCTGCTTTTACAACTTGAACTTGATGTACAATAACAAATATGAGCTATACATAGGGATACAAAATCTTATATTGCTATATATTTTGTGAAAATAACGTCAGGTCCAGTGTGGTATCTATATCAATTTAAGTAGAAACAAACAGAGAGAAAACTTTGAAAAAAACCGCAGCTAATGCCCCCCTTAACCCAAGAAATACAAGCATGATACTTTCGGTTTTACTATCGTCAGCTTCAACGACAAATAAAATAATATTTGACTACCTGCAGATGTTTTATATTTCTCCCAAAGGATGCTATTTGCTTCAGAATGCTGTCATTTTTACATGCCAAAAAGTTGTATACTGTCTACCGGACTTCCTGAACATTATTACTTTGCTATCTGTTACTTTGGCAATATGTATATAATATTTTATCTTTATATTCTTACCATTTGTTAGGGCTTATGTTTAATCACATCTAATTGTATAAAATTTCGAAATCATGATTCGATTAGAAAATTAAATTTGAGCTTTCAGTAGTCAGTATTTGATATCCGATAGTGTGTATAGTTATTACATAGTGATATGTATTATTCAGTCTTGTTTGCCATTTCTCTGTTTCACTAAGTGAAATGTTGAGTTGCTTGTTCGATAGCGGTTGTTGAGACGTCTGTACCAATTGTGACGAGGATTCGAGTGGACTCATGACGGGTGTGACCGGTCAACAGGGGGTGCTTACTCCTCCATGGCACCTGATCCCACCTTTTGATTTCCAGAGATCCGTGCTTTTCCACATTTTACCAGAATTGAATCTACATCCTAAACATCCTAAAGATTTATACTTTGGTATCTAAGATTTCTATACGTATGTAAATATACACCTTTTGTGAAATTGATTAAATTGAAATAGGCACGTGTAATAGGGTTCAAAATTTAATACGTACATTTATAGATACGAGGTGTGGAAGCCTGATATAAGTCCCGATTGATATAGATATTTAATTGGCAATATAGATTAAAGCGTTTAATTAGAATATTCAATTACGTCAAAATTGTATTATCATTATCGTTTTTAATAATTATTGCATTACTGTATACAGGATTATTTTTGCATCGTGTTAATTATGACCTAATGCACTTGCAAACGGTTACGCCCCGTTTTAAATTCATCCAGACTTTTATTATTAAAAAAAGATGAATTCACCATTTTTAATTCGCCCAGTTTCGAGTTCGCCCACTGACAATGAGGGCGAAAAAGACGAAAATAAACCGGTATTCAGTATATATATATATATATATATATATATATATATATATATATATATATATATATATATATATATATATATATATATATATATAATGTGATACATTTATTTTACAGGTGATATAAAGATAATATGATATTTTTACAGGTGATGTAATGATAATGTGATACATCTTACAGGTGATATAAAGATAATTGATATTTTTACAGGTCATATAATGATAATGTGATACATTTAACAGGTAATATAATGATACTTTGATACATTTTTCAGGTGATATAAAGGTAATGTGATATGCTCTACAGGTGGTATTATGTGACACTTATAAGAAAATGGTTGGCATTAAAAATTTGCATTGTTACAGAAATTGATATTAATATAAATATGAGAGAGAGAGAGAGAGAGAGAGAGAGAGAGAGAGAGAGAGAGAGAGAGAGAGAGAGAGAGAGAGAGAGAGAGAGAGAGAGAGAGAGAGAGAGAGAGAGAGAGAGTTAGAGTTCCTTGGGTGAGTTTCTCGAAGAGGAAACTAATTGTTTTTAAATCGATAAAACTATTCAATTGTAACAAGACAAGTGTAATCATTTGTAAAAATACCTAGACAGTATCTCAAAGTTTCTGATGTTACGTTTCGATATAAATGAACAACGTACCGGTGCAATTCAGTTTTCCGTCTCCATCAAAGCCATCCCGACACTTGCAGATATTATCAGGGGAACAAATAGCGTAGGCATGGCAATCGTCGTTTGCTGTCACATTTGTGCATGGATAATTTTCTGAAAATGGATAGATTTATTTTCAACCTTAAAACCATTTGTTATTGATTTCTACAATATGGCAATATTATTAATATTATTAACAGTACCAAAGTTATAGTTTTACAAATAGGCCAAAACAAAATGCTCAAGACGATTGTTTCATGACGATGACTTCGTCAGTTGAGCTCAAATTTGATATAGATTTATATTTCTGAAAGATAAAAGTGGTATCATACGAGGCCAAATAATAAGCCTAAATGTATATTCAGTTCCGTCTAAATGTTTCCACTGTAAACAGATGACAACGACAGATCTTCTCTTTTGGGAAGTCTATAATTTAAATGCTGCAATCTGAGCAAAATATAACCTTTACCTTACAGTGATTATATATTTTAATTAACAAAACATATATAAGTACTTTTCATACTCGGAGCTTCTGTGTCAACATATTTTGACACAGTGCTAAAATTAGAAGCATTTGTAAAACGTCATCTGGTGTCGGGAAAACTTGTGTCATGATATAGAGCACATTCATCTGTTTAATGATAAACATTTTTCTGTTTATTTCATTCCGATCAATTTTGTCGTTTTAGTTTGTACTGGGATCACGTGACTTCAGCAGAAAATAGGGTAAGTTTGCTTCCGGTTTAATAATATTAACATTGACAACATTTGGTGACATCATGTTTCAGTTCAGCGGCGAGGATTAAAGTTTAGATAGATGTTCTTTCTCGTAAATTTGACAAATGACATCACTTTCCTGTAGTCTGCTTTTCAAATCATCTGGCACCTATCATTGCATGATATTCATATTCCAGGTCATCGATATTCAAAACAATATTTATATATAAAAAAGATCACATGCATTTGATATTGAGTACATACCTGACGAACACCCAGTGTTGTTTTCACCTCGATAACCGTCTCCTGTGTAGCCATCTTTACATGCACAGGTGACATTACCGGTATCTGTTGGAGCACAAATTGAGTTTTCCGCACAAACTGTAACGGATTGGATGGAGCATGGATCATCAATCGTGTTCGGATCGTCTTCTGCATTCTGACCCACACCTGTAAAAAGAAGGATACATGGACAGGTAATCACGAAGACATGAAGACATTGCTAAGCATTTAATATAATATTTGCATTTGTTTAAATGTGCGCTTTAACACATTGTCATAATATTCCATTCGTTATTTGTTCTCTTTTATATTATACAAAAGTTTTACTTACCGCATTGATGTAAATATTACATTAAAATACTGTAAAATGTAGAATGATAAGTTTTATATTATTTATTCTCCATCGGTTCCCGAGGCGACTTTAGTTTTGCGCCTCACTCAACAGTTTTTCAGTCGTATGTTGTTGGTAAGGTTTTAGTGGCTATGGAAATAACCCGGTTACAAAGTACACGGGAGAAGAACACCAGCTTTCCGCAAGTAAAGTTTTCCACAAAACAGCTTAGGTTTCAGTGGGACTCGAATCCGCGCAGTCCAGCAGTGAGACTTCGTGGTTTTAAATTTGATGCTCTGATAACTCGATCGTTGATGGAGTGTCTATTTAATTCATTTATTCAGTACTCGTATTTTACGAACAATTATCTTTTTATGATGGTGGTCTGTTTTCATTGATGGAGGCTAAATGGATACAGGGTAATTGAAAAAGACAACACCCCTCCCGCATGTATCCTATTAAATTTTCTAATATGATCAGTTAAAGGTGTATTGAATTTTTCTAACGGAAACGAAATCAAAACACTGTCGAGATAATTAAATGATTAATAACAAGTTGTGAATTCAAATATGTTCATTTTCAGATGACGAAGAAAATGATTTCGAAGAAACTTATGTAAAAAACCATCTGAATGAAGAACAATTAAGATAATACAGGCTAAGTTTGAAGATGAAAATATGAAAATAAGTGTCCTTATGCACTGAGAATGGGCATACGCGTCATTTTTATACAACACCCCACAAAGAACGAGAGCGATAATGCAAGTTTAATATGAATGTTATCTATAAGAGTAGCTTTCTTGAGTAGAGTATCGGTAAGAAAATTGTTCAGGTTTTTGAAAAACATTGAATCGCCCCCAATAATAGATATCTAAATGTCAACCTACTGTTAACGATACTGCAATTCAATACCATGTCCTGACGTGCAGTTTCTTTGGAACTTATCAAAACATAAAGTACGATTTCATTTAATCATTAGATTGAACAATGCATTGTGTATTGCGAAGTAAAAAGGAAGAAGTACCATGGATAATCGAAACTCACAGTCCATTAGAACAGGAAAAATTAGATATATACAAATGGTCTCAACATTGCTTATCCCAAAAGGGATAGGTCCAGGTGTCCGCAAGGAGTCAGTTTCCCGTACCAGCATTCTACACCCATCGCAAATGTTCCATGGAAACTTAAAGAGTTTGGTTAAAAGGTCAATCTCGATAGAAATGTTGATATAACAACGGTCTTAACACGAAGAACATTTGCGAATCGCAAATGGGATTGGACAAGGCGTCCGGAAGAAGCAAGCACCCCCTGCCATCACGCCACACGCATATTTAGACAATGAATCGCAAAACTACGAAATAGGCCAAGCTATCGTAAGTTTTATAAATGTTTACAATACGTACTTAACTCTGTACAATTTTGCCACCAAGGTACAGGATAGCAGTTAAGGTGAAAAGTACATTGATACATGTAGTAAATTTCAATCCAAATTTCTGTAGGTTTAATTCACTGGAATAGCAACAAAAATATAAATAGTCGTTACATCAAACTGTCATTTAGGAATTGAGCATGACACTCCAGGGAGCGAAAAATCCAGATTTGATCCTTAAACGTTACATATAACTATAAAAATCTCTGGTAAATTATAATTCCCTTTTTAGGGTAAGCTTGAAAAGTTACGGAAATCTAAAGGCATTGCCCAGATGCTCGGTGGATTTGTGAAGGTCACAAATGGGGCAATACCTATTTTACACATTAGTGAGGAGAGTAAAACGTCAGTATGTTGAGCGAATTTTAAAATAAATTCGGTCGTGATAAAAAACAACCCTGCATTAAACGGATGAAAAATCTCATTGAACAGACAACATGTGGTAGATGACTGGATCAAAGGTTAGACGGGAAATTAGCAACTAAACTATACGATAAACGCGACGATTTCGTCTTTCCCATCGTAAATTTTCCACATTTAAGTAGTAATATCCCTCAGTCACCTGCATATGGAGTTTATATTTCACAAATGATCCGATATGCCAGGGCGTGCCCAACATATGAAGATTTCATATACAGAGGTAAACTACTCACTGACAAATTATTGACACAGGGATATCGAAAACCGCGTTTAATGTCAACGTTCCGCATATTTTATGGTCGGTATAATAGTCTTGTTTGCGACTACTCTGTTTCACTAAGTGAAATGTTGAGTTGCCTTTTCGTTGGCAGTTGTTGAGACGTCTGTTCCAATTGTGACGAGGATACACTCCTCACGTGTTTCATTGGACTTGACTGTGGACTCACGGCGGGTGTGACCGGTCGACAGGGGATGCTTACTCCTCCATGGCACCTGATCCCACCTCTTGGTTTCCAGAGGTCCGTGTTTGTCCATTTTTACCGGATTTGTATCTATGTCCTGGACATCCTATTGATTTGTACTTTGGTATCTGAGATTTTTATATTCACTTTATGTAGCCGAGGAAGAGTGCAATATCTGAACTGTCAGTGCTTATTAATGATGTCACTGGGGTTGACCAAATATGTGCTCCAAGTCAACATCTTTGATATTATGTAATATTTTGCTACTTTCAATTGGATGAAATCCATATTTCATCGTGTTTTGAATATAAATAAGCACATAAATATTCAGGCAAGAAAGTGTAATTGCTTTTCTGTCGATGTATTGTTCATAACGTATTTTCAATAGCCCATTTTCGAGTTGCATCATTTTTGCTTAGTTATGTCTTAGTTTGTACTCAGATCACGTGACCTCAATAGAAAGTCGGACAAGGTTATTTTCTATTTTATTGACATTTACATTGACAACATTCAGATATATCTTGTTTCAGTTCATCTGTAAGGAATAAAATTTCGATAAATGTTTTGTAAAAAATGACGACTGGCATTATTTCTCTGTAGAAAACGCATCGCTGCAATATACCATACTCAAGGTCGTATTTATTAACCCGGAAGTGATGTTGCCCTACATTTGCGTTGAACTGTATGTTACAATTATAACGAACCGTTATGAAACGAAACAACTGAAAAAAGATATCTGGAAGATTTATATCGTATTCGATGCATTAAGCTCAAAAGGCGCCACAAAAATCAGGAAAAGACGTTGGGCACTTAATGGGACCAATTAATAGTCAAATTAACGTAAAACAGTTAATGTTTTATAAGGCACAGTGGTAAAGTTGATGTTACCGAGGACATCTATCGACGTTCTTCTGTCTCTGGGGATAAAGATAAAATGTTATTTACGGATATTCAGGTCCACATCTCCTTATCAACCAGCTAGAAAAGATTCTAGATTGTATGTAAAAATAGGAGAGGCGCTCATAGGGATATAGTCGGTTAGTTTGTCGAATACAGTAATTATACAACGAGAACCATTACTCATAATGCAGTTGGGACCATTTGCTACATGTGTATAACTGGGTCAAAGGTTATATTCAGTTTAACATGCTAACAGCAAGTCTACAGCAAGATGTGCACATATAACAACGCGAGAGGTTTGTAGACAATTTTCTGAGTAGTTAGGTCCCTATGCAAACGATGCTTAAAAATATTTTGAAGAATTCTCCCTACGTGACGTGAAGAAATGTATATCTTGAATTGTTATTACTGCGACTGCGATTACTTTGAGCTGACTGAGGTTTGAGGAATATTCATTAATAACGTTTTAAAACTTTTCGGCGTTTGACCTATATGTACAGAAGAGACAGGGCCCCTCAACTCTACCTTTCCTATTGTTGGCTGAAGACAATTAAAAAATGCTTCTTATTTACTTTCCAATTATCTTTATAACTGTCTACGAGATGTGTTGAAATAGTTATTGGTGCCAGGTATAGATAAAAAAAACCCATTGAGGATAGGTAAAGTCAATAAAGTCACTGGTAGATTAGATTTGCTTAAAAACAATTTCTTGCCTTTTCATATTAAAAACAACAACCTATTATTGGAAGTCGCCATGAATGTTTCTCAACGCCATCTTACTTCTGTGACCCCACTGAAAGCTGTTTATCATGTTCACACTCGTATTCGCAAACAAAGCAACATACGTAAGTGAAAGTTGTGCCAACATTTTATTTTATTCTTGCCATAATTCGCGCTAATTACACAAATGTTGTTTAAACGAGGCTGTGGGTGATTAAATATGTAAACAAATCATCCAACATGTATGTAATCTTACATACGACATACATTTTCAATAATGGTAGAAAGAGAGGTTCAACAGTTGTTTATTATTCAGGACATCCTGAAGATTAAAATACCTTATACCTGTGAACTTTTTTTTTTTACAAACGAAGACATGAATAACATGAATAAGATGTTATAACTAAAAGTGATTAGAATAAAAAATGGTAATTTATGACGCTGTATAAATCATTACCTGCCAATCCATTGACTTTAAGTTTGTATATCACGCAGTTACATTAGAAGATAGATAAATCTATATCATTTATATCGGTAAGTAACATCTTTTCTTTTGTTTTAATTCAACTATCCCTATTTCTCAGGGTATACATTTCTGTACAGTCATATATTTACAGTCAGTACGACGGTAATAGAATATTTCAACGCGAACTTATTTTTATATCATGATCAGTTTGATTACACGTGCAGTCCGTTAGCAGCAACATGTGTTAAAAGAAACGGATAATTTATCTATAGAAATTTTCAACTGAAAATAATTAGGTGACATATGTGCTTATTATGTTTTGTCGTGATATTTACAAAGAAGACATAAAACGTAAATCGATGCATAGAGTTTCTAATTTTACTATTATAATCCATATGACATATGTTTGTAGCACAATGTATAGATAATAGCACGCATAAAGAGAACCATGATATCGAATATTTTGAACCATTTACATTTTTGGTAAAAACTGTACTGCCTAATGTGTTCTGCCATTTTCACCTCTTCAGGTGCAATTCATTTCCGTACTGTGCATGTCATCCCATTGTAACACGGGACCTTGGTTTAAGTCTTATCCCTTAAGTCCAAAGACCTTCACTTTTTTGTAAAGTGAGGGGAATGTCACTTGCTAAATCAATTATCATTTATGTTCTTGGTCTCGTCACAGATTTTAATCCGGAACTCTCCGTTTGTAAATCAACATTTTGGCACCGAGCCAACATAACGAAATCTGCTGATACAAATAACCAATGGGTGCTGTCGTCTGCTGGCTTGAATAACCAATGGGTGGTGCCGTCTGCTAATTTATATTACCAATAGGTAGTGTCATCTTCTGATTTACAAATTAGTGTTTTAATATTTACAGTATAATATAATTTATCTAAATTATGATTTATCACGTAAGAGATAAAAAAAAGATGATTTACATATTTACCTTTGTTTGACTTTTTGAACAGTTCTTATAGTTGTATTTTACATTTACGTAATGTATTGTTTACCGTGCATATGTCTGTAGGTGTGTGTGTGTGCATATCTATCATAACACGTCTTTAAAGTGTTTGCACAGATGCTGTAAATTAATTACTCAGCACTTTTAAAAAAAGTGAAAATTTATTATTGCTTAAAGTCTGCGCTTATGTATACTTAAAACTTGAATTAAGAAATATCTGTTTTTGTCTTGACGTTGATATCAAAGCTAAGTAAACTTGGTGTACATTACCAGTTTAAGATATTTGACATTACGTGACGTGTACAATACTTTGATATATGATGTTAATTCTGCAACAGACGTGAGACAATTTATATATATAGATATATATATATATATATATATATATATATATATATATATATATATATATATATATATATATATATATATATATATATATATATATATATGTGTGTGTGTGTGTGTGTGTGTGTTTGTGTGTATGTGTGTGTGAGTGTGTGTGTGAGTGTGAGTGAGTGTGAGTGTGTGTGTGTGAGTGTGTGTGTGTGAATGGCATCTTACGCTACAATCAACGATTTTTCAGTCATATGGTGGTGCTAGATTTTAAAGGCGGGGTTGATAACTCTGTGTAATCTGGGAGAGACGATCGGTGAGAGACACGATCTTTTGCCAGAGCATGTTCAAATTCTAGTTTACTTGCAGCAGTTAAAGTTAAAAAAACATTCGAAAAGAATCAACAAATTTATATTCCAATTGTCACAATTACTTAATTTGAATGGTATATGGTCCTGCAATAAATAATGAGTAATCAATTTGTATTCGAATTTACTCTTGCCAACGTTAGCCATTGTAGTTCTTGAATTGTATAAATATCTTAGGTTCGTATTGCCTTGAATCTAAAATTGTAGGTTTTAAGCGATATACTGCATAAACTTGTGGTTCAACGGGTCACAAACTGAAGAGGGAAATTACAGTAAATTGCGCGTGTTAACTTAAAATATACCTGAAATTGAACAAAGAAAAGCAACGAAATAAAGAACGAGTTATTTACTTTTTCATTGTTCATTTAGAGTTAGAGTCAGAGTCCATAAATGTTGCAAATGAAGGATTCTGTTTGTCATTTGCAATGTATAAAAATATAATACAACAATCTAAGTGGCTTTGGTTGTGTTTTTTTTCAAAAATGTTTTTTCTTCTTTTTACTACTTAGATAAATGTACAATAACATTTTTTTTTTTCGAAAACAGTTAATGCCCCTTTAAGGCGTCTGTACTTTCAGTACTTTGGTTGTTTTAACACTGGTTGATAGCCATCACAACACACACACACACACACACACACACACACACACACACACACACACACTGTTAATATTTGCGTATTCAAATATATGGTTATATACATGCAATTGGAGACAAGTGGAGTAGAACATTACTTGTAATCATTTGGATATTATGATATGCGGACTGTTTAAGATTAAATTTTAAGAATACATATTTATGAATTTGTATGCTGTCGATTTGTCCGCCCAGATTATGTGTGCAATTTACCTTTAAAACGTTGTAAAATACATTTATATATACAATCAAAGGGAAAATAGATAAAGATAAAGATATAATGTTGATTTTGTTAAACGTATTGTATTTGTGTCGTAACACAGGATTTTGGGGTGTTTAATATATTTCAGAACTGATTCATGTTAAATATTTCGTAAAGGCATGGTATTCTATTTTCCAAAACCAAATATTTGAAGCGGTGTAGAATTCTGTTAATAAAAATGTTATAATAGAGTCTATCACTAACTGATAATAATATTGTTTTGACGCAAATGTTAATCGGCAAGGAACATGAATGTTCCGGTATTGGTTTTTTATTTACCAATAAATAATAATGCTCCGTCTTCATATTTTGAACTAGTTTATTATAAGTAGGTGAAGATTTCATGATTCAAGGGCAGGGGAACTTGAATATTCCGGTACTGGTTTTTATTCAACATAAATTAAATTTATACTGTGTTCCTATTTAGATCTAGTTTGTTATATGTTGGTGAAGAATTTATGAATCTATGGAAGGGTATTGGATTTTATTCAACATAAATTCAACAATCATTTTCCTGGAATCTGTATCATTTTGTCAACCGGAAGACTGGCAAATTCACAGGACCGCAGTTACTGCTAAATGGTCTATGGAATGATAATACAAAGAATATATTTTTGTTTATCATATACTTAGTACTTTATATGTAAGTTTTGCATGGTATGATATCTCCAAAATCAACTAACCGATATCAGACCGGCCATGCAAAAATCCGTACCAATATCAGACCGGCCATGCAAAAATTCGGAATTTATGAAACGGGACACCTCGTCAGACGACATATTGTTTGTTTACAATGTCAAAAGAAGGCGAAAAGGTATTGCATAACTGTATACATGTATACACTTATTATAACTAAGTTATTATACACTACTAAGTTATTGAAAAATTAAAATTTTTGAAGCAAATATTCTTTGCTTAATTCATTTAATTCACTTCAGAAATATAAAACTGATACTTTCAGTGAATTCAATCAACATAATTTGCAAGTTGTACTGTTTGTATATAATAAATAGATTATAACATTGTAAAATCCATATCACATATCATATCAGCCCTCGGGCTATTTATTGACGTGTATAGTTGAGTACAATACTTACATGATCCTGCCAACAGTATGACAAAGAATGCCGCTTGAATGGCTTTCTTTTTCATTCCTCTCGTTTAACCTGTAGATATATACATAATCCATTATAGTACATTCTCACTTCAGAATACAACGAAATATATTTTTATAGATCTGAAATATTTACATATTAATATGTAATACAAAATACTATTATCTGAACCAACAAATTTAACATCAGTGGCACAGACTGAAATATTTGTATAATATGGTCAAGTGACAGAGAAATGATTGCTAAGGTTTTTTTTTATGGAAACCATATTTATAAATTTGCCATAAAAGACCAAAGACATATGTTCCCCATTAAAATCAGTACTGATATTATAAACATTATACCACAGTGAAACGTTTTTAAAAGGTGTATGACCATTGTTCTAGACGGTCGATTTTGTCAATAAGACTTCATCAGTCCAGTTCCGGAACAGAAAATGATATCATACAAGGCCAGATAGTGGACCTTAATGTATTTCCAAACTTGTCTAAGAGTAGCCACAGTAAAAAAAAGATGACTATCATTGCATTTGAGGAGTTTAGAAGTGCTGAGTTTTCGGAAATATGATATTATTCTTGAATGACAATATGTTATTTCAATTACACGATCATTCAGTGTTAACGATAGGAAAATCGCAGGTCTTATATGCATGCCAGGACTTTAATCAATGCGTAGTTATATTCGACCCACAGGCATGTTTCAATGTATGCTGCTGAACCGAAGATTTGACATCTTACATTGCTCTTCCTGCTAATGTTCCCATACTGACATCAACATCTAGTTCCTGTTTGTCATTCTGCGCTTTTATAATGTTTAAATGTCAACGGACATCAATTTAAAAATCCTTTTGTCATGAATATTGAACATCATCTCTGGTTTGCAATAACATTTTGATAAATAATCAATAACTTGTAATAAACGTTCTGAATTTTGCAACATTTTCAGGTAATTCAGTCATTGTTTACAGTGTTTTCAATAATATGTCATATATAATTGCTTCATATCAGACTTTTTCTACTATCATTTTCCTTGCATTTACCAAACACCGGAAACTACAAAATAAGTGTTGAAAAATAAATAAATATTTCAATTAATTAAATCGAAATTAAACATTGTAGAAATTATCTTGGCGTAACATGAAACTCATACTTTTGATGCAGTGGTCTTCTTCTGGTGTCCGTCAGTACGTAAGTATTGAAAATTATGTTTGATTCATTCATTTATCTGCTATGAAAAAAAAATCCGCGTGACGTCATTGATTTACATGTTAAGTTAGTATGTTACAAAACGTGACATTACTTATGTTACAATGCTAATGATAGTCTTTATTTTAATCGCCATGTGGTACATAGGTCAAACATTTATCCTGTAAATCTTGAGACCGACTGACTTCAACTGTACAATGGTTGAAATCTGTGTCTTCAAAAACCTTCAATAAATGACAGAATGTAATCAATGTGATCTGTGAAATTTTTTATGGCCAAGGATATTTCTTGGTTGATCAAATTGAAATGTATAGAACTGCATGACTATCACGTAGACAGAGAAAAATATAAAATGGTGTGTAACATCTTGTTACTTGTGCTCTAATCAGTCGTGAAAAGTTTGAAATATAGAACTATTTAAACATAATCAACCACAACAGGAAAATAAATAAATATTATAAACATACTACCAAAGTTATAATAAACAACAGGAAAATAAATAAATAAATAAATAATAATAATAATAAAACTAATGAAAATAATAATAATACTAATGAAAATAATTTACATACGAATCTCATATCATACACAGGTCTATAAACGTACAAATCTCATATCGTATACAGGTCTATAAACATACGAATCTCATATCATACACAGGTCTATAAACATACGAATCTGATATCATACACAGGTCTATAAACATACAAATCTCATATCGTATACAGGTCTATAAACATACAAATCTCATATCGTATACAGGTCTATAAACATACGAATCTCATATCATACACAGGTCTATAACATACAAATCTCATATCGTATACAGGTCTATAAACATACGAATCTCTTATCATATACAGGTCTATAAACATACGAATCTCATATCATATACAGGTCTATAAACATGCGAATCGTATTTCATATAAAGGTCTATAAACATACGAATTTCATATCATATACAGGTCTATAAACATACGAATCTCATATCGTATACAGGTCTATAAACATACGAATCGTTTATATCATACAGGTCTATAAACATACGAATCTCATATCATATACAGGCCTATAAACATACGAATCTCATATCGTATACAGGTCTATAAACATACGAATCTCTTATCATATACAGGTCTATAAACACACGAATCTCATGTCATATATAGGTCTATAAACATTTGAATCTCGTATCATATACAGTTCTATAAACATACGAATCTGAACCTTTTACAGTGGTTACTCCAAGACGGATTACGGCTATACTTTTAGATTTATTATTTGGCTTTGTATGATACCACTTTCGTTTTAGAAAATACATATTTATTTTAAATTTGAGCTGAACTGATGAAGTCTAATTGACAGAAACGATCGTCTTGAGCATTATAACGTTGGTCTTATATTTATAATATCTATAACCACTAGGTCGTTGCCATTGCTGGTGGACCGTTTGTGTCCTTCAGGGTATTTCGGTTCCAGCTGATAATCTTATTCTAGAGTAAAATTTGGCACTGATAACACCATTTAAATTCCAAAGAAAGTTTTTTAAAGCTAAGATACTCAACTTTGTACAGTGGTTACTCTTAGACGGATTTCGGGTATACTTTTAGATTCATTATTTGGCCTTGTATGATACCACTTTCGTTTTAGAAAATACATATAGATTTTGAATTGGAGCTCAACTGATGAAGTCTAATCGACAGCAACGATCGTATTGAGCATTATAACATTGGTATTATATTTATAATATTAATAATCTTATACAGGCCTATAAACACACGAATCTCATATCGTATACAGGTCTATAAACATACGAATCTCTTATCATATACAGGTCTATAAACACACGAATCTCATGTCATATATAGGTCTATAAACATTTGAATCTCGTATCATATACAGTTCTATAAACATACGAATCTGAACCTTTTACAGTGGTTACTCCTAGACGGATTACGGCTATACTTTTAGATTTATTATTTGGCTTTGTATGATACCACTTTCGTTTTAGAAAATACATATTTATTTTAAATTTGAGCTGAACTGATGAAGTCTAATTGACAGAAACGATCGTCTTGAGCATTGTAACGTTGGTCTTATATTTATAATATCTATAACCACTAGGTCGTTGCCATTGCTGGTGGACCGTTTGTGTCCTTCAGGGTATTTCGGTTCCAGCTGATAATCTTATTCTAGAGTAAAATTTGGCACTGATAACACCATTTAAATTCCAAAGAAAGTTTTTTAAAGCTAAGATACTCAACTTTGTACAGTGGTTACTCTTAGACGGATTTCGGGTATACTTTTAGATTCATTATTTGGCCTTGTATGATACCACTTTCGTTTTAGAAAAATACATATAGATTTTGAATTGGAGCTCAACTGATGAAGTCTAATCGACAGAAACGATCGTATTGAGCATTATAACATTGGTATTATATTTATAATATTAATAATCTTATACAGGCCTATAAACACACGAATCTCATATGATACACAGGTCTATAAACATAAAAATCTCTTCTCGTATGCAGGTATATAAACACACGAATCGTTTATATCATATACAGGTCTATAAACATACGAATCTCATATCATATACAGGTCTATTAATATACAACTTTCTTATCATATACAGGCCTATAAACATACGAATCTTATATCATATACAGGTCTATTAACATACACAGGCCTATAAACATACGAATCTTATATCATATACAGGTCTATAAACATACGAAACTCTTATCATACACAGGTCTATAAACATGCGAATCTTATATCATATACAGGTCTATAAACATACGAATCTCTGATCATATACTGACCTATAAACACGCCAATCTCATATGATAGACAGGTCTATAAACAAACGGTCTTCTCGTCAACGCAGCGCAAATGAGTCACATGGGTAGTCAAATATTTAAAACAAATAAAGATTTCTGCTTTTTCTGTATTAAAGTGCACTTAAGATGTAAATCCGACGAAACTTTTATTTAAAAATCTACATTTCTTTACAATGGTAGGATATATTCCGTTCTTCTCTCAGCTGAATGCTATACATCTTACAATGGTCTGATATAAAGAGGGTATTTGACAACTGTTTTGGAATAACATGTTTATTACATCGAGTGAGGCAGGAGAATACATATTTAACACGAGTGTAACACGAGTATTAAATATGTATTCTCCTGCATCATGAGATGGCGGTTGTTGAGACGTCTGTAAATATTATGACGAGGATTCATTCCTCACGTTTTTCATTTTAATTTGACTGTGGACTTACGGCGGGTGTTTACTCGTCCATGGCACCTGATCCCACCTCTTGATTTTAAGAGGTCCGTGTTTGTCCATTTTTTTACGAGATTTGTACCTATATCCTCGACATCCTAATTATTTATACCTTAGTTTATGAGACTTTTTATATTGTATATAAATAAGCTGTCTAGTGGATACATCCTGTGATTATATTTTACTTTTATCTAGAATTTGTCATTCAGGATTAATTCTGACACGGAAATGAATTTTTTATGGAAGGATTTTCTATACATAGGACGTAGTCACCGCACAGCAACAAATCCTAAGGGAATACAATATGTCGCCACAGATACGTTACATAAGAATCTGATTCGATTTGTTGCTGAGGCCATCTGGAATTTAAAAGAAATATTACCGCATTATGAATTGTTCTGTCAGTAAGTACAAAAATTGGGGAAAAAAGATACTTGAAAAACATGTATATAAAAGTCACAGCAACGAGATGCATATTATTGTCGCAAAATCGCACAATCACACATAGGGTAATATACAAAAAAATTCTTTATAATGCCTGCGTTTCATCTGCCATATCGCTTTACGCCACAACTTTTTAAAGTCCACTTTTCCAATTTTCCCAAAACGTGTAATTTCATTTAAAGTGTACCTCAATCTATGGTCAAACCTATTTTAATATCAAATTTTGGCTAAAAACATGGTGGCAGTACAACTGTTATACTATATATATATATATATATATATATATATATATATATATATATATATATATATATATATATATATATATATATATATATATATATATATATATATATATCGAAAAAATGCTTGGCAGAGTGATATGGTATCTTGTTTTTGCTGCAGTACATCAGGTACATGTCCGTATATATCTATCTTTGAACGAAAAACCAATACTTATATACGATAGCAAGAGATATAGGATCTGTATGAAATTAAGACTGTTTGATCTTAAGTAACGACATATCTTTTGTATTCTCTGGAAAGCTAATCAATATATTGACACCATCATTGTCAATAAGTCGAAATCATCTGGATTTACAGATAATAGTGTTTACTTTAGAAAGATAAATATGTCCAGGTATTTAAATCATGTAACATGTGCTCAGATAACTATAAAATATGATGCAAAAGGATTTTGAGCACTACAGGAGTCTGAATAATATTAAAAATCTCATAACCATGAGTATAATGGTGTTTTAACAGCTATTGCTTCACACTCTCACCTTTGTAATATTCACACTTTGATGTTCTTGCATTCTGTTTTGTATTTTTTTTTCATACACACAGAGATATATATTAAGAGCCATTAAATGTTACACACAACCTTTATTTCAAACTCCTTACCAAGATACTGAAAGCGATTAAGGAGAAACTTCAGCAATGAATTATAGATACTTATTCTAGAAGTGGTGTAAATCAGATATGGATAGTAGAAAATTTCCATCAGCTTTGCAACTTATTTAAAGATACGCCTTGTATGACATCACTTTGTCTTTCGGAAATGTACATTTATCAACTGAAGAAATTTCATTGACAGAAACAAAATTTCCAACAGCTTTTCAGAGAATTTAAAGATACGCCTTGTATGACACCAATTTGTCTTTCGGATATGTACATAATACATGATAATATTTTTCGCAAATGTAGTATAAAAACGTATAAAATACTTCTTAATTCATTATACAATAATTCCGCATGGAAAATGAAAAGCGAGAATTTTTAGTATCATCAACAATTTTCGATTGTCAAATTTTCCCTCAAAGTGGTAAACGCAAATTTCTAATAGATAATACATAATCACTATCTCCATGATAATCAATTGTGTCCCATGTTCATTATTTATATGAAGCAGACGTTATTCGAAAGCTTCTGAACTATTCAGAAGCTTCAAGCTAGTTGTGACATTTAATTTGACATTTTAACATGCGATGTTCAGTCAATTTATAAGGACAATTTTCCTACAAATGTGAATTCGGTATATCCCACCAAACCAGAAGTGACATGCATCATTACAAATGTGGTGATTTCGGACTTCCTATATTCTGATTTCCACATTCAAGGGGGAGAAGGACACCTGGTCACATGACCAAAATGTCAATATAGTAATATAAACTGGAACTGATGTTGGCAATCTAAACAAAGATGACAGACGACACAAATTTGTCCACAAAAAACATAATTTGAATAGTAAATGAACATCAAAAAGTAAACTTAGTTGTTCTTAATGAAAAAGATTAATTTAACAGTCATGTCATTGTGTTTTTGATTCAGCTGTGAAACACAGCTTCACATCGCCTGGCATCCTTTGTTCCTCTGTCTGTTTCTCTGGGTACAGACACATTTTGACATAAATTATTATTACTTTCTTATTGTGTATGATACGTTTGTGAAACTTACAGAAAAGATTCACTGTGATAAGGTGCAAGATCATGATCAAGGTCACACTCAGGGTCAAATGGTGGTACAGTCTTCTCTTAAAGAATGTTTTGTTAAAAATACTCAATTTCGGCACACTTCAAGGTGTTATTTCTTTGCTATATACCCACAACTTGTTTTATTGACTCTAGATAATTGGTAACCATTCTGAATGGATCATTTACAGAAAAAATTAAAGAAATTGATGACTACATTTTACAGTAACCGAATTAACGATTAAAGTGTTATAGAAAAATTGGTATTTTGGGGATCACAGCTTTCAATCTTTTGTCTTCTTTATCCACCAAATATAATAAAAGCATCAAAACACATTGATACCTTAGCATTTGATCAAAATTAGCTAGAAAAATATGAGTTTTGTAAATAAATGATTGTTCTTAATGATGAACAGGATCGTTGAAGACAAGAATCAAAATTCTAGAAAGGTTCATAACTCTTGCATATGTAAATATCCCTTATATACCCACAAATGTGCCAGATTATTAATTCTATTAATTCATAATTGGAGGACATTAAATTTTACTCATAATAAGTATGCAAAAAATAAGAAATATCCATTTCTGTATGCATATGGTATTCATAATAAGCAGATGGTCCGACATCCCAGCACCTGTTCAACATATGAACATTTCAGATACAGAGTCAAACCACTGTCTGATAAATTGTTATCACAAAGACATCAGGAAACGCGATTTTAAATACTATGTTTCACTAAATGAAATTATGGTTTACCATAGTAGTCGTTGAACTATTGTAACGAGGTTTCACCCTGCATTTATTTTATGTAACTTATGTGACTGAACTCTTTTGTAAAATGTTTTTCCGGTTAATTCAAAAGTTAATCAACATTTCTGTCATCTGATTATGCTTTGATTTGATCACATTACTTAAAGAAAACCAATTTTGAGTAAAATTTAATGTCCTCCAAAGGGAAGTATCAGTATGCGAAAAAACAGAAAAACACTCCAATTTCACAGGTTTTACTGTATATGTGAAATTTGAGTGTTTTTTCTGTTTTTCTACAATTTTAAATATGTTTAAATGAAAAACTCCATTTTACTCAAGTTTTAGCGATATGTTATAATTGGAGGATATATTGGACATCACATATCTAATTCAACAGTAAAAGGAAAGGTCACAGCTGATAGTGAATTGTTGTTAGATAATTCCTTGTATTCACGCTGATTTCTTTCCTCATTATCCAATTGATTTTATCATCATTAAAATACACCAGTAACAATATTATATCAATGGAGTAAGCATATTTTCCCTTTCAACATCAAATGCAGAAGTCTGACAGACGTTTAGAATCAAGTACATTTTAAAAAAAATGAATAGCTTTTTAGTTTCACAGCAGCGGTCCTGTCTTTAATGTCGAAGGAGAGAACACGGTTACAATGTACCCGGGAGGATTTCGTCGGCAAACTCTCTTACAAAAATCAGTGTAGGTTCCAGTGGGACTCGAACCTGCGCTGACCAAAAGTAAGAGATTTCATGGTTCAAACCGCGATTACTTAACTACTCGGCCGTGGTGACCTGTAACCAAGTAAATGCGATTAAAATCAACTCTTACATCGAATAAGAAAAATCTTTAATCATAGAAATAAATTACTGATCATAGCTTTGTACTTGATTCAACACAAAATGTATATATATATACATTTTTCTGTCGGCTATCACAATATTGCAACATGTTTATTGCTGAGATTTTACATTCTTTTTTAATTATGCTGAATTATCTATGTGTGTAACAGAATGTTTTATGACCCATACTGAAAGTAAAGTAACAAAGGAACGACAGAGCGTATGCATTCAAACTTCGATACTTTTATAGCAGACTGAACAAGTGCACTTACTCGCCAGGGTCATGAGCATTTCTCTTGACCTATAAACTGCTTAGACTGCAGTTTGACAGAGATCTGGTACACGTGTATATTCGCTTTAAGTTGCAGGAATCTGTATATCGACAACACCCATTAGCAAAAGAACATCTCACATGTTGATACACATGTTGAATATACATATCCTCGCGGATCGTAAGTTCATGCGGTTAACCAAACTTACGTTATTTCTGCTGAAAAATGAATGCTTACCCTTTTCAAATTATCTCACTTTAATTTTTATCTGTTATATATCGTTCAATGAAAAAATAACAGTTATATAGCCAAATGTTATTCCTTAATAGAATTAAAAAGTCTGTATTTACCGACGTTGTTCGTTTTGTCAAAGAGTTGTAAGTTCGTGAGTCAACTTCCGGAGCACGTGACTTTTCTGTCCAAGCTCTTTTCACAGATGTAGTTAGTATAGGTCAAAGGTACTTGAAGCAGATGATAAAATTTTGAGTGGAATAATTTACCCATTATATCGAAATTTGGTCGTTGGTGTCTCCAAATCTTCGGTACTAGGAAAATGGCGATAATTTTGACTACTTTAATTAATTTTTATTTTATCTACCTGCCGTAAATAGGTAACCTAATATGTTCGAGAAATCGTCAAATCTCATCCGACATGCGCTTTTGTTGAGATATAAGAGAAAAACAAAATACCACGAACTTGCAGTCTCCACGAACTTACAACCCCCGACGATATATGGACATATATATATAGTAAAACCTGCTGTAGTGACCACCTCTATATAAGGATTGCCTGTCTATAACGGCCACTTTTGAAAGGTAGCATGATTGCATAACCCATCTAAATTAAACCTCATGTCACCTACACATAAAGGCCAATATTTTCTGGTCCCTTGGGTGGCCCCTATATACAGGTTTTACTGTATATGTACATCCCACATGTTGATATATATATTTTTTCATACGTGCATATATAATATAGAATAGGTCCATCCAATATTCCTAAGGGTGATCTGTGTGTATTTCATATCACGTGATATGTGTATGAATATGTATGCGTGTGAATATTTATTATCTGTGAAAGAAAAAACGAAAGTATGTGTGTAAAGCACTGAGATAACAATTTCCCTGATAATATAAAATATATTTCCAAGACGTCACATTCTCTTAATACTTATATATGTCTGCCACATTTCAAAGTCGTACAGAAATATATGTCAGTCTGATGTCTTTGTCTGTGAACAATGACAGTAGATGTACACCAAAAACGTTCTAGGCCTACTGCACAGTACCACAGCTTCAAATCGTGTGTTATCCACACGAATAATACAGATCTGCCCATCATCCCACTTCATAATTATGCTAATGCGAATGATACAATGCCTTGAATATACCTAGCATTTACATTTAAAGTATGAGGCTTAGGCCTACAAGGCTAAACACTGTCATCTCTTCTGACGCTGAAGCTATACCATCAGTACTGACTAATCGACAAACTTCAAAAGACTACACGGAAATGTTTCCTGAAATGTTTTAAGCCCCGTTCATGTGGTATGATTTGCACACATATGTAAAAATACTTATGGAAGTAAATTTACTCAAGTATGCAAATGTGGCACATCAACGCATTTACTCACGTAAGTAAATTTACATCGGGGGCAAATTTGCACGGGCTTCTGATGTAGTGCAAAAGTAAATTTACCCGTGTGCAAATTTCCATGCTATGTAAATGTGGCGCATGGGCGCATATCAAATATGCTAATGTAAGTCATTTAAAAAGAGACAGTTGGGTCTTCACTTCTACAAGAGAGGAGCATAACTGGTTATATGCGCCAGATCATTTCATGAGTACTAATGATCATATATGACATATTTGCTGAGAAAGCCAGTATACTAATATCATGTTCATATATTCTACTTCCAGAGGACTGATGAAACGCCAGCGACAAACTTGAAAAAATAGGAAAGTTTCATTCGATCCATTGTTAACCAGTTATTAGTCCTGACAGTGTGCTATATTATACACCTATAAATCTATTTCTGATGCTTCTGTTAAAAGTAAAAACAAATAAGAAAAATAAGAAATTTACACACATGCTATTTTTTACCATGAACGCATAGCAAATTTGCTTTTACATAGGGGAGTAAATTTACATATATAAAACAATCTCAGATATCAAAGTATAAATCTATAGGATGTCCAGGATATAGGTACAAATCAGGTAGAAAATGGACAAACACGGACCACTTGAAATCAGAATCAGGTGTCATGGAGGAGTAAGCAACCCCTGTCGACCGGTCACACCCGCCGTCAAATCAAAATGAAATACGTGAGGAACGAATCCTCGTCACAATTGGTACAGACGTCTCAGCAACAGCCATAGAACAGGTAAATCAACATTTTACTTAGTGAAACAGAGTACAAGCTTATTATACCGACCATAAAATTTGCAGAACGTTGACATCAAATGCGGTTTTCGATATCCCTGTGTCAATAATTAGTCAGTGAGTAGTTCTCTGTACAAACGCCCTGGCATATCGGATCATTTGTTAAATATAAACTCAATATGCGGGAGATTGTGGGAAATTACTACTTAAATGTGAAAAAAATACCACAATCGTCGCGTTTTTCGCATAGCTTAGTTTATTTCACGTCTGTGTCTATAGTAAGTAAAATGTCTAAGTATGAAACGTGTGTGATTGATTCTGTTGTATCTTTAATTTCAAGTTCTCTCGGATATTTAGCATTGACATATGTATGGAAATTGTCATTATTAATTGACAAAACGTCGTCGATATTTGATTTCAAGACTTCATTTTCAGAAAATCAAATGAAATAGGTGAGGAATAAAGGTACAGACTTCTGAAAAACCGCTATCGAACAGATCACTCAGACTTCATTTAGTGAAACAGACTCATCGCAAATGCTCATAATTCTGACTATACAATTTGCGGAACTAACTTTTTAGACATTTAATTTGCCATTCACATGAGCAATTTTCTAGGTGCAAGTTTAATTCTATGGCGAGTTCCCCATGTCTTTGGCAGAAATAATAATAATAATAATAATAATAATAATAATAATAATAATAATTATATATATATACTGTGACTGTTTCCCAGGATTTATGGGTAAAGTCTCACGATGTGAATATATACCGGGATTACTGACTTTACACCTTCCAAAAGCAACAATTATCCCTGTGTTATTGCTATGTGTTGTATCATCTTTTTACCTCTAGCAGGTATAGGTATTCATGATATATCTAGATCTTATTTGAAATATATATATATATATATATATATATATATATATATATATATATATATATATATATATATATATATACACGGATATTCTGTGACTGTTTCCCAGGATTTATGGGTAAAGTCTCACGATGTGAATATATACCGGGATTACTGACTTTACACCTTCCAAAAGCAACAATTATCCCTGTGTTATTGCTATGTGTTGTATCATCTTTTTACCTCTAGCAGGTATAGGTATTCATGATATATCTAGATCTTATTTGAAAATATGCGCTGGAATACTCATAAATGTATGTTAAAAGCAATCATTTTATCGATTAATTATGAGATTCCGGGTTATTTTTATTTTAAATAATAGATATCGGAATTGTCGCATTAACCATATATGAAATATATATATTTAAAAGGAAATTGGATAAAGTCAATGTTAGATAATTGCATAAAATGTTTCATTATCTGGTGCTATCTAGATTGTATGGACAAATGTTTTAAACACATGTTGCCATCTATTGTTACGTCTTGATTTCGGATATCAATCTACGTGAGATCTGATTAGTTTTAGCTCATATAACTCTGCTTAAATCATTGGTCTGGACATGTATTTTAAATGACCATCAATAGATTACTCATAATTTACTAGGAAATCAGGTATGATATTACAACGCTATATCACTCATGAGATGTGAAATTTAATTTCCTGATACAGTATCTTAATGTTCTGTCGTTTATGGATTGATGACCGAACACGAGCGCAACAGATCTGTCACATTTCTTATAAAGGGATCTTATAAATCGGTGTTAAGTGGAGCACAAATGTGGGTCCCAATGGTTACAGTTAAGATTTGTAATCGTATTACTTCAAATGTGTTGCATAAGATGTTTTTAAATTTAAGATATTTAAGATTGAATTCTGAAATGAGATACATAATGCATGGAAATCGCTATAGCCAGGCACCGAAGTCACCAAATTTACTCAGTAGGATACTCAAGCTCAACTAACTTTTAATGATTTTAAGGCAAAACACGCAAAATTTATTTTGTAACTGAACATGTTTGCATATTAAAGACATACGATTGTAAATAATGGTGAAAGTAATTGCTCATTTGGAGAAAACGTCAGAAATATTTAAAAAAGTTTGAGTACATGCTCAAAATTTGAGTACCGTAGTCAACGTATTTATTCATTTTTACATGACATCATGAGTGTAATGTTAAAATTTATATGTGAATGGTGTAAAATAATATGTTTCTAATGGAAATTTTACAAACGACAAAAATAATAAAACAAAATGAGCTTGAGTATTAAGTAAAATGGGTGACTTCCAGCCCTGATAACCCGGATGTTAGACAAATTTAGTTCCTGAATCTGTATACTGTAGAGGCTAGTTATATTAGTATACCGACGAAGCAAAATTTAATACAACTGTTAAGATCTCGTAGAGGATGTACTAAAACACAAATGTTGTAAGTCGCAATATCAAATAGGCTGAAAAGTAAAAAAAGTTTAGTGTCGATTACTTTTACTTTGCGAGAGATGAATTCTCGCATAAATTGGCGAAGGCATATTTTCCCGAATTTGACTGTTTATCAAAAACACATTCCAAGAAGCGAAATTGTATTAATTTATTTAATCATCCTTTCAACCCTGAGTATCTGAGTGATATGCTCTTTTCTTTCGTTTAAGATCAGTCTGTTGTAGTCTTTAGGGTTGAAAGGGTTACAGAAGTTTTAATTTCTTATTTAATCAGGACATACATACATTATAATATGATTCAATGTGGTCGCACCAGAAACATGCAAGTACAGTATTACCGCTTCCGACCCATGAAATTAAAGTCTTTTGCAGATTAAAATCGCGAAATAATGTGTTCATGAAAAATGTCTGAAAAAGGCGAGTACGCATAATGTCATTGTTGCGAAAAATAAGCGATTTATAGTATTTTGCTTTATTAGTATACGCATGGATCCTAAAACCATTTGCTGTTTACTGTTCTTACACCACATATTTGCGCTGATAAATGATACAATTATTACGCAATTCAGCACGTGGCAATCATATGTCTAAAAAATCTGCGGCGTCATTTTTCATTTTCATATTTACTACAAAACGACTTTTTAATCGACTTATAGAGTGAAAGACGAAAGCAAAATAACTATAACTCTAGATTTATGTTTGTACTTAATTAATCATACAGAGAGAGAGAGAGAGAGAGAGAGAGAGAGAGACAGAGAGACAGACAGACAGACAGAGAGAGAGACAGAGAGAGAGAGAGAGAGACAGAGAGAGAGAGAGAGAGAGAGAGAGAGAGAGAGAGAGAGAGAGTACAAACAAAGTGTTATCTAAAACAAGTTTTGCGAAACATTACATAGGAACTAGATATAAACTATCATAGAGTAATTAGCATTAGGACCAGGCGCCAGGGGCTGAATATTCTCTGTTGATAGCGGTGACGCCAGCCGTATGACAATCAAAGGTAGGACAGGGTGTATCCAATACTGAGTATTTTCTGTTAAGTGCGTTTACACTAGTCTTTTGAATAATCAACGCTAGGATCAAGTGCCACGAAATACCGAGTATGAGAGCGATGAAGCCAGTCATGTGAAAAATCAGCTATAGAGCCACGTATCAATGAAGACTAAGTATGCTCTGATAAGTGCAGATACACCAGCCATTGAACAATAGATGTGTCTATAGTCATGTTAAGACAGAACTAAAAGGGTAAATGATTTCAACCCTTTCATCCCTGAATATTTGAGTGGTATGCCCTTTCTATTGCTGAAAAACAATCTGTTATGGTCTGTAGGCTTGAAAGGGTTAACAAAGTATCTGTAGTGTTTTCCCCTTTACCAGAACAGCAATGAAAGTGGAGAAAATGAAATATGCTTTTCTAACAATTGATTAATGGAAAATCCATCTGATAATACGATTTGCATAGTTAAATAAAGTATCAAAATGAAGATATATTAAAGGTTTTGAAAAAGAATAAAATACGCAACAACAAATACGGTTGCATGAAGTTGCAAATACATACAGATATTTTTTCCATTGATGCAACTTCAATTACGAAATAAGCATGTCAAATATGTCATAGTAGAAGATAGATAGATACACAATTCCTACGATATCCATTAATTTCGATAACGTATGAATGTGTTTGGTATTCTCGATCTTGAGTTTCCACGTTTCTGTCCAGACAGCTTATCAGCGAACAAAATATAGTGGAATTCTATTACGCACTTATTAATAGTGATAGGTAAATGAAGAGATATATCAAAGAAAACATTTCAAGAGATAGTATTTATAGACATAAGTGAAACATTATTTCATATTCATACGTGCCATTATATTGTATACAAGAGGGATTTAACATATAGATAAGTTAAAACTAGGTCTCCCCAGTTATACCTTGTTTTTCTCTTTTAAACCGATTTTTCTCAGTTAATGCGAATTTCGAAATAACTAGGTTTAACTCATTAATGTGATTTTTGTGTCGAAATATGAATTAAATGCATATATAAACTTAGTTTTCTCAATTAAACCTTGTTTGACTTTGATCAATGTGGTTTACTAGGAAAACTAGGCTTATCCGGAAATATGAAAACCTAGATATTGTTTTTCTCAGTTTAACACTTTTTTCTCAATTCAATGTGAATTTTGAGAAAAACTAGATTTAACCGGAGAAAAACTAGGTTTAACTCATCAATGTGTTTTTGCAAATCTAATTAATGGTAGAAAAACTAGGTTTAACTGAGAAAAAATAAGTTCCCCAGTTAATGAGGGTAACTAAGAAAAACTGGATTTATCTGGATCAAAACATGGTTTAACTGGATCAAAACTGGAATTCACTGAAGACAAACTAGGTTTAACTTATCAACGTGATGTTTGCGTGTCATATATATGATACCTGTTGTGTTCCCTAGTACTGTATGTAACTTCCATACCAATTGGTTGGAAAATTGGGCTACCATATAAGATTAGTATTGATCACATTGCGTGATATGTGTACAGTAAAATCTGCTTTTGCGACCACCTGTGTATCAAGACTACCTGGTCACTAATACCGTTTTTGTTGTCCCCAATAATATCACATGTGTACAAATCAACCTCTATATAAAAACACCTCCCTATAAAGACCGGTTTTCCTGTGACCCTAAGGAGATCGTTATATACAAATTTCACTGTATAAACAAAATCTACGGTTAAACCTGCTTTAGTGACCATCTGTGTATAAAGACCACCTGGTCACATAGACCGTTTTTGCTTTCCCTAACAATACCACATATGTACAAACCAACCTTTACATAAAGACAACCTACCTATAAAGACTGGTTTTCCTGTGTCTATAAGTAGGTCGTTATATATAAGTTTCACTGTATAAGCAAAAACTATAAACAAACAGTAGCCATATAACCATATGGTTGCAACAAAAAATGACGCTGCATCTGCACTATATATAGATTTCCTGCTAAGTGTCTTAAATTATGATGCCAAACAATTAAAGTCATGAACTTGCTTCAAGCATATTATCGATGTAATAACATGCATGAGATGGAATACATCTTGATTAAAAATCAGATACAGCCGGAAGAAAAACAAATAAAAAAATGGACAGTTAATTCCTATTTTTAGTAAAACAAGAAAGATTTTAAGGAAAGTAATTTTACAGGTAGGTCCACAATATGTTACTAATTCTACATTACGTGTTAAACACTCCTTGTACATTAATCTATATGCATTTGATTTAAGAAGATTGTACTTTATATCCGGCTTTGCAATTTAGTGAATACCGAGCGGGCAGACGTAAGATGATCATCTACCTGTGTGATATACTGATAATATATACTTTATTTTACTAAAATCATTTCATTTCACAATCTTGACACTCAAAAATGAATTTATTTATTTATTTATTTATTTATTTATTTATTTATTATTCTCGTTTACTCGCTTTTTTAGTTTTGAGAGAGGAATTTTATATTTGGTTTGTTTCTTTCAATTGTAGATATCAAATACCAGAAACATTTCCCACACAATTGGGACATATTGTAGAAATATTTCTTTTGTGAAATGCAGTGTGTGTGTGTGTGTGTGTGTGTGTGTGTGTGTGTGTGTGTGTGTGTGTGTGTGTGTGTGTGTGTGTGTGTGTGTGCTTTTAGATGTTTCCTTTCAATAAGATAATTGTGAATATAATTACGTAACATTTGATAACACTTTATCCATACATTTTGTCGGTCTACATGACATAATAATATTTTATACTGGACTTCTGTTAGTCCGGACTGTCCAACGTGTAATGGGGATTAAAGGACTTTACAAGTACCAGTCTGTGTAATTGGACAAAATATTTACATCGATATGTGTTTTGTTTTTATAGCTAGTATTTAGTCTAGTCTAAATACCCTGTTATTGTTATGTGTTAACATTGAAATGAATATTCTGTCTTTTCATTAATCGGAGTTATCTCCCATGTTAGCAGATATCAATTGTGACGTCATGTCTTTACGTGAGAAAGCAACGTCATTTTCACACAAAGATATGACGTCACAATTAATAGCTTTTCTGATTTTACACACAAACAAATGACATCAAACTCGATACCTGCTACGAGGAGTGGTAACTCTGGATAATAAAAATACATAAGATCGGAATGAATTGTGCCCGGTGACAGTTTAAGCCTTTTTGTGGATAAACAGGCAAGCTATATACAATATATGTTTTGGTTATATTTTTACCTTGTATGATACCACCTTTTCGGAACTTAACATAGACCTATTGCAAAATTATATCGTTGGCATTATCTATGACATCCCTCTATGACAATCAAGACGATTTCAATTTCCATATCACAAACTTCCCGTTTCTAAGTAGTAATATTCCATCTTCTCCTGCCTATGGCGTTTTCATTTCACAACTTACACGTTATGCCAGGGCATGATCTTCTTATGAATGTTTTATTCTGAGAGCTAAACGACCAGCCAATAAACTACTTACACAAAGTTATGTAGTTGAATGCTTGGAGTCGGCGTTTAAGAAGTTTTATGGTTGATAAGGGGATCTTGTTAGTTCCCCTCTCAGAGATATTAGATAGTATTCTGGATCACGACCAGAGACAGTGACTCTGTTTTACCAGTCATGCTTTTCATCGAACTTGACCTCATCACCAAACTTGACCTTTTCTGACTCCTTTCGGACACCTGGTCTTATCCTGTTTGAGATTCGTAATTGTTCTTCATGTTGAGACCATTTGCACATCTAATTCGTCGTGTTATAATGGACTTGGGTTTTGATTATTTATTGGTACTTCTTCAATTTTACTTGATAATATTTACTTCTTTTACACGATATTAAGCAGTATATTCCGTAGCCTACAACATTTAAAATCAAATTGCTTTTCGTATAATTTAAAGTACATAAATAATAGATAGATTAAAAATCAACGAATATCATTATCTGTGCTGAATCAAACCAAGCGTTACCAACACGAGTAAACATCAAAACAACAAACATGTCTATGTTATATGTATTAGATTACCATCAAGGAATGACGTAGGTTAGCACGTTGTGTTAAAAAAGATAAACATTTCTATTTTGATATTCTGTACGAACGATTACCCCGCAATGCCGGAAGGGAAGGACACCAAACAATAAAGAATTATCTATCATTGAAAACAAAAAAAAGTAAAAACAATTTTGTGATCGATGTTATCATTTTTAAATAATATTTGCAGTATCCGCATCGACATTTTGCGCAACAATTGATAACAAATCCAGCACGTTTAACTACGCGAACAAACATAAGTTACAAAAGATTTACTTAATAGATTCTGCATTTGGTCAATAATAATAATAATACATGTGTGTTCTGGTTTGAAATGTTGTCTTCATTTTTGTGAACTTTCACCTTATTTCAGTTCGATGTTGAAAATGTCCTAATCTTCATAGTGAAAATATCATGTTGATCAGAAAATAAAACGAAATTTATTAAGAACCAAAGATATGATTTAAAATTTGTTCACGCCAAGAATATATCAATTATATTAGCCGTCACCAGCTTTAATTGAGGTGCCACAAATATTCACTTATCCTATGGTCTAATAAGATGTAATATAACTTGTTACAGCTACCGTACTACGGAACCTCAGATCTATAAAAAAAGATCTCAGATACCAAAGTATAAATCAATAGAATGTCCAGGACATAGATACAAATCTGGTAAAAATGGACAAACACGGTCCTCTGGAAACCAAGAGGTGGAGATCAGGTGCCAAGGAGGAGTAAGTATCCCCTGTCGACCGGTCACACCCGCCGTGAGTCCACAGTCAAGTCCAATGAAATACGTGAGGAGTGAATCCTCGTCACAATTGGTACAGATGTCTCAACAACCGCCAACGAAAAGGCAACTCAACATTTCACTTAGTGAAACAGAGTCATCGCATACATGACTATTATACCGACCGTAAGATTTGCGGAACGTTGACATTAAACGCGGTTTTCGATATCCCTGTGTCAATAATTTGTCAGTGAATAGTTTACTTCTGTATATGAAGTCTTCATATGTTGTACACGCCCTGGCATATCGGATCATTTGTGAAATATAAACTCCATATGCGGGTGACTGAGGGATATTACTACTTAAATGTGGAAAATTTACGATGGGAAAGCCGAAATCGTCGCGTTTGTCGTATAGCTTAGTTGCCAATTTCCCATCTTTGTCTATATTAAGTAAAATGTCGCGTGTGTGCTTGATTCTGTTGTATCTTTAATTTTTAGTTCGCTGGGATATATCGCATTGACATATGTATGAAAATTGTCATTATTAATTGACAAAACGTCGTCGATATATCTAAATGTCAAATTAAAGGACACCGCTAACTTTTTCTTCTTTTGATTCAGCAGTTTCTGAATGAAGTCTGCTTCATACGAATAAAGGAACAGGTCGGCCAATAAAGGGGCACAATTGGTTCCCATCTATCCGATAAACACTCATACAACAAGACAGATATAAAATATTGTTTTCAGTTAGACATTAAAAATGGGTAACTCTCATAAAAGGGAAATTATTATGTTTTATTTTATTATGCTATTCTACCACAGATCGCCATGTGTTGAGTCAATGTTTTGCGTACACGTGTGTATTTGGAATCATTTCATGAGATAAATATGATTACAATGAACAATATAAATGAGCTAAAGTTATATAATTTTACATTTTTATGATTAAGTCTAATTGACGGAAACGATCGTCTTGCGCATTATAACTTTGGTATTATGTTTAAAATAATTATAGCTTAAAACATTTCAGAAAAACGTGTTTTCACAAACGTTTGTCTGAATTTTTGATTAAGTTTTAAAATAAAAATTAAATGGTATTTTTCAGTAAATAGAGATAATCTATGATAAAAGAATAATAAAAACAATTTTACGACATGAAATAAAAGAAAACATTTGAAAACAAAACAAAACAAACATAAAACAGAAAACAAACGAAGTCGACTTTGGTAAAAGTATGTACTTAAATTTTAGTTAGATATTTTGTCTTCACTTTTTTTTTTTTTTTTTTGCACAAAATATACACATTTTTCCGATCAGAAAAATATGTATGTTTTCCTCTCAATGATTTTTAATTGAGTTACTCTTGAGCGCTTACCAACATTATTGTACCCAGAAACAAAGTTTATTTTTTTTTCTAACAACTCCAAATCATTATCTGGGATATTCAACAACAAAGTTAAATATAGAACGACTTTGTCACGAAAATACCTGTTTAAAAACTTAAAATTTCAACTCTTTATATGAAATTCATTTTTGTCTTTCGTTTCGTTCATTGTTAGCATCATTCATAATCTTAGTTTTCACTCGACTTCTAAACCTTTCGCTTGCAAGTTGGACGCAGTACTACTAGACATGCAACCACGAGTGATCAATTCGTCATTAACAATACTATCGTCAGTAAAAACAATGTGTCTATATAGCGCGTTGGCTAGCGCATTCATTAGCGCACACCAAAGCGACCAGTTTCCGATCCTCAGATTGAAATCTAAAATTGGAGCTTAACTGATGACGTCTAATTGACAGAAACGGTCGTCTTGGGCATTATAACTTTCGTATTATGTTTATGATATTTATGACCACTAGGTCGTTGCCACTGTTGGTGGACCGTTTGAGTCCCCGAGGGTATACATAAACCTAGTACCCGGTATTTCGGTACCAGCTGATAATCTTATACAAAAGTAATATTTCGCACTGATAACACCATTTAAAATTCTAAATTTTTCTAAAGCTAAGATAGCCACCTTTTTACAGTGGTTACTCTTAGACGGAATTTGGCTATACGTTTAGATTTATTATTTGGCCTTGTGTGAAACCACTTTCTCTTTTGAAAATATATCTAAAAATGGAACTCAACTGATGAAGTCTAATTGACAAAAACAATTGCCTTGGGCATTATAACTTTGGTATTATGTTTATGATATTGATATTGAACTTAGCAGTGTATGAAATTGTATGGTAGACGCCAGGTTGGACATGTGGGCTGGTTCTCCTGTTTCCTCCCAGAGTATGCACGCCACGTCAGAGCCATATATGTATATATATATATATATATATATATATATATATATATATATATATATATATATATATATATATATATATATATATATAGAGAGAGAGAGAGAGAGAGAGAGAGAGAGAGAGGGGGGGTTGATTTGTTTGTTAATCGTTGAATTATGAATAAAGTTTTATATTAAGTAAAATGTGAAACGCTTTAGCATATACAGTGGCTTGATGCTCGGATTATTTACCAGTAAATAGTAATCAAACGAAAATTCCTTGACAAGTGCATGAAAAGGTCGCCTAAATAAATTTGCTAGAAAAACTGTGTAGAGAGTCTGAAATATCACTTAAAAAGCATTTATTTACAACCTGTAAATCATTCCAAATTTGCGCTATTTTTGGTACTATTTTCTAGTAGAATCAGAAATTTTCGTTAGCTAGAAATTGCATTGTTTAAAAGAAAATCGTTGACATTAAATTTTGTTGGCAGAAATAACCTGTTAACAAAAGCACCTGTTACTATTACTAGATATAGTTTACGTGAAATTTCGTCATGGTTTAAACTTCGTTGATAAATGAAAAGATCGTTATAAATGAAATTAAAACCACAAGGAAATATTCTGATTCTACAATATATATATATATAATCGAAATTTTAGTTATTATGACTTATATTTACCAGAACCAAAAACATATGTTTTTAATTTTACAATATTAAAAATTAATTAAAATTTTGCAAGTTATATCTAATTTTCGGCATCCTTTATCACAAACCTATAACTTAAGCATAATAATGTTTATGATATTGATAATTGCTGATATGAACAATTCAAATTAATATCAATAATCAGGATAATTGCATGGTTTTGTCATGATGGAAATTATGATTTTTAATAATATGGCATAATTGACTCTTATATTGTTAATATGATATAAATTACTTTAATGTAATATATATCATACGTCATTATATGTCATCTGCGCTATTATCTTTTTAACCAGGAAAATGTAAGTTCATAAACTGCATACATGCATACATGTATGTATTCCATTTATTATTATTATTATTATTATTATTATTATTATTATTATTATTATTATTATTATTATTATTAATATTATTATTATTATTATTATTATTATCATTATTATTATTATTCCAATTAAAAGTTTTTATTTATACCTTTTTGTTCTTCGATGTGTTATAAGCGTCTGTCCGTGGATGGCCACGACCTGGTTAAAGGTCTGGTAACTGGTAAAGCTTTGTGTGACTTTTAATCCTCTAAATCTGTGTCTGCTTCTTCTTAGTATAGAAATGTCTTCATTCAGAAAGAAAACAAGCTGCTTGATGTCTCGTAGTCATACTAACATTACAGGTATTAATCGTGATCGATTTAAATGAAATAGAATCACACTCCGGCCGTCAGCTGGCGAGAAAAATGAGGGACATAAGATTTTTAAATTGTCAATTGTGATGAAATGGTCAATACGAGCTGATGAGAAAATCACGACATTCAATTGGACAAGATAAGCCAAGGAACATCCTTAAAATGTATAAATAAAAAATGTACTTATACTTCATAAACTGATATTGACATCATTGACATCTATCTATCTTTCTCTCTATCTATCTATCTATCCATCTACCTATCTATTTATTTATCTAACTAGCTATCTTTTTGTCTGTCTGTCTGAATATCTGTCTGTCGGTCTTTCTACATTTCGAACTCAGATTATAACCCATGTTATGTTGCTTCTATTCCATATTCCACTGTCAAAAGCTTTCAATGCAACTCAAGAAATCAGTGTACGTGTTACATGCGAAACGTTTAGAGGCATACAAGCTGTCAAAATCAATTTTTTGTATTAAAACTTTTTAAAATTATGTTTTATACTAATAAAATGTATTATAAAGTTGCACTTGATAAACACGTGTTGTAATTAGTGAAAAGAGTGTTTAATGCCGTCTGTTTATGGAATCCTCATTACTTTTGCGTGTATTTTTCCCAACCAGTGTAAGACTAGAGTGATCACTGTAAAAAGATGAGGAGTTTAGTATCTAAACAGTGCTGTCCATACAAAGTATTACTTAAGTATAAAGTAATCAGCTGAAACACCAACAGTGGCAACGACACGGTGTTGTAAATAATATAGAAACAATACAAATTTGACAGTTTTGCAAGCATAAAGGCCAAAACCAATGCGCAAGACATAATGAATGCCATTTTCAATTCAATTTCTGAATCCTGTGTCCCAAAGCAACAGAAAAACATTATAAACATAATACCAAAGTTATAATGTTCAGGACGATCGTTTCTGTCAATTAGATGTCATCAGTTGAGCTCCAATTTTAAACAGATTTTCTAAAGAGAAAGTGGTATCAGACAAGGCCAAATGATAAATCTAAATGCGTAGCCAAAATCCGTCTAAGAGTAACCAAATTCGACAGGAAATTCTTACTCCTCAATGGCACTGGCCCCACCTCTGGGTTTTTCGGAGGTATGTGTTCCTTCAATATTCACCAAAGTTGTATATAGTATTTAGGACCTGCTGAAAAATAATACTTTGGTATTTGAGTGATCCACATTTACGGTGGCTTTTGAAATACAATGTATATATTAAATTTCATTAAAATTTATTCACGATTTAAAAAGTAAAACTGAAGACGTGCCAATTGATAATCGAAACTTAAGTCCATTAGAACACGACGAATTAGATGTGTGAATGGTCTCAACATGAAGAAGAACTGCAAATCCCAAACGGGATAGGACCAGGTGACCGGAAGGAGTTAGCGTCCCCTGCTGGCATGCCACACCCGTCGCAAATGTTCCATGGAAACCTTTCTAGTTCGATGAAAAGGTCAAATTCGGTGAAAACGTCAAGTTTGGGGATTTATCAACACCGTGAATATAGCGAATATTAACACCGCGAGTTATTTTTCACTGTACAGTATTTATTATCAATATTATTGGAAGTATTTTGATATTCATGATTTTCTATAACTTGATCTGCATGACTAAACAATTTACAGGACAACGAATCAGGTCCTGATTGTATTCTTGACAGAATTTGCGGAAGTTATTTCATTTATACCTTTTACATCAATCATTCTCACTGAGCATGCTTAAAACAATTGCCGATGATATTTAAGATTAACAGCCCATTTGTACTTAATTGCAATGGCAAAGGTGACATTTGTTATATTTATTCAAATGTTGTCAACATATGTTTTATAGATAGATATGAACGTATACCTATATATGCAACATTTCTTTATACTTCTGTCCTGTTATAGCCTTTTCTCGAATTATTGCCACTAGATTCATCGCCATTCTCGCAATAACGCCACATTTTTTTTTTATTCAGGAACGTTTTTCTCTGTATTTAAAATTCTCTTTATAACGCCAAATTCATTATTGCCATCCGCCTCTATTTTTAGGAAAAACGTCCATTCTAAACTGTCAAATATCTCGATATACCACCATAGGTGATCCTGGTTAACGAAGCAGCTAATAGGTCGCTAAAGACCACCAGTGTAAAGGCAGGCTGCAGGCCGGGGAATTGAAGAATTAAATAGACAAGATATTTAATTAATATGAACTATTCTCCTGTTTTCTGCTCATTAGGAAATATCTGTGAGACCAAAGAACGGTAACTCTATTTTCCCCAAGATGGCGAACTCGATTCATCGCCATACTCGATATACCGTCCTACTTTGTAAGTAAAAATATATGGCATGAGTCTTTCGAATGATATCGAGGTCCCGTTTGAGACAGGCGTGTCAAGTAAAAGAGCAGCCCCTTCATTGGCACCAATCCAAAATTTGTGGCACTTCAGGACAGACACCACCAAATATTTTCCCATAGACATCAATGCTAATTTACAAAACTTCAGGTCACTGTCATTCCAATGTTTATGAAATCTGGGTCAAATCAGTACCCTGTGCTTAAAGATCAATATTTTGATAACAAAATATGCAAAAGTATAGGTTGCCGTTGCATTTATACTTCATATTTTCACTTGTTTACAACTAGTAGTATTCCGCACCAAAGGAAAATATCTATTCTCATCGGACCCCTCCCTTTAAATTTTCAACCGTCAACCCTATAATTTGCAAAGTATTACTAATATTCATGTATCCTTTTTATCACCTTAATTTCACTTATTAATGGCAAAACTAATTTTTTTCATTTAATGTCCAATCAAATCGCTGGGGTCATTTTACCCTCCGCACAACTTTTGGTGTCCAAAATGTATGCGCCCATGTTGTAAACAAAGCAGGTGTTTTTCCTTCACCTTAAACAGGTGACGTCCATAAATTGAAAAATTCTTGGTGGTATGTAAAATAGCAACAAAATAAATAAACAAACTTCAATTCAATATGCACATCCTGATCATTATTAGCTGATGTTCCATCAACTCAGTAATGTCTAACAGTGGTTTTCTACGATCTAGTCAAAGCACGTTTGTCAGTATGGGGCCAATATGGGGTTTATTGTGACGAGAAATAACACATATATGTGCATTTCAACAACGGAAATTCAACTTCAAGATTGAAATTTTCCAATCACACTTTAATTATAAGGTCTTGTGTTTTAACAGCATAATGAATATATCATCAGAAGGCCTACTCAAGTGTGATATAAATAGTAAAGGATTATATGAAAAATGCCTGTTTTCATTGTGCTTGTTCTGAAATAAAATTGCGTGATTCACACAGAATTTTGCTAATTTTAAAACTCTGGAAATGTAACATAAGGCTGGAACCTTTTATTGAAATGAACCTGCAATATCTTAGCTGCACAATGTACGTTTTGTGGCCGAGTGGTTAGAGCATTGCGCTTTAAATGACAAGGCCCCTCACCTCTGGTTCGAATCCCGCTAGGGTCATTTCGAATTAAGTGGGAAAGTTTGCCAGTTTTCTTGCGGAAGGTCGGTGGTCTTTACACGGGTAACCGGGGTTTCTCCTCCACCAATAAAAACTGGACGCCATCGTATGACTGAAAGATTGTTGAGTATGGCGTAAAACAAAAATCAAATCAAATCAAATCAAATCAGTATACTGAGTGTATTATACCTCTTTAAAATTTAATGATGATCATCAAGTCGTATCAATATTTTCAGTACTTTGATTTTTCGTTAGTGCGGTGTACAGCATTAGAGAAAATAATGGCAGAAATAGCATGTAGTTTTATAATAACGAAATCTATAGGGCCGTCACTATACAGTAATAATAGAATCTACCCTTACCTTGAGGGTATGACAAAGGAATCTCAATCCGAGGGTAAGATTCTTGAATGACCAATCCGAGGCTATTTTGTGCACGAGGGTTGAGATTTCGCCATCACTCCCTAATAAATGGTGTTAGATTGTATTATTCTCTCACTTGACACTGATTTGTCCCCGAATTCAGATGTCAGGGAGGATATTATCTCACCCTGAAGTCAGTCGGGTGTAAATATAACTCTTTCAAATGAAAATAAAAAATTACATTATTAATGTTTTTTTGTGAAATGACATACGGTTAATATCCAGTTTTATTTTTTAAAAAACTATAAATTTGGTATTATCTGTATATTTTATATAAGTATGTTTTCACACAAATTATATTGTTACCGAGCAAAATATAATGTTGAGCTTTCCGCTACCGATTCATCCGGGAATGATATTCAATTCTGTATTTTAGTACTGTCATTTCGGGTTTTATGTATTTTAAGTATATTTCCGAACTTGGGTCCTGAATAAGCTTTAATGACAATAACTCAACAGAATATAATTCACGTTTGGTTTAACAGGTCAATGAGAGCTAACTCATCGATTGGCAACTGGTGCCACATTTGTTCCGCTATTGATTCGTATACACATTGTACCAAGTTTTATATTGTCATGCTTATTTAATTGAGGACCATATACAATGACCCCGTTTCGCCAATCAGATCTAAAACTAACTGATGACCGTTTATCTGATCTTGGGATGCTTCCATCGAACATTTGCGACCGGTGCAGCATGCTAACAGGGGACGCTGACTCCTTCTGGACACCTGGTCCCACCTCCGTTTGGGATTCGCAATTGTTCTTCGTGTTAAGACCGTTGTTATATTTTATTTGTCGCGTTCTAGTGGACTTGGAGTTTTGAATTATCATTGGCACTTCTTCATTCTTCTTATCACGTTGGCACCTACTGTGTGTTACTTAGTCGGTAACATATGGTCACCTTTCATTATTAATAAATATCCTGTAATTATCTTTAGTAAATATAATACAATGGATGTGTTTGGATTATCAATAGATAGATATTTCATGGAGTCACCCGATTGATTTCTTAGTGTAGAGGGTACTACATTGAAAGAAATAACGATCGACAAATAGATATAAGTGGGTGTTAAAGAATCATATTTCAATTGGTACGCGAGTTCTTTTTACAGACATTTACCATCACTGTAACCCAGTCAAACAAATATAGGAGATACACTACTGGGATAAGTCTACATTTTCAAGCTGTTTCTAAACTGTAAGTTTAAAGGAGTATAGACAAACAATAGGCCTGACATATGCTCATCGGGGGTTTATGTTTATCATTAATTTCTCTACAATGTATAACTTCGATTTACCTAATAATGGTACTATAATATATACCCTAATATTTTGTTTTACTTGTACAAAAAGAGACAGGAAAAATGTAAATTGTTCAATGACCTATAAACCAAAAACTAAATAAAACACAAATGAGAGCCAACAAATGCACATTACTTTGATACTATTTTTAGCTTATTAGAATACATTTTTAGATTTAAATCAATCTGAAATTCGAGCTCAATTGATGAAGTTTTACTGACAGAAACGATAGTTTTGCTGCCCCTTGCACAAATATAATTTTGGTATTTATTTCATAAAATCTACAAGAACTGTGTCGTTTCCACTGCTGAAGGTCGATTTAAGTTTCCAACGGTATAGAAAACACAGTACCTGATATTTCGGTGATTATGTTATACATTTATACACTAAAGTTGATATAAAACACATGCTGGAATTTCTAATAGACAATATATTTGTAATGTTCGGAGACTTCTCTACTCTTTACACAACTATTCCACATAAAAAATTAAAAGAAAGACTTTTGTCAGCATCATAGACAACTGTTTTTTCACTAAAGGTGGTACCCGAAAATTTAAATATGTAGTGATTGGCTATCAGGATACTTATTTCGTCAAACACCACTCTGATTCTACACATAAATACACTGAAGTTGAAATAAAAAACATGCTGGAATTTCTAATAGACAATATATTTGTAATGTTCGGAGAGTGGTCTTTCAACAAACTGTCGGCATTCCTATGGGAACCAATTGTGCACCTTTATTGGCCGACCTGTTCCTTTATTCATATGAAGCAGACTTCATTCAGAAACTGCTGAATCAAAAGAAGAAAAAGTTAGCGGTGTCCTTTAATTTGACATTTAGATATATCGACGACGTTTTGTCAATTAATAATGACAATTTTCATACATATGTCAATGCGATATATCCCAGCGAACTAAAAATTAAAGATACAACAGAATCAAGCACACACGCTTCATACTTAGACATTTTACTTAATATAAACACAGACGGGAAATTAGCAACTAAGCTATACGACAAACGCGACGATTTCGTCTTTCCCATCGTAAATTTTCCACATTTAAGTATTAATATCCCTCAGTCACCCGCAATGATCCGATATGCTAAGGCGTGTACAACATATGAATATTTCATATACAGAGGTGAACTACTCAATGACAAATAATTGACACAGGGATATCGAAAACCGCGTTTAATGTCAACATTCCGCAAATTTTACGGTCTGTGTAATAGTCTTGTTTGCGACTACTCTGTTTCACTAAGTGAAATGTTGAGTTGCCTTTTCGTTGGCGGTTGTTGAGACGTCTGTACCAATTGTGACGAGGATACACTCCTCACGTATTTCATTGGATTTGACTGTGGACGCACGGCGGGTGTGACCGGTCGACAGGGGATGCTTACTCCTCCATGGCACCTGATCCCACCTCTTGGTTTCCAGAGGACCGTGTTTGTCCATTTTTACCTGATTTGTATCTATGTCCTGGACATTCTATTGATTTATACTTATACTAAAGTTAAAATTTTAAATTTAAAACTTATATACCGACAGTAAAATCTACTGAACGTTGAAATCAAACGCGATTTTTATATACCTGTTTCAATAATTTGTCAGCAAGTAGTTTACCACTGTGTATGAAATGTTCATATGTTGAATTTTGGATCATTTGTGAAAAATTAAGACCATATGCAGGATATTACTACTTACGTTAGGAAAGTCGAAATCGTAGCGTTTGTCGTAAAGCTTGGATGTTAATTTCTTATCTGTGTATATAGTAAATAAAATGTCAATGTAGAAAGAATGTTTGTCGATATATGTAAATACCAAAATAAAGGCCGCCGCTTGTTTTTTCTTCGTTTGATTCAGAAGCTTCTGAATGAAATCTGCTTCGTATGAATAAAGGAACAGGTCAGTCAATAAAGTGGCACAATCGGTTCCCATAGGAATTCCGACAGTTTTCTAAAAGACCTGGTCTCAAAACTTTACTTAATATTGTCTGTTAGAAATTGAAGCATCATTTATATAAACGTCAGTGTATTTATGTGTAGAATGAGAGTGGAGTCGAACGAAATAGACATCATGATAGTCAATGATTAGATATTTAAATTTTCGGGTGTCACGTTTAGTGAAAAAATCATTTGTCAATGATGCAAAAAAGTCTCTTTCAATTTTTTGAGTATTTGTGTAAAAACTAGTAAAGTCGTATGTTTCGATACTATGAATTTGAGAAAAATGGTGTGTCTTCGAATTTTCTAAAAGCTCTTAGCCTTTCAAAAGTATCCACATGTGATTTACACAACGTCTGGAGCGAGCAGCTGTACAGTATTGCAGAAGTTTTTCCTTAACGGCAGTCAATATCTTGGTAAGGAGTAAAGATAAAGGTTTAGAATGTTTGCTAGACCCTGCTATGTACCATTGCTTATGTGGGATTTTGTGAAGTTAAGGTATCCAATATCAATATGGTAGCTCAAAATCAGTATCGGTTGTATGTACCTCAAAGTAAGATTGAAGAAGTACCAATCAATAATCAAAAACTCAAGTCCATTACAACACGACGAATTAGGTGTGCAAATGGTTTCAACATGAATTACAATTACGAATCACGAACGGGATAAGACCAGGTGTCCGGAAGGAGTCAGCGTCTTCTGCTGACATGCCACACCCGTCGCAAATGTTCCATGGAAACCTTTCTAGTTCGATGAACGGGTCATGTTTGGTGATGAGGTCAAGTTCGGTGAAAAGCATGATTGGTGAAACGGAGTCACTGTCTGTGGCCGTGATCCAGAATACTATCTAATATCTCTGAGAGGGGGACTTCATAATGTTTAACAAGATCCCCGTATCGACCATAAAACTTCTTAAACGACGACTCTAACCGTTCAATAACGTAACCTTGTGTAAGTAGTTTATTGGCTAGTCGTTTAGCTCTCAGAATAAAACATCCATAAGAAGAGCATGCCCTGGCATAACGTATAAGTTGTGAAATGAAAACGCCATAGGCAAGGGAAGATGGAATATTACTACTTAGAAACGGGAAGTTTGTGATATGGAAATTGAAATCGTCTCGTTTGTCATAGAGGGATGTGTGAAGTTGACCGTCTTTTCCAATCGACAGGAGTAAATCTAGGTAAGAACGTAATACTGACACATGATTTTGAAGGATATAGTCCCTTGAAAGTGGGTGACGTGTGTATGTAGTATTATCGTAATTCGTATTAACCCCTTAAATTTTCTAATAAACAATAAAAGTAATGTGCCTTACAAATAAACACTATATTATTTGAGCAGCTGTCTGCTGGGACCATGTCGCTTGTCACTTCTGGGGCATTATCTTAATAATTTGTTTTCCCATCCTCCTTCCTTTTTCGCAAACTTATAACTTTGGTATTATTTTTGTAATATTTACATTCCCTGCAGCTGTCTCATTTAATTAAACGGAGTGTATATAAGCTATAATAAAAGTTCCCCATCCTAAAATTTTAAAGGAATGGGAATGAAACCATGGCCAGCATCACTGAGCCTATGTAAAGGAATAATAAGTATTGCATTAAAAAGATAAATGAAAAAATGTCTGTTTCAACTGTATTCCACATAAAAATATGAAGAACTATTTTTAGTCTATGACAAAATAATTCAAAATGCAAAATTCGATAACATATGTTGAAAACTAAATTAAACAATTAACAAATCAGATTCTATAAATGACCCAATATAGGCGGCAAACTGGACAGATATATGTAATATACTAGTAGTAACCAAGAGTAACTAAGACATGTGCCAGAAAATTAAGTTAATACTAAAGCTTAACTTTTGTAAAAAAAAAAAAAAAACTCTGGTTGTCATTGATACGTAAACACGTGATATTCAAACTTTTGGTATTCAAACTATTTGGGATATTTCTGAGTTTTCACCATTTTTGTAATTATATGCAATGAAGTTTAAGAAATGTCTTATTGAAGCATAGGATTTGTATGCTTAAATTACAAAATAATTGTTAAAGAATTGAGGTTCCTTGCTTTCTAAATTTGTTTGCGTCAGAGACAGACTGATAAGACACTGTAGAACATGTGCCTAGGTGTAGATTGAAGTGAGCGTAGATGACTAGACGTGGTCCATCAGCGGAAAATGCTACAGTTATACTTTCGATATGAAACCATGTTAATTCAATCGAATTTAAGTGATGTCTCAGCAGGAGTCAGACCTAGAGGTCGTCTGCCTTTATATTCTTATTGCGAATACATTTATAAATATGTTTTCATGTAATCTTTTGCGTGAATATAGAAAACGCTTTTCAAATTTACGATTGGTTTAGAAATAAATTATATTATCTGTGACATATGTATGCACACATACAAAACATTGTCGTTATCATAATGCAATCTTGAAAACATAAAATCAATCTTTCAGATACCGTTTGTTGTTTTTCAATCCGCTCTGTAATGAAAGTCACAGATTGTAAATGGGCGGAGTTTAAATTGCTTCACCAAAGTGCGACGATCAAGGGATCCGTAATTGACAACTATTATACGCTGACATTAGTTTCGTATAACCCAGTACTTTATTACAAGTGAACACTCTTTTGTGTGGTAAAATATATGTAAGGTCATGACTTCTTGGCAGTTTGTAAAATTCTTGTAAATCCTCAAAATAAACATTGTAAAAAGATACATCTCTTTATGTTTAACTTGTCCGTGTTGTAATAGTTTTAATAATTATGGGCTTTATTAGTTATGAATTTTTAATTCTGTTTAGATGCAATGCATATTATATAGATACTTAAAGATAAACTTACATAGAATACCATCGCCCGAATACATTTAATGTAAATTATAGAATGCTTTCCGCAGTTTTATCTTAAGGTGATAAACATTTAAACGCTGTATACATGTAATAATAATAATAATAATAATAATAATAATAATAATAATAACAATAATAATAATAATAATAGTAGTAGTAACGACAACATCAATGATGATGATGATGATGATGATGATAATGATGACGACGACGTGGTGGTGGTGGTGGTGGTGAAATTTTAAACATACAAGTTCTGGATACAGATTGTTTAGTTTGATATTTGTTCATTGATGTACATGCTAAATCTATTGGTGATATTTTATTTGCTTTTGCTGCATTGTGTATATTTTACTTAATTGCTGTGTGAGGTTATCTACACATTTATTCTGTCATTGGATATTTGGATTTTCTTAATAAGTAAAACGGTATCCATTCTATAAATGTGTATGTTAAAGACAGATACCGGTGTTTCCGTCGCAATTTCGACAAATTCCGGAAAAAAGGAAATTTCAAGTTTTCCTCAGGAGAAAGTCCTATATGTGATATTCATTGAATATTTATAAACGATTGTTGTACAGGAATCATCAAACAGTTATAAATACTGTTTTTATGTTTTATGTCATCAAGATTAACTCCAAAATTAGCGTTTTGACAAGTGCAATATTTATTCCACCTGTGATATTTGGTCCCTGAAATCATTATATCTCTATACATTGGACATTCCTATCAATCATTAATTAATCTTTTTAAAGTACCTTACCGGACATCCAATCATGACCTTTCATACAATGGATACCTTAAAACATTGTACTCCATCATAGTAATCTCGTCTCGCACCACGTGAAGTGTGCCGATGTTCCTAGAATTCTGACTTGCACGATGTACCTGTATGACGGTGATTTATTATACACAGATATATAAAAGTACATCAGCAAGGTCAACAGTTCTCTCGTGACAGATTTCCATAATTACATCTTAGTTATCCATATAAGTAATAAAGTTCATGAGACCTTGATCAGAGACAAAACAGTATTGTATTTTAAATGACATCTGTTCTAAACGATGTGTTTAGCTTTCGTTTTCCTTGTTATTGCCACGTGATCAACCGAACGAAACGAAAGTGGTTCAGTATGTCAGACACTACACGTGACACCATTTTGAAAAAAAACCTCAACCAGATGGCGCCAGCATAATCTTAGTTATGAACGGGACATTCCTAATATATCATGATAAATAAAAAAAATTATTCTCTTCATCTTACCATTGTATTTTGTTACACGTGCAGGCCAGCTCAAAAGAAAAACTCAGTTACCATGGATCTTGCAATGACATTCTAATAATAACTGAGAATTTAGACCAAGGTCTAAAAGTTACCAAAAACTAACTCAGTAACCTTTTTTTTATTTTTAGACGAAAATTCACAGACGTCATGTTGCAACTACATGTATATATGTTGCAACTATAAATATATACATATTTTGAAAAGTCCCTATATATATATATATATATATATATTTTTTGGTCCCTTGGGTGGCCCCTATATATATATATATATATATATATATATATATATATATATATATATATATATATATATATATATATAATATATATATATATATTGCAGTTTGTACGGTTGAAGGGGTCAATGGTTAAAGTATAAAGTTTGCGTAATGTTTTAGGTGAATGAAAACAAAAATGATATGTTTATATTCGGTCGGATCCGGAAATTTTAGAAACAACGATATTATATAAAAATTCTCAGATACCAAAGTATAAATCAATAGAATGTCCAGGACATAGATACAAATCCGGTAAAAAATGGTCAAACACGGACCTCTGGAAACCAAGAGGTGGGATCAGGTGCCATGGAGGAGTAAGCATCAACTATCGACCTGTCACACCCGCCGTGAGTGCACAGTCAAGTCTAATGAAATATGTGAGGAGTTAATCCTCGTCACAATTGATACAGACGTCTCAACAACCGCCAACGAAAAGGCAACTCAACATTTCACTTAGTGAAACAGAGTAATCGCAAACAAGACTATTATACCGATCATAAAATTTGCGGAACGTTGACATAAAACGCGGTTTTCGATATCCCTGTGTCAATAATTTGTTAGTGAGTAGTTTACCTCTGTAAATGAAATCTTCATATGTTGTACACGCCCTGGCATATCGGATCATTTGTGAAATATAAACTACATATGCGGGTGACTGAGGGATATTACTACTTAAATGTGGAAAATTTACGATGGGAAATAAGATAAAAAAATAGTTGATCTTTAGTGGTGAGTCTTTATGAACCCGATCCTGCGGATGAGACAGTAAAAATCAAGTTCCCGTGTCTCAATAGGCGTCGGCACGTTAAAGAACCCTCACTGCTCAATGACCGTAAGTGCCGAGCATAGGCCAATATTTGAGGCCCTTTACCGGCATTGGTAACGTCTCCATTTAGTAAAAGATTCTTGAGTGGGACGTTAAAAAACAATACAACAACAACAAGAATTATGACTCCGATCCCTGGCCTCTTTTGCTCAGTCAGATGATTCATGTATATGTATTAATCATTTGGATAGGCTAGTGTGAATCTTATTTTTATAAATAGAAACGAAACAAACATTTGTGTACTAAGATTCTTGAAAAACATTGTAATTTGTATTACATACATGTTGTTGAAAGTAATACGGTCTTCCACGTGTTATGGGCGAACATTGCTGGAAATCGGATTTGCTTAACGCGACTTAAAACTTCTTAACGTTCTATTTTAGACACAAATACCAACTTAGTACATTGTACCAGCAAGGAGACTGTCACAAGTCCTGTTATGATTTATATCCAAAAGTGTATAAAGTTCGCATCAGAAACAAGGGTTCATATGTACAGTTCACTCCCGACATACCGCCACCTTTTGTTTTTTTCTTAATTTTGGCGGTATAAAGTATTTGGCAATATATCGAGGTTTACTATTTGCGAAGAGTGGTCGTTGTCATGTCTTTAATCTCTGCTGTATATCATATTCTGTTTACAACTCACTACCGTAAATTGAAATATTTGGCCATTGTTTCAGTTTGTACATTGACCACCATATTTAAATGGCCAAAATTAAACCATCCAACATCTGTCCAATGAAAAACTGTATCTGTTTCTAACATTAACCCGGTAACATTTCTAATGTTTTCTTTCGTCGCTTCTGTTTAAAATATTTTTTTTTCAGGTTGGTAATACAAACAGCTTAACGTTTATGTGTGTCTTCTACTCATAATTTTTTCTTATGGTGTGATAGCCTAATTGCTGTGTTAACACAACAACGTGACTCACGGAAGCGAGATAAGACACTCGTATGCTGGTCCCCATATTGACTAGATTGAAGCTAAACTGGTATCAGGTTGTATTTCCGCTTCGCTCTAAAACAACCGGTACGGCCTAACCTAAGTCACTCAGTCGCTTATTACGTTAAACTCTATCGAAATTGAAGAGTTCCAATTAATGGCATCAATCATTCAACGTAGGGACGGTCCAGGTCCAGGTCTTAGGTACATGGATAGTAGCATAAAATATAAAGCCTCTATGTTTACAGCTTGAAGTGCTAGGTTTATGGAATCCTACGCGTAATTTGATTGGCCGATATAAATAAGTATCTTGCCCAATCAGATTCAACAAACGATTGGATCATACCGGCTGTCTGTGATGGTCAAACGGGGACCAGCTTAGAGTGAAGCGAAAATACACAAGCGGATAACAGTTTATGACACTCGATGTTCGAATTTTCTCTGTTTGCGATCGTAATATGAAGTAAACAAACCGACTGTCGGCTAACAGTTATTTTCACACCTGTATATTCACCTGGTCTGGCGATATGATCCAGGGATTTAACATATATAAATGAATATTTGTACTGGATAATCAGTGGCGGATCGCTGCATGTGGGTTTTGGTGTTATAACGGGGAATTATATGGTAGGAAATTTGCTCTTCAAGAAATAGTGGCGTTACGCGAGTTTGGCGTAACGTTATAACGGGGGATATATCGAGGGAGATATGTACTTGATTAAAGACAAAAGAGTATAGAACTTTCAATAACATCATTCTAGATCAAGTGTCTATCTTTCGTTGTTAACGCCATGTGATCAAACAAAACGATATGAAATTAACACTTATTATTAGGAAGAAAACGATACATAATCATAATTGCAGATAATGCAGAGGAACCCCTCACCTCGCATGACTATTTAATTCACCAGTATTAACACAGGAGAGCCAACGCATCAAAGGATTGCTACCGTCACTTATTTTTTTTTATGTTTCTTGCAGTTTCTTTTAAGTTTATGGAATACTACGCGTAATTTGATTGGCCGATATAAATAAGTCTCTTGCCCAATCAGATACTCTCCTGACCATTCCATCTTGTCTATGAGAGTGCGTATAATTTAAAAAATATACCACTGGACCAACAATCCCACCTTGAGTACCCCCTTCCGTAGACAACGTGAAGAATTTTGGATTAAACAGCTTGGCACTGCATATCCCTATGGATGTAACGATAATATCCAAAGTGTAGGCAATCTATCAAGCCCACTGTGTAATGGTGTTAATGTGATGGAACTTTTTAATTCTAACGTAAGACGTAAACGAAGTCACGGACATCGTTCATACAACCGACCCTACATACATGATGTCACTTTTTCATCTCTTTTACCTTACGTTAACAAAAAATTGGGTCTTCATCACATTCGCAGCAAACTTTATTCTGTTTCCTTTTACAAATCTCAATAAAGTTTTTCAAGAAGCAAGAATGAACCCCTACACGGATTCTTCAACCCCAGAATACATACTGAACTCCATTATAATGGACATCGCTTACCATAGACTGTTTAAGCCTGCAAGCGTTACAAACGATGACTGTTCTGAACAGAAACGTCTTTTCCTTAAACTTAAATTTACAAAAAAAGGTATAGACGCTTTAAACATTGGCAATGTTCTAAATCACAAAAAAGTTCAGTCCTGTATTCCACCATATTTTAAACTGAAGACCACGCCTTGCATTTCATATAGCTATACACCTAGCATCGCATCCAAGATATTCAATTACAAACAGGTTTTGTAGTGCCTAGACATCAACCATCTTCTACACAACACTGTCACATGTTCATGTGCTTATTCTCCTTTCAAATACAATCCTATCGGGCATGTCATTACCGGCGACGTTTCTATTGTTGAAAATGAAAGCCTCAAAAATCTTATTTTAAGGGGCCCTAAATACCGGGAAGCCTGTTCTTTTAATTGGCGTCAGAATTTCAGTTTAGTTATGGATTCTGTCGTAGATTATGCCAGACGATGGGACAGACATCGAGACATAGAACCAGACACTTTGTTTGAATGGCTGAAAGCCATACGATGGTTGATAAAATCTCGTATTCGAAAACTTAAAGGGACTATGAAAACACGTTATCCTTCTGTATTTAATGATCCAGAAGTGGTAACTGAACTGGATAGATTACATGACCAATATGTACTGGTACCAGCAGACAAAGCCTAAAATAATATAGTTTTTATTTGTAAGGCACATTACTATAATTGTTTATTGGAAGAACTTTGGTTTAATACGAATTCTGGAAATCCTACATACACACGTAGCTCACTTTCAAAGGACGAGATCCTTCAAAATCACGTGTCCGTATTACGCTCATTTGATATACCTACAACGGATACCGATTTCGAGCTACCACATTTATATTGGATACCTAAACTTCATAAAACCCCATATAAGCAAAGATACATAGCAGGACCCAGCAAATGTTCTACCAAACCTTTATCTTTACTCCTTACCAAGATATTGACAGCCGTTAAGGAGAAACTTCAACAATACTGTACAGTTGCTTATTCCAGAAGCGGTGTAAATCAGATGTGGATACTTAAAAATTCTAAACATCTTTTAGAAAATTTGAAGGCACACAATTTTTCTCGAATTCACAGTATAAAAAATTTTGACTTCTCTACTCTTTACACAACTATTCCACATAACAAATTAAAAGAAAGACTTTTCAGCATCATAGACAACTGTTTTTTCACTAAAGGTGGTACCCGAAAATTTAAATATGTAGTGATTGGCTATCAGGATACTTATTTCGTCAAACACCACTCTAATTCTACATATAAATACACTGAAGTTGATATAAAAAACATGCTGGAATTTCTAATAGACAATATATTTGTAATGTTCGGAGACGTGGTCTTTCAACAAACTGTCGGCATTCCTATGGGAACCAATTGTGCTCCTTTATTGGCCGACCTGTTCCTTTATTCATACGAAGCAGACTTCATTCAGAACTGAATCAAAAGAAGAAAAAGTTAGCGATGTTCTTTAATTTGACATTTAGATATATCGACGACGTTTTGTCAATTAATAATGACAATTTTCATACATATGTCAATGCGATATATCCCAGCGAACTAGAAATTAAAGATACAACAGAATCAAGCACACACGCTTCATACTTAGACATTTTACTTAATATAAACACAGACGGGAAATTAGCAACTAAGCTATACGATTTCGTCTTTCCCATCGTAAATTTTCCACATTTAAGTAGTAATATCCCTCAGTCACCCGCATATGGAGTTTATATTTCACAAATGATCCGATATGCCAGGGCGTGTACAACATATGAAGATTTCATATACAGAGGTAAACTACTCACTGACAAATATTGACACAGGGATATCGAAAACCGCGTTTAATGTCAACGTTCAGTAAATTTTACGGTCGGTATAATAGTCTTGTTTACGACTACTCTGTTTCACTAAGTGAAATGTTGAGTTGCCTTTTCGTTGGCGGTTGTTGAGACGTCTGTACCAATTGTGACGAGGATACACTCCTCACGTGTTTCATTGGACTGTGGACTAACCGCGGGTGTGACCGGTCGACAGGGGATGCTTACTCCTCCATGGCACCTGATCCCACCTCTTGGTTTCCAGAGGTCCGTGTTTGTCCATTTTTACCGGAATTGTATTTATGTCCTGGACATTCTATTGGTTTATACTTTGGTATCTGAAAAAAATGTTTATATTCTTATAAGAACTTGACATTTTTAGAAGTTGTGAAAAGGAGGGACGACTATTTTTTTTTCTCAAATTATAACCAATTCAACACGTTGTCGTGTATAAACTAGATTATCATTGTATTTAGTAAACTTTCAGTCATCATCATCACCATCATCATCATCATCATCATCATCATCATCATCGAATCTTGCCTCATATGAAATGAATCGTTGTTATTTCGGTGCCAGCTGATAATCTTATAATAAAGTAATATTTCGCACTGATAACATCTTTAAATTCTAAATTCTTCTAAAGGTAAGATAGCTTTTTACAGTGCTTACTCTTTGACGGATTTTGGCTATACGTTTGGAGTTATTATTTGGCCTTATGTGATACCACTTTCTCTTTAGAAAATCTGTTTAAAATTTGAGCTCAACTGATGAAGTCTAATTGACAAAAACGATCGTCTTGAGCATTATAACTTTGGTATTATGTTTATAATATTTGTAAAAGTGTTATTCTTTCGGGTTCTTAGTAGTGCCTGTCAGAATTTAATTCAAGAGGTTCCAAACTTTCAAGTCCATTCTCTAGGTTGGCGGGAGAGCCTTGTTATTGTTCATTCAGATATGTATTTATGCGATTTTTCACTATAAGTGGTACCCGAAAATCTAAATATCTAGTCATTGGTTGTGATTATACTTATTTCGTCCAACACCACTTTGATTCTAAACATAAATAGTTGATATTAAAAGAATGCTGGAATTTCTAAAAGGCAATATATTTATAATGTTGTAAATGAATTGAGATCAGGGCTCGAAGTCACCAAATTTACTCAGTACTCAAGCTCAACTAACTTTTCATGATTTTAAGGTAAAAACACTCAAAATTTATCCTGTCACTGGACATGTTTATATAATGACAGCATATAATTGTAAATAATGATAAAAATCATTGCTCATTTGGAGAAAACTTCAGAAATATTTAAATATTGTTTGAGTACGTACTCAAATTTTGAGTACCGTACTCAACATATTTATTCATTTTTACAGGAAAATCCTCAGTATGACGCAAAAATTTATATGTGAATGATAAAAAATATTAATATACTTCCTAATCATTCAAACCTAAACAATTTACAAATGATTTTATAGTCCAAATAATGAAATAAAAGTTGAGCTTGAGTACTGAGTAAATTTGGTGACTTCGGACGCTGGTCTTTCATCAAACTGTCGGTATTCTCATGGGAACTGATTGTGCCATTTTATTTGCTGATCTGTTCCTTTACTCATACAATGCAGACTTCTTTCAGAAGCTTCTGAATTAAAAGAAGAAAAGGCTAGCTGTGGCCTTGAATTTGACATTTAAATATACATATGTCATTGCAATATATCGCAACGAACTAGAAATTAACAACACAACAGAATCGAGCACACGCGCTTCCTACTTGGACATTTTACTTACTATAGACACAGACAGGGAATGAACAACCATGATATACGACAAACGTGATGACTTCGGCTTTCCCATCATCTATTCTCCACACTTAAGTAGTAATTTCCCGCAATCACCTGCATATGGTCTTTATATCTCACAAATTATCCGATATGCCAGTGCGTGCTCAATATATGAACATTTCATATACAGAGGTAAGCGACTTACTTACAGGTTATTGACACAGGGGTTGATGTCATCGTTCCGCAAATTTTACGGTTGATATAATAAGACTTCTTTGTGATTACTCTATTGAACTAATATTAAAATCTCGGATACCAAAGTATAAATCTTCAGGATGTTCAGAATAGGTGATACTGGACAAACACGGCCCCTGATCACACTCTACAGTCAAATTCAAATGAAATGTTAAGTTACGATAGCGGTTCAGTTTGTTCCTCAATTATTTCATTGACCTTTCCTCTCAGTGTGGACTCACGGCGGTGCGACAGGTCGACATGGGATGCTTACTCCTCCATGGCACCGGATCCTAGTACCTTTGATTTTCAGAGGTCCGTGAGTGTCCAATTTCCACCAGATTAAAGGAAATAGAAAAAAATAAAAGATGAAAGGTTTAAAATCTCTGAAGTCAATAAATGTCAATATGTTACAAAATAACATATCTCCATTACAGCTACCCATATGGTATAACAATAGAATAAAAATCGGGAATAAAAACGTATTTTATGTGGATTGGAATTTCAAAGTTATAAGATATATCAAAGATTTTATAAATAATAAAAATGAATTTTACAACTTACCGGAGTTCCAAAGTCAATACGAGATATTGTGTATAAAAACTAACTTTATAAGTTTCTATGGCCTAATGAACGCAATTAAAGAAGTAGCTAGTGACTAAAACCGCAAATATAGCTCATCATCTCCTCCCACTATTAGCATTTTCTTTAAAAGCAGAAATGGGTAAACTATTTGTAAAAAACACCGAGTTTTGATAAAAAGATCAACCACCTGTCTCACCTGCAAATTGGAATACATCACTTAACTTCAACAATCAACTTTAAAAAAAACCATATTTAACCATCAGTTGATGCCACTTCAGATTCAAAATTACTTTGGTTTCAAACAAGAATAAATCATAGAATCCTAAGACAAAATTGGCTCGTCTATGATATAAATAACACTGATCAAAATTGTTTTTTTTAATGATAACGAAATAATTGAACATTTATTTTGGGGATGCCAAAATGTTCAAACTCTTTCGAATACTTTTTTCTAAACATATTACAACAATCGAACATTGATTGGAATAAGTTAAACCTTACAAAAACATACTTAATGTTTTCAAAACAAAGTAGAACAAATGCAACCCAAGCATTATACGGTCATATAATCACTTGAAATGTAATTATCAAACCATTATAGTGTGTGTGTGTGTGTGTGTGTGTGTGTGTGTGTGTGTGTGTGTGTGTGTGAGAGAGAGAGAGAGAGAGAGAGAGAGAGAGATAAAAAGAGTGTAGAACATCACACTTTTATATTAATATTTGCGTTACGTTAGCGCTTTCACCACCGTGGTTCTTCAATCTGAAGAACTAAGATTGTGAAAGCGCTAACGGAATAACGCAAATATTAATATAAAATTGTGATGTTCTACACTTTTCTTAACATATTCATAGTACCAAGAAAACCAATATATACATATCATCTAATGGCAGAATACAGGAATTTTCTAATCACTGGAGTAGATATATGCGATATCTTGAATAATATATTCAAGACATGAGGCTTTAAGTTTAATACTTTTTTCCATTGCTGTTTAAGGTTGACTTTTTGAAATGTTGCTCAACATAGCCTTGACACCTCATAAAACAATCGTAATAAAATGACAACAAATAATAATGTCAAATAAATAACTACCAAACCTGACAAAACAGATTATCCAAATCACCCTGATCAGAAATAAAACAATCAATCTAGATAATGTCACCACTTTGGACTCTCCCCCACCATAATACCAAATCTTTGTTGCATCTCTTTCTGCTTTGACAACTTCAATTATCAATAAAATAGTGTTGAAAATATTTCTTTCCCTCTTTATCCAGTGCTAATATAAAATATTTATGACATGATTATAGATTATTATAAATGAATATATCATACATTATTATAATCCATCACACTATAATGACTGTGTATCATGATTCTAATGTCTGTTGCATTGGAGCTGTTCCAGGATTCCTTCAATAAAGATTTCCAAATATGATGTCCACTAGTCTTGGTTATAAAATATATTAAAAAATACTTCTGAATCTGATTAATAGGAAACACGTTATATATCGGTAACATTTTTTACTTTCCTGTAAAATAAAATAAGTATAAATCTACCTTCAGTACGTAGTTCTATAATATAAGAATTCATTGGTTCAAGTTGTTTGGTTTCAACGTTTTTATCGGATGATGCTGATCCACAAGGTCTTATGGGAAGTCGCTGTTTTCTCGTAGCATTCTAAAAGACTGCGGAACGCCTTGTACGTGACCCGACAGTCTGGAAGGAGAGATGACAATTAGAAAACTGTCTCAGAACAGATTATACCTCCACCATATGATTCGGTAAGCAATTTTTGTAAGTATCTCAGATGTTTATCTATAATAATAATAACAGAAGTAAAACTCAAGACTGTTAAAAACATTGGGAAATAACCATTCAAAGACTTCGTGGTTCGGCATTAATAGTAAAACAAAATATCCGATAAAAACGTCGAAAGTAAACGATTTGAACCAACAAAGGTTTATATTATAGTGTTATTTAGTACGGTATCCGTAACATTTTATATTTCTGAAGTTGTCTTCAAATGATCTATATTTTTGTAAAATTATTTACAATTAATGCCATCAATATGCAACAAACATGTCCAGTTGCACCATACATTTTGTGTGTTTTACCTTAAAATTTTGAAAACTTGGTTGAGCTTCAGTAGGCTAATATAAAAGATCTTAGATACCAAAATATTAATCTTCAGGATTTTCAGAATGTGTATACAAATCTGGTAAAAATTGGACAAACAAGGACCTCTGAAAATCAAGAGGTGGGATCAGGTGCCATGGAGGAGTAAACATTTCCTGTTGACTGGTCAAACCCGCCATGAGTCCACAGTCAAATCCAAATGAAATACGTGGAGAACGAATCCTTGTCACAATTGGTACAGACGTCTTAACAACTGCTCTCGAACAGTCAACTCAACATAGAATACATGACCTATATGTACTGGTCCCAGCAGAGAAAGCCTTAAATAATATAGTTTTTATTTCCAAGGCGCATTACTGTAATTGTTTTTATAAGAGCTAGGGTTTAATACGAATTCTGGTAATCCTACATACACACGTATCTCACTTTGAAATGACGAGTCCTTCAAAATCACATGTCCGCATTACGCTGTTTTGATGTACCTACAACCGATACTGATTTTGAGCCACCATATTTATATTGGATACCTAAACTTCATAAAACCCCATATAAGCAGAGGTACATAGCAGGATCCAGCAAATGTTCTACCAAACCTTTATCTTTACTCCTTACCTAGATATTGAGCGCCGTTAAGGAGAAACTTAGTAATACTGTACAGTTGCTTATTCCAGAAGCGGTGTAAATCAGATGTGGATACTTTAAAATTCTAAACAACTTTTAGAATATTTAAAGGCACACAATTTTTCTCAAATTCACAGTATCAAAACATATGACTTCTCTACTTTTCAAACAACTATTCCACATAAAATTTAAAAGAAAGACTTTTTAGCATCATAGACAACTGTTTTTTCACTAAAGTTGGTAACCGAAAATTTAAATATGTAGTGATTGGTTATCATGATACTTATTTTGTCAAATACCACTCTGATTCTACACATAAATACACTGAAGTTTATATATATATATATATATAAAAACATGCTGAATCTCTAATAGACAATATATCTGTAATGTAATTTGTAAGCGGTGTCCTTTAATTTCACATTTAGATATATCGACGACGTTTTGTCAATTGATAAATAATGAAAATATTCATACATATGTCAATGCGATATATCCCAGCGAACTAGAAATTAAAGATACAAGAGAATCAAGCACACACGCTTCATACTTAACCATTTTATTTACTATAGACACAGACGGGATATTGCAAACAAGACTATTATTATGACCGTAAAATTTGCGGAACGTTAACGTTAACGCGGTTTTCGATATCCGTTTGTTAATAATTTATCAGTGAGTAATTTACCTCTGTATATGAAATGTTCATATGGTGAACACGCCTGGCATATCGGACCATTTGTGAAATATAAACGTCATATGCAGGTTATTGTAGGATGTTACTACTTATATGTGGACAGTTTACGATGGAAATTGTTAATTTCCCGTCTGTGTAAAAAGGGGATTATGGACAGTCCATACTCGTGACGTCTGTTGGTTAGGTTTTCCGTTTTATAATATGTGTTGTTTGGAAATGCAAATTTAGGAAAATATTCCAAAACTGTCTTTGTTAAACAAATTATTTAATCATAGTATATCAAACTTATGCATAGGAGGGTCAGAGGCTATCTTATGGTTAAAATTCAGCTAAATCTTATAAACGTGCACCGAGTGTATTTCATGTCGCTTATTCTGCTTTTACTCTATAGCCTGTTCACAATTAAGTTTAGATGTTCTCTAGGTTGTAATAGTAAAATATAAAGAAGTACGAATGGATAATAGAAACCCTAAGTCCATTAGAAACCGACAAATTAGATATATAAATGATATCAACAAGAAGAACAATTGCGAATCGCAATTGCGAATGCGACTATAGGTGTCCGGAAAGAGAAATAGGTGTAAACTGAATCTTGAACTTCGAACTTAAATTTTCTTAAAGGGTGTGCGTCTCCTAACTCTCATGGATCCTTGCCTCGCAATTTACCGGTATTCAACAAATTTATTTTAAAAAACGGTGCGGAGAGGCAAGCATTGTATAACAATTTCAAATAGTATAATAACATGTATGTTATATACCAAAACCCCTCTTTACTTTTTTCTGGATTCGCCACAAATCCGTCAATTTCCGTTTCAGCAATCATACCGCCTAAGACGGAACACAAAACGTAAACATGAACATAGTTCGTAGATCAATAAAGGATTAGTCTAAGCCAAAATTCTGCCCTAAGTAATCCATGTCGTGGTAATCTGAATACAAATCAGGTATATTTTCTAAATAATCGTCATTTATTGCATAAAGCAAAAAGTTTTACATCAAAAGTATAACAAGAAAATATCGTAATCAAGTCATATTTCTATTGCATGGACATTTCTGTCATATTAATGGTATTTTCGGTTTTATCTGATAATTCCAATGGTTCTATGTATCGGGTTCGGGATGCAGAATTATACTGCTAAAATTATCTCCCTTCAATAGTACTCTTTTATAAAAACATAACAGGTTTAATTTTATTTTCTCGCGCTGCAAGTAACATTAGCACGTGCCGATAATTGGTGCACAAGTAATCAGGTAGTTATTAGCAGGTGTTGCGTAAACGATAAACATGTTAGGACTACATCATTTCTTTCCAATTTATTATTTCTATATGCAAACAATATTTTGTTGTAAAGGTAATCAGCACTCAATGTCGAAATCGAACCACAGCTCAAAACTGCGCGCCATCATATCTTTCAGAGTTTCGCTTAATTTTCTAAAGAAATGGGACCAGTGGCAGGTTTTCGCGTCTTAAATTAATACACGTGAACTAGGATTTCTTCTATGAAACTCGCTCTTTCACCAAATTTGATTGAATTTTATTGATTACAAAATCTACCTCCTATTTAGGCCGAACTTTCTGCCCCGATTTTAAGCGATAAAAACATCGGAGCAGAAAGTTCGGCCTTCTTTTATTTGAAGTATTTCGTAAGAAAATAAGTAAAACTTAGTAGATCTAGGCTATATTTCTATACATTATTGAAAAATATACAGCGTGATGTCATAAGTTTAAATGGACAAACATCATTTTCTCATTACTCTATATATAAGGGATTTTGCTGTTTCTTAATTTTCTTCTGCCTTGTGCAATGAACTAAAAATGTTATGAAAAAAATTGGCAAATCAATATATTACAATTTTCATAAAAATAAGAAACATTCTCACTAAACAAAAAAGTACTCCCCACAAAAAAGAAAATTATTTTGATTGGCCAAGTTAGTTTACAATGAATTTATCATGTTGTGTCATTTTTCACACTGAATAACAAAAATAACAAATGTATTTCATTGATAAATCCTTATATTATTTCATTACCAAAATGTAACAAAAAGCAATCTTTTTGAAATAGTTTTCATTTTTAAGTCTATTTTCTAAACGTTTTACCAATTATGTATATATTACATGAAAAATGACCTTTTAATACTCTTTATTATTTATTAATATATATATATATATATATATATATATATATATATATATATCACTGTTGGAATTATGCCTAGATTTTAAATGTTACTGTTTTGGTAAATCCCATTAAAAAAAATAATAAATAACTTAAAATTAGGGCAGAAATTCTGCATTCACCCCACCCCCCAAAAGAAACAAAACAAAACAAACTAAAATGATTGAGGGAAGTCTGATGGAACTTCAGAAATGTCCCATGACATAACATGGAGTAAATAAAGAAGAAAATCAAGTCAACATTAAATTTAGAAATAGATCTTCTCATTTTAAAAGTGTTCTTTACACATTGTAACCCTGACTGGCTGTGCATTTACAGGTTGTGTAGGCATTGCATCTACATTTACAAATAGTGCAGTGAAATTTGTAATTTTGACTCTCGACTCATGACTCTTCAATTTTGAGTTTTGACCCCAGAAGTTTTCACTGAGGGGTCAATGACCATTGACTCTCAGCTCCAAGTGGAAACCCTGAATTTATGTTGGTGTAGTTCAACTCATCAATTTATTACCAAAAACCTGAGAGCTGTGGTGGCACCACAGTAGAGTGTTCCTTTCACAACCAGAGGGTGGCCGGTTCGAGCACTGGCAGAGATGGCTGGCTTTTCTTGTACTTTGGATGAGACAGTATAAACTGAGGTCCTGTGACACAGTATTGTCAGCACATTAAAGAACCCTCACTGCTCGATGGCCATTAGTGCTTAGCATAGGCCTAAATTTGAAACCCTTCACCAGCATTTGGTGACATCTACATATGAGTGAAAGATTCTTGAGTGGGACGTTGAGCAACAATACAACAACCAAAAATCTGAGTTAAAGCAAAAATAAAATTTAAACCCACATGACAAAAGGTGTGACTATGATCGTAGCAATGTTCTCCCATAGTCGCTGGCAAAATATGTGCGACCTAATTATAAACCCATTATTTTCTGTGTATGGTCTATGTTCGATGTTATCTCTTTCAACCTTTGATGGTTAGGAATTTTGACGAAACTTTGCAGGAAGCAAGTACTCAAGATCCTTTACCAAGTGTGTAGTTTTCAGTCAGATTGGCCGGCCCAGGGGTGGATCCAGGGCGGGGCAGAATAGGTCCCGAAAGGTACCCTCTATAAAAATATAGAACCACTACATGAATTGAAAAATGGATTATTTCTGAGTGATCTACTTGGATGTATGATTCAAGTTTGTATTTTTCATAGAAATCGGAATGTTAATTTTTGAGATCTTTTCAGCATTTGTCATTTTCATTAATTTTTGCATGATTTCCTCAATTATCTCCCCTTTGCATTTCACAATGCTGCATTTAAAGACATAGTATCTACGAAAATGGTTATTTTTTTTAGTCGGCAATTTTGCGGAAATATCGAAGATATGACTGAATAATGATCTTCCACGTCGACACTTTTTTGTATAATTAGCGTAATTAACGGATAAATGCTGATTTGTTGTCGTCGTCTGTAAGAATCAAACTCATTAAATTATGCACAGAAACAATCCCAGAAGCACACGCAATGACCTAGATCGTATCGATATCAATCAATGGATGCTGAGGTAAGCACGTGTTGATTTATTTACAATTTCGACTTCGGCGTGAGATCCTACATTTAGACGGTCCTTGAGGCTTATCCATCGATCATGCTCCTTTCCAATATTTATCTTGGTCTTGTTGTATTTCGCAGAACTTCTTTCCGATTTCTTTTTCTAGCTGAATCTGTCAATTTAACAGGTCGGCCACGATTTGTTTTTGCTTTGGACGCCATGCTTTTCACTATCAACAATGGAAATGCGCATGCGCAAATACAGGTCACATATGAATATGGGCGGGCTTGCAAACGAATTTTTGTCGTCGTACGACAAAAAATAAAAAAAACGTGGAAAGTTGTGAAATACAATAAAACTATACTTCTATGTGTTTTAATTCAACAATTTTTCGTTTTTTATCTCCAAATACTAACATATTTGACCCAAACAATTGAGATTGAAATATTGAGGAAATCATAGATACTATGTCTTTAAGTCTTTTATTTCTATATAGTTGAAGAAAAGCTTTTGTGCAATTTTGCCAAAATTTGATAGCTAGAATTTTTGATGAATTTCTTAAAACAGCAATATTTATGTTTCTTGGCCAGATCAGCCTACATGTACATATTCTTGTAGATGGTTCTCAGGTGAGTGATTGAGGCCCTCTTGGGCCTCTTGTTTGTGCTATGTAAATACTGTGGTAAAAGCTCCTGTTACATTACTTTAAGCCTACACACAACAATATGATAGATCACCTCTAAAAATTTATTTTAAAACTTTTTATTTACTTATCTCATACACCCACTGCATTCGTGTGTCGCGAGGGCTTTGAGTAGTCATGAGTAAATCACCTCTGACTGACCAACTGCATTCCATGTTCCAAAGGTTTGTGTTGACATATGCTGCCTTTTCAGTTATTTTTAGAGTAGTAAAAAAGTTGTGTTAAGTAACTAGAAAAAAATTGTATAGCTCAATTCTGAGTGTAGATGTAAATCAGCAGTTTTTTTTACTGAATAGAAGAGAAAGAAGCTGAAGAGTGAAGACATTCTGCATTTCATGGCATCGGACAAATTTGTTTGCTTCTCAAAAATGTCTTCAAAGGGTTGGTTTTGGCCTTCACTTCTGCTGCTATTGCTTTGTCATTGCCATACCTACATGACCGAGGCTCACCATATTTAGTACAATTATACACCTTGGGTAAGTGCAGGGCTACAACTCCTACAACCCTTATTTCTAGAGTTAATTCCCTTTATTAAAATTTCAAACACTGACAGATTGTAATTCATTTATCTTCTCTATTTATTTTTTTCTTTCAGGCAAGATGACTGCAAAACTGAAGAAGAATATTAAGGAGAAGATTCGCGATATAGAGGACCAGCGATCAATTTTAATTGCCATTATTGATGAGTATATTGGAGAGGTAAATATTCAATGATGACATTTCTATTACACAGAATTTTTTTGATTTACAAAATGATAAATGTTGAGTCAGATACTGATTATGATATCCTAAATTCTTCAACCATGGTTAGAAACATTTGGAGAACATAAAGGGATTGTCCACCCTATTGTTATAGGGGCAAAATTAAGCCCCCATTCCATTATACAAATTAAATGCATTATGATATAGAAATGGATGTATATCTAAATTATCATTATGTATTGTTGTTACCTGTATCTTATAAAGTTATCATATATACAATCCAACTGGTATTATAGGTAACCTCTGCATAAAGGACACCTGTCTATAAAATCCATTCAAACATACATATAAACTTTGTTAATTTTTATGTTTTCAATATCATTTCTATGATTTTAAACATTTGTACCACCAATTGCAATTTGTCCCAGTTTTCCGATTTTACAAATATGGCACTTTCCTGTATAAGGAACCGGAGTAGGGGGACTTTGTGGCCAAGTGCTTATGGCATCAGGCTTTGAACCATGAAATCTCTCACTTTTGGTCAGCACAGGTTTTAGCCCCACTGGAACCTAACTAATTTTTGTGAGAAAGTTTGCCAGTTTACTTGTGGGAGGCCAATGGTTTCTTCTGGGGTGCATTGTTCCCGAGTTCTCTTCATTAAAAACTGGTCACCACTATATAACATGTATAATGGAAAAACATATTCAGCATGATATAAAACAATATTCAATATGTAAAACTGTATCATGTGTACTTATTTTAGCGGTATTCTAACAGTAGCGCCTTTCACACTCAAGTCATTGCACTAATTCAAGTGCAGCATTAAATTTCTCCATCCTTGTCGTCCTGCATACACAGCGAAACTAATCAAATTAATAGCGCCAATTTAAGATTGCACTAATAAGTCCACACACCCCTCAGAGTGTTAAAATATGAATGTGCTAATTTAAATACATGTACAGTAATCTAGATAAGGCAATAATCTATAATGGATATACACTATAAAGGCCACTTAAAGGAACAGACAAAACTAGCCATTATAGACAGGTGACCTTTATAAAGAAGTCTATTCATTATAAAAAAAAAAGTCAACCAGGGTCTGTTTGAATGGCCTTTATAGACAGGTGGCCTTTATAGGCAGGTGCTCTTTATACAGTATTGACTTTTAATGCATGTTTTACTGTACTGTAATTCAGGACTTCCATGTTTATTTTTCAGTCTAGGCATGATGCCGAGTCATTATTGTCTTCATCTGATAATTCCTCCTTTCTACAAAAGTACATGGAGGTCATGCAGAGTTTAGACAGGTGTTACAATACCTGTGTTCTTCTTACAGCAGAAGCTGAGGAAACATTAGGTAAATATACTGATAAAACACTCATATTCTCCTTACAGCAGAGACAGAGGAAATGTTGGGTAAATATACTGATTTAATACTACCATTCTCCTTACATTAGAGGCAGAGGAAACAAGTGCCAGGTAAATATACTGATTAAACACTCAAAGTCTCCTTACATTAGAGGCAAAGGAAACGTTAGCTAAATATACTGATCAAACACTCTCATTTTCCCTGCAGCAGAGGCAGAGGAAATGTTGGGTAAATATACTGATGAAACACTAACATTCTCCTTATATTAGAGGCAGACGAAACAAGTGCTAGGTAAATATACTGATTAAACACTCAAAGTCTCCTTACATTAGAGGCAAAGGAAATGTTAGGTAAATATACTGATCAAACACCCTCATTTTCCCTGCAGCAGAGGCAAAGGAAACTTAAGGTGAATACACTGATAAAACACTCATAGTCTCTTTACATTAGAGGCAAAGAAAATATAAGGTAAATCTACTGATAAAACACTCTCATTCTCCCTGCAGCAGAGGCAGAGGAAACTTTAGGTAAATATACTGATACAGTACTCATGTTCTACTGAAATATTAGGTAAGTACAATACTGCAGCACTTGTGAAGATAGATTAGTATGTAAACTGTTACGGTACGTACTTTCTCCTTACAGCGGAGACAGAGGAAACAGGTAAATATTCTAATAAAACTCAATGTTTTTACAGTGAAGGTAGCAAAAATAAATATAAAAATACCCCAATACTCAGACTATCACAATGGTAAAATTTTGGTCAAAAGTCACCCCTGATATAGACCATTTATTCTCCTTGCAAACTGCAATAGAATTGAATGCCAGGAGATCTTCTTAAGAAGGTTTAAAATTGAGATCCCATGATGTCTTAGACAGCATGACAAGCTCAGGAAACATCTATGAATCCATTGTACAAGTCTTGAGTTTTTTTACACTTCAGCAATGGCTGATGATGGTACCAGTGACAGCATTCCAACAAACTAAATAGATTAATTCCTTACCCACCCCCACCCCAAAAATTAAATTAAATTAATATCAATGATGCTGCCAAGTCCATTTTGGTCTCTAGGAGTTGGAAAGTTATAATCTTGCATATGTAAGGAAAATATAGATGTATTCATTGTTTTTGTTTACTGACAGAAAATTTTGGAAAAGCAAGAAAAACCTGCTCTAGTGAGTCAGAACCAAGTAATACCCAATATGAACAACAGGAGCAAAGACATCAGCCTGCTTTACCAAAACTGAACCAAGGGAACCAGTCTAAAGTTCAGAGTTCAAAACAAAGGGAGAGAAAAAGTGATTTCACTCAACAAACACAGCAATTAAAACAAACTGAACAAACTCTACTCATTGCGTCTGAAGATTGCAGTAACGTCGTCAAATGCCCTGAGAAATGTGACCAGCGAGGCAATGCTCAAAATCAGTCAACCATAACTAGTGCTCAGAATTTTAATATAACGTCGGACCATTTCACTTCTGATGAGATTTCAAATACCAAAGTACATGAAGAGTTTTCTCCCTTTACTGAAACTGAAGGTGCAGTGTCCAGGTCACATGTGAACATGGGAGAAGAGAAGTCAATAACTGACTTTAAAAAACGTCATTGTGGTGATATCACAATTACTAATGATTTTAATTTAAATGAAAATTATGGTAAGCCTCTATCTGAGAAATTGATGAACATAGTAAAGGTCAAAGAAGAGGCGGAAGAAGAAAAGAAGAAAGCTGTGGTCAGACGAGCCATACAAGAGAAGACAACTCTTGTCAGACCAGCCATACAAGAGAAGACAACTCTAGTCAGACCAACTGTACAAGAGAAGACAACTATGGTCAGACCAACTGTACAAGAGGTGACGGAGGTTACCGCCAGTTTGAAGAGTAAAGAAGAATATAATGCAGGTCTGTATAACCTCCCCATTTCCATTTGCATACCACCTTATATTAAAGGGGCATTAGCTGTGTTTTACAAAAAACATTTATTTCATTTTTCGCCAGATTGCAAAGCAAGTCCGGTCTATAGATTGACAATGTCCATCTATCTGTCCGTCAACATTTTGGTCAAAATTTTATTTTAAGTAAATTCTGAGCAATTTACAAAGGTGCATATTTCATACTTGGCCTATAGGTTACCTGTGGCAAGTGCATTTGAATTAGGTGGGTTCCTGTGGCAGGTGCAATTGAATTATGTGGGTTTGAATTTTGGGGGCGGATCAAAATAGTAATGGGATGGGGATCAATATTTTGGTTAAAGGTATGGTTTATGGTAATATTTGGTTGTAGGTTACCTATGGCAAGTGCATTTGAATTATATTGGTTCCTGCGGCAAGTGCAATTGAATTATGGGGGTTTGAATTTTGGGGTGGATCAAAGTAGTAATGGGGGTGGGGATCAATATTTTGGTTAAAGTTTTGGTTGAAGCCAATTCTTGGCATTGAACATGATGAATAGAGGTACAGACTTCATACTTGGCCTGTAGGTTACCTTTTGCATGTGCAATTGATTTATGTGGGTTTGAATTTTGAGGGATGGATCAAAGTAGTAAAGGGGTGGGGTTCAACATTTTGGTTAAAGTTTCAGGTTGAAACAAGTTCTGGGTAGTGGATAGAGGTACAGACTTCAAACTTGGTCTGTAGGTTACCTGTGGCAAGTGCAATTGAATTATGTTGGTTTGAATGTTGGGGGTGGGTCAAAGTAGTAATGGGTGGAGATCAACATTTTGGTTAAAGTTTCAGGTTGAAACAAGTTCTGGGTAATGGATAGAGGTACAGACTTCAAACTTGGCTTGTAGGTTACCTGTGGCAATTGAATTATATGGGTTTGAATTTTGGGGTGGATCAAAGTATTAATGCTGGTCACAATGGATAGAGGTACAAACTTCATACTTGGCTTTTAGGTTGCCTGTGACTTGTGTTGAATTATATGGGTTTGAATTTTGGGGGGTGGATCATAGTAGTAGTAATGGCTTTGGGGATCAATATCATCAATGAATAGAGGTACAAACTTCATACTTGGCCTGTAGGTTACCTTTGGCAAGTGCAATTGATTTACATGGGTTTGGATTTTGGGGTGGATCAAAGAAGTAAAGGGGTGTGGATCAACATTTTTTTTAAAGTTTCAGGTTGAAGTAAATTTTTGGCAATTTTTTATTTTTATAATTATAAGAAAGGCTGCAATGTTTACTATAATCTGTAAATGTTTACACAATACTTGGTAATCGAAATGTGTAACCGTATACAGGACTACCCAGTACTGAAGTACTTAACTACCTCTGTCATAGGTCATAACCATATTAAACCTAGCCTGAAATTCTGCCCAAGTTTATGTTAGTTTGTTACTGTAGATCTATTTTTCAGAATACAAACATCGCATGGAGCTCTGTGGCTAATAAGTTTCCAAAATTCACGATTTCCGATATATGCGTTCGCAAAGTTTCAATGTGGCAGAGTTAAAATTAATCTTGTTTCACTTTCGATTTGTACTTTATACATTTGTCGGTTTCTGATATATCACACAAAATTCTGTGAAATTTTTACATTTTAAACTCCATTTATAAAATATATCTTCAGTAATACTTTACCACGCTGCAAATGTGATGTATCTGCCAGAAACTTGGTCCAAAGTTACATGGCATCTGATTGAAAGCACACATGGCAAAGCATCCAGTTATGTTTTCAAAAATAGAAATTTACAAGCAAGAGGACCAATTAGGGTTTTTATAATGCACACATTGAATCGTATGTTTGTTCAATGTATATCTCTTTATTCATCATCATGAAATAATGTAGTTAAAATAAATAATATGAACTTGATCCTCGGATTTATTCCCTTTATTTTACTGTATTCATTCATGAAATTAAACTATGAATGTTGTATCTCCTTTCCGTACATCTTTAACAGTCTCTGATCTGCAGAAACAGGGATTATGGGGCTCAATGAAGGTTATTTTTATTATTATTATGATTATCTGTTGTATACCTATTATACAATCTATGTAATTTTCAATCAAAGGAAAACGGTATATCTAAATAGATACATAACACCGAGCAATGTGTTTTAGCTTTATTTTATTATTTTTATTCATGGTAATAACATTATTGAACCATTCCCTTTCTGTGCCTCACAGGCACTAAATTTAGAAAATAAGGTCAAACGCTGAAAGCAACTGTTAGTAGAGTCACACTATACCTGAGCGGGAATTATAGATGTATGTTTTATTTTTACTGCATAGAGAGTCTTATATTGGATTAAGTACAACAGAAGATATTTTACTGCATCTTGCCTCAAAGAAAATAACAATTATGCATTTGGGGGGGGGGGGATTTTCTCCTGATTTTACCTACAAATTAAATGTCTTGTAGGCAATCACATTGCGCATGTCGTGTACATGATTAAGAAATTTGTAAACGTTTATCGACAATAACCTAAACGTAAACGTGTACACATGTAAACGCTGTTATCCCAAACAAAATTATTTTTCTTACATTATGCCATAGAAGATATGGACGTCTAACCAAAAACCATAAAATATCAGTGGTCATTTGATTCTGTTTTACATGGCGTGGATTCAAATAGCTGTGTGACTGATGGGACATTTTGGGACCATGCTTTTCTGTGTCGTCTAGTAGTTGGCATTGCTGTCTCAATATGAGGGATGTGATTTTTAAACATAGTTCATTAACTAGCTCTTTAATTCAAGTCTGTTAGTTAAACATTTTCAAATGAAAATCCTTTGTTGGTTTTCACTGCTTGACCACTATATTATGTGGCTGATGGGACAAAAAAATGTGACTGATGGGATGCTATCACCTTCAAATTATTTACATTTGTTTTGATGCACATTTGTCTTAAGTATTCCATGATTTACCATGAACATGATAAATATTACCATAACAAGTCATATTTTAATCATTTTACATTAAAGACCATATTTTCAAAAAAACTCTTGAGGTAAAGCAGCACTAATATAGTTGGAGGAACATAAGTTCTATAATCCAACAAACAATGGTCAATTCAAAACAAAAAGCAGTCCTACCCAAGGATATCACAAAATTATGAAAACAAGTTTGATAAAACACTTAAATCAATGTCAACTTATCACCCTACATGTATCACATCAACTTCACCATGAGATGTGACTGATGGGACGATCAAAATAGATTTTTGTATGCAATAAGCTTTGAGGAGAACAGGCCTCGTCTTTATATTTAATCCTTTATTTTGTTCTTTTGATACTAAATTATGAAATACATGTAACTGTGTGTACCTGTGGTTAAAAAACATGATTTTCCATAGTTAGCTAACTTCAGACATCTAATTTGGCACTGAATGATTAGTAGGGGCAATCATTGCCACATATTTCAATATTGCAATAAATTACAGAAACATGTTACATGTATAATGATTGCTATTCGCTTTTTGTTGTAAATTGTTACAATGAGTATAAATTGTAAAAGATCAAACTCTGTCAAGATATGTATAATTCACAATAGCATTTTGTGTATTTGTTTCCTGAATATTTTAAAAGTTTTATTAGCTCACCTCTACAAAATTGGGGATGGAGGCCTAGGGGGGAGCTTGATCTTCTGCTTTAACTGTGGCAGTTTTGTAGGATGTAAAAGATTGGTTGAGGTCAGGTTTACAGTAATGTACCTACTTCTACTGTCTCAAGCATTGACTTAATTTGCATGGCACATACATTTAGTGATTCTTGGCACATGCTACATTTGTAGGCTTCAGATGTTGAATTCGTCCTACCGGTATATCTTATTTTATTTACTGAAAAATGACCCTGTTTTGGACTTGTCTATTTACAGCACTGTTTTTATGATAATTTATTGAAATTAGATTAATGGGGTATGTAAAATATATTGGCTTGAGGTGTAATTCTGTTGTGACTGATGTGACGTGACTGCTGGGACAATTTTGTAAGCATTATCAACGAAAATATTGGAGACTAGGACAAACTTTTTCCTAATTTATATAAAAATTTCACTGTTTAAGAAGTATCTAGCTCTTAGACAATGCTTTGCCTCTGATCTTTTACCTTATATGGGTTGTTTATGTTGCTGTATAATAAAACACACCTATTTACCCATACTTTGGAAAAAAAAAAAATTCCCTTCCTTTGGTACACATCTGGCATCTAGTAATGTACAAGGCGTTTTTAGTCCAAATTTATAGCCAATGTTGGACTGTATTCCAAATTGCAAATCAAGTCTTTTTTTCCCAATTTTTTGCCCAAAATTCCCAAACATTTTTTCATTACTTCTCATTTTAATGCTGATATTTTAACTTATTTTGTTTTTCTTGAAAGTTGAAACATGGCAGCTTGACAATTAAATAAATTATAGATAAAAAAATGAATGAAGTTTCTTATGCAAAAATTTCCCAATTTTGAGCCAAAATGCTGCAAAATTACCTATTCCAGTGTCATGGATCATGTTTTCAAAAAGGTAAGAAAAAGCCCTGTTGTAGGGACTTGTGTTTAACGATGACATAGAAATTCTGTTCATGTGCCTACATGTATGCAGAAGTTGGTGGATCCTAGATTGATGTTACACAACAAACATACAACCATGTTTATTATTTTCTTTCAGTAGGTGAAAAGATGAGAACGGATGACATACACAGAAGTAGTGGTGATCGTAACATCAAGGTGAACATGATATTTAGAACTAATGATTAATCCTTATGCATGGTATAGTGAATAAGCCTGGCTAAATAGCCCCTTGCTTCAAAGTCTGATCTTGACTTTGTGTTGAGATTACTGGAGTGTATACAATTTTATTTAGTCTGAGACAGTTCTTTTTTACTGGGTTTGTAGTTATAGTATACATGTATTTTCAAGTTCATCGCCTTTCTTAAAAAGTCACGAAAATATTATTGTTTTTATTTTCAAGGTCATTTATTTGACTGGGAATTTAAAGAGGCATTAGCTGTGTTTACTGAAAATATATTTTGATTTTGTCTACTTTTACTACTTGTACTTGATGTACAATAACAAAAAAGAGCTATAAACAGGCATAAACAAACTTATATTCCTACATATTTTGTGAAAATAAGGTTAGATCCAGGGCAGTATGCATATATAATTACAAATAGTAATTTTGAATTAATCAATTGCAAGTGAATTATTGCCAAACTGGATTTCTCAAGCAATTTTCACAAAATGTATAGGAATTGAAGAATTTTCATACCTGTGTATATCCCTTTTTTATTGTATATCAATCTAAGCAGTAAAAAATCCAAAGAAATTTTTTTGAAGAAAAAAAAACATAGCTAATGTCCATTTAAATAAAAAGAAGTTACAGCAGAGTCAAGAAAAGTTGAAATGAGTCTCTGACTTGTACCATCATGCTGTTTAAAGCACATCTAGTTATCTCAGTGTTTTGATAAAATCACCTGGTCGTATTTGTAGGCTAGAATTTTGTTTTAGAAAAATTGATTCGTGAAAACATGTTTCTTCAATAAAAACAGAGAATATTAATCATTGTTGTAAACAAAACTTTTTGTGTTGAAACATCCGGTTGAGCGTCTTAATGAATATATGTATTATAGGTATAGTGAAATCTTGTTATGTCAAAATCAGATGAGTCAAAATTCCGGATGTCAAAGTCGAATGGTTGGTCTTGATTTTTATGTTTAGAAAGATATGTCAATTAAAATTTCGGTTGTTTTGGATTCCATATAATGGGGGTGGTCCTGTGAATTTCAAGATTGCGAGATTCGACTGTATATTGCTTCAAATATTTCTCAATTTTGACAGTAAGATGCCATTGAAATATTCAGATTTTTTCACATTTCTTTCACCAGCCTGTTGTAATTTAAATGCATTATAATCAGGCCAAAAAATAATAGAAATTGTTGTAACCCATTTATAGGTTACGCTAAAGGGAATGACATGCAGGTTACAATAGCAATAATGAGGACTTCAAAATGAAATTCATTGAGAACCGAAAGGAGGTTACATGATTTGTATATCTTGCAACCTCCACATAACCTGAATGATCACTCCTGTGTTATTTTGTCGTCGGATAATCATTAATGTAAAGTTAGTTAAATGTTAATTATACTTCTCACGCTCAATCTCAAAATATACCCTAATAATTCACCAAAGTACGGGATAGTGAGTCAGTAAGAACATCTACCCAAACTCACCAACAAACATATGCACTTTTGTCTCACCACTACATGTACTGTAAAATCATTTATTTCATGGGTTTAAATTTGATGGATTTTCCTTCAAAAACAAATTTATTGACATTAATTTTCATTGATTTTGAGACATCCTATTGTCAATCATTCAAGCATAAGATTTTATTTTCGTTGTTTTTTGGTTACCCACAAAAATATGGAAATTAATTCCTGGATGAAAAATTTATGATTTAACAGTATTTGTTGTTCAAATTTTCATTTCTAAAACCAGGGCTTTTACTATAGTTTCCACAGGGCCAAAAATCGGCCCCATTCCCAATGCAAAATACATTGTTTTTTCCCAATGTCATGAAAAACTTCCCACTTTGGTGTTGAAACCACGAAAAATTAATTTATGCAAAGGAAATTGCATTTAAAAAAGAGTTAAGAGATTCAGTTACATTTGATTTCCATGGGTGTAAAGTTTTACCCATTTTGACACAAAATCACAATAAAATTCCCAATTGTATCGCCAATGGCATTTTCCCCAAATTGACAGAAAAAGGCCTGAAAACAACAAGAAAAAATAAATGATTGGTGCTGTAGTAAAATTCATATAACCTGGCAGATGGAGTCTTGTGGACCCTTTCTTGACCTGGACAAGTTTAAATTTTAGGTAATACAGCATAGTATTAAAATTGTAGAGTAGAAGTTCCCACTTGTCACAATACATAAGAGAGTATCCAGTGAGGATTAAAACTTTTTTCTTGTGCAGCTTGTCATAACTGAAAAGTGAGTAGAATCATCTGTATGACAACCAAAGGTTACTCTGCCCTGCCATCTTACATGAATTGGACAATACAAGAGTCCTGTATAATAAACATTATTTGAAATTGATTCCTTCCTTTCAACAGTTACCAGAACAAGAAACATACTACACCGAAATAGACCAGTTCAAACCAAGAGTTGACATGGAGGTTGCTAAAAGATTCTTAAAAGGTATTATAAATCAGGCGAGCAAAGACAGTGAGCTGAAATCTGAGCATCAAAATAAAGGTATGAAAATATTGAAGGAAACTGAAAGTAGGACTTTTGTATCATGTACTGTGTACTAAGATTCAGTTTTCTCTATGTAGTGCCATAATATGATACAGTTCTCTCTGTACTATGATTCAGTTTTCTGTGTACTATGATTCAGTTTTCTCTGTGTACTATGATTCAGTTTTTTCTCTGTACTATGATTCAGTTTTTTCTCTGTACTATGATTCAGTTTTTTCTCTGTACTATGATTCAATTTTCTCTCTGTACTATAATTTAGTTTTCTCTGTACTATAATTCAGTTTTCTGCATACTATGATTCAGTTTTCTTTCTGTACTGTGGTTCAGTTTTCTCTCTGTACCATGATTCAGTTTTTTCTCTGTACTATGATTCAGTTTTCTTTTTGTACTATGATTCAGTTTTCTCTGTGTACTATGATTCAGTTTTCTCTGTACTATGATTCAGTTTTCTCAGTGTACCACAATTCACTTTTCTCTCTGTACTATGATTCATTTTTCTAAGTGTACCATGATTCAATTTTCTCTTTATAGTGTGATTCAGTTTTCTCTTTGTAGTGTGATTCAGTTTTCTCTTTGTAGTGTGATTCAGTTTTCTCTTTGTATTATGATTCAGTTTTCTTTTTGTACTTTGACTCAATTTTCTCTATGTAAGTTGTGATTCGGTTTCCTTGTCATACTCATCATTTTATTTATTGATCAGATAGGAGTTACTAATTGCTCTGACAAAAAATGAGTTCTATATATACATGTTATAAAAGCACTGCACTACCTTCATGCATTACACTATAAATCATGATGCCTCCTAACTAGTCAATACAGGTTCTGGACCCACTTTGACTTTTACTGATTATTTACAGAAGTTTGCTGGATCTTTTTCTGGAAATATTGTTACAGAGATTTGTCCCCCATCATTAAAAGTAGTTTAGTGTTCAGTAACTAAAGAAACAATAGTTAAACAAACTGGACTTTCCTAGGCTATTTTGGGTTCTTGTTACAGGACTCATGAAAAGGTAAGGGATTTTCCACCCTACCCTAGGGAACTCAAATAAGGTCCAATTCCCAATGCACAAAACAAAAAATGCATTTTCTCCAATTTGCAGTCAAAATTTCCCAATTGAAGTCAAATGACAATGAATTTTAAAATAATTTTGTATTTTCAAAGTTTTGTATGTTTTTAGATTTCCCAATTTCAATAAAATGTTGCAAAAATTCCTAATTCAAAAGGCTCAGGATCCATTTTCAAAAGATTGTGGAAAATTGCCGCACTGGGCCTGAAATAAAATTAAGTTTGTTTGCTGTTTACCGACCGACCCGACTCGGAAAATTTTATTGTCGTTTTCAAAAAAATATTTTCTATTGACGATCTTTCTGGAACGTTCGATTACCGCCACAACTTTATATAGTATTAGTATTACTTTGTCTCAATCTCTGAGAATATACATGTATATATTTTGACCGTGGCGCTATTATTTATTCAATGAAACATTGTATATTAACAGTATTTTATCCGAGTAGTGTAAAATAATGGCCAGAACGTACGTAACATGACACTAGAGGCCTATCAAGGAACTGCAAATTCATAATACGGCCTCTTGTAACTCTACGATATATTACCAATCTATCTACAGTATTAGGGTATAATTGAGTTTGCCAAACTTTCTGTCCCGATTTTAAGCGATTTTTTTAGTGGGGGGGGGGGGGGGTAAATCAGGATTTTACCTTTGAAGATTCTGTCTGGCGGGGCAACACGACAGAATCTCCAAAGGGATTTATTTAGATTTTACTCATTCAAAAAATCGCTTAAAATTTGGACATAAAGTTCGGCCTAAGCTACTGCTATATCCCAGAATGACACATGTATTTTATCTACGAATACTATTTATAAAAATAGGAAACCAAAAATCCTGTATAATACATGTTTTACTAAGATAAACAATTTATGAAACACCTGTGTAAATTTGTTTGATATGTTTCCTCCTTTCATGAAAGCTGAAGGGAATAATGTTCTAGCAAACATAAAATCGTGTAGACAGTTGCGTAAGAGTTGCCTCCCGTTATTTTTTTATTTCAAAAATATTTGTCAGAACGTAATAATTTTACAAAAACGATATCAAATCTAGTATAATGAAATCAATTAAATTTATACACCCGTTTTCTTTAACATAACCCTGTGTATTTCTCTAATTTACAATAGAAATGTATTAAAAAGTACCAGGAAATTTACCATTTTAAAACACCGACTCTGTCACTGCACCATGCACTTTATATTATTAACACTGCCTCGCCGTGTCACTGATTGCCGATAGTTGGGAGGTCAAGTTGAGCCTCTGATGAAGTATTGGCAAGTCTGTTGAACTTACAACCAGTGAACAAATGCCATGAGATGACCATTGAGATTCGATAGATAATTGTTGTTCAGTGAAAACTTTCACATATAACCTCTCTCTTCTCATGCCTGTCTCAAACATTTATGAAATATATAATGTATCCTCATTTACAAATATTTTCATTATAATTTGTACAGAAAATGATGGACTACACAATGACAGAAAAATTTCCAATAAAATAAAATAATTTCCCTACCTACATTGTACCTAAAAGGGTAGAGTCGGTAAACAGCAAACAAAGAATATTTTATGTCTGGCCTTGTATAAAGTTGAGTTCTCTTTTTATTTATGAAACAATTGACTTTGGCTTGGATTATAGTGATCCTGAATTTGTTTTATTTTTCAGCAAAGGTAATTCAAGATTCTTCTTCAGTATTTCATGATAGTGTCAAAGCAAATACTCCCAGTGTTGTTGCTTCAAACATGAGTGCTAAAAGATCAGTTGATTCCTGTGTCAGTGCAAATGAGTCACCAAGTGCAACAAGAAAGGAACAGGTTCCAACATGTGTTGAAACCCGAAGTATCACTTGTAATACTGTTGATACGGATGTACAACATAACATTGGTGTAAACTATGATGATCAGAAAATAAAATCTACTGATTCCGGTGAGAGAGAAGATAGTGGTCTTCTGTGTGTTTCATCTTCAGAAAAATCTGAAACAGAGACAGGTAAAACTCAAACGAATATTGGAATCAGTTGTAAGACGGAGAATTCCACTCATCACCAAACTGGAGACCTGAAGTTCCTTGAAGTAGATATATTGAGTACATCACAAAACACAGCTATAGAGAGTAGTTCTAATGTTACCATGGGAAACAAAAAAGGTACAAATCGTTTGTCAGCAACTAACAATGTTAAAAGTGTAAGTGAGAGTTCTCCAGTGTGTGAGATAACAAACAAACAACATTCTAAAGTGGAGCAGCTGGAAGAATCAACGAGTGTTAAAAATAAAATCAGTCGTGTGGAATCAGATAAAATTTCTTCTAAACTCCCTGGTGTTGAAGAGACAGCTGTTAGTGTAAATGCTGACCTACATACGTCACTGGTTACCAATGCTGTCGGTGATCTCTTACAAGATAGAATTAATTCTGACGCTGACAAAGATATCAGTACAGATGCCTTCTTTGCCTACCTGTCCAGCTGTTCAGTAACAAGGTCATCTTTAAACAGTAGTTCAAGTTCTGAATCTGACACGGAACAGAAAAATTCTGACAAACATGCAATGGATGCCTCAATAGGAGTCGAGAGATTATCAAAGGCCGACTCCAACATGAAGGATGGAAAAGTTTGTAACTCTAAAGAGTATCAGAGTGATATGCTACAGGAAGATTGTGTAAAAGGAACAGAATCTGCATCTTTAGACATCAAAACTATTATGTCAGCTGAAAAAGAAGGGAAACAAAACGAAACTGGGAAATTAAAATCACAAATAAGTTCAGATTCCTCAAGTTCTTTATCATTAAAGCATGGATTGTCTGAACAAAGTCTGAGTCATTCTGATGTCAGAGATGGACACTCCTTAGATGAGCAGGATGTAGGATATGGACTTGGTCCGACCTTGACCTCTGAACACATTGAGGTCAACAAAATAACCTCTGTTGTGATCAGTGAACCATGTAGTCCCTGGCTTTTCTATGTGCAAAAATATAGTACAGACCTTAGAACTTTGATGAACAAAATGAGGTAAATTTTTGTATGCCGTTGATATTTTTCATATCACTAATTCGCATTTTTCTCTTTCTAATTTTCAAATGTTGGCACCCACTGCAGATGTTGAATTCTAATTCAAGTATTGATATGTTCAAGAAAACTGGTGCACTAGTGTGCTACAGTGGAATGTTGAGAGACTACCTTTCTACTACTGAATTGTGGTCTCTCAATACAGGTGGCCTCTGAGATTTTGTTTAAAAAATTATTTAACCGTTTCCAGAATGTTGTCCTAGAGGACAGGTGCTCTTTCATGGTCTTTCAAGACAGGTTGCACTATACTAGTTGTCCTGATTCCTGATTCTTACCTTTGTCCTGTAGAGTGACTATTTACACTGTCAATTGTAAGGGAGGTCCTTGACCTTTTTGTCCTGTCAAGCTGTCACCCTTCATGTAAAGCTAAAGTGACCATGGATTTCGATTGTCAAGGGAGGTCAACTTAAACCCATCATGGCTTTGTCTTATTATTCTGATTCAATGATCCTCTGATTCTATATTTGGGGTTTGATCTGTATCACGAGGATCATGAATTTCAAAAATTTTAAGAGTGATCTATGAGACTGTAAGGGGTCTACAGGGAATAATTGAGGTACTTGTATACAGTATACGCTTTACCCAGGCATCAGCGCGACCCCTGTTTCTGTCCATTGGCTTTTCTATGCAAAAATCATACCTCAACTGTACATATAAACCCCCATACATGGCACTATATATGATTTCATTTTCAAAATTATGCCGTAGTACATTATATGGCAGATTATCACTGCATTTTGTAAAAATGATCCTGTATTGAACTTGGTTGACATTGGTTTAGGTCATGTTAATTTGGGGTTGTGATACTGTATACCTTGAATTTTTTGCTCCTGTTTAATTTTTGGCTAGATGAGAGGGCAAATTTAAGATGAATAGAAAACTTTCAAGCTAAATAATTGAAGAATGGACTTACATGCCATCTATGAGACTAAGGTGATTTATTTTTAATGTAAGGGATGTACGTCGGTCACCTTAATACATTCGGGAATATGTTAATTTTTTTTTCATACTTTATTCTGTTGTAAAAAGGGCGAAAAATTAACAGTGAAAAAATAGTACTTGTATTACAGATCCACTTAATTACAATTATTTTTTGAATTCTATTGTTTTACTGCTTTCACGCGTATAGCACTGCCGTGACATCATTCTACCTTTCGAAAAAAAATAATAAAACTTATCTGAGACTTTTGACAGGATATGGCTCAGCGCATTAGCAACACAATTTATTTTACAGTTAAAGGAATGATTTGTCAAACTCCCTCTGTCCAAAGTTCTCCATTGATAAGCTTTTCTATAGAGCAAAAATCATACATGGTACAATGAAAACCGGATGTTTGGAAAAGTATAGGAGGAGATGAGACCCATGCCATTGAGAGCGAATTTTCTTTGTACTTATATAAGGAGCTTTAACCAAAGTGCCATAACATACAAGTCTAGCCCCAACCAAGGGGCCTCCACTATACAGTTGGGAAGAGGATGGGGGGGGATCTTCCTCCGATTGGAGGAATTCCTACAAACAAGTGGTGAAACATTTTAAAAAGTTAAAATTTAGCTGCTATGTTAAATCTTTAATTTCCCATTAAACCCTTACAAATAGCCATTTTCCTCCTTTTGACCATCATAGAATCACATCCCTGACTATAAAACTTGAGAAATCCAAATCTTGAGAATTACACGTCATGAGAATGTAGTCATTTTAATACAAGGTTGAAATAATCGGCAATTTGCTGGCCGAGCCAGGCCAATTTAAAAAATATTTTCCTCTCTTTTCAGGCAGAAGAATATTCTTACATTTTGAGCAAGTGGGCCCTGATCAGGTTCCTCCATCATAAAAACTAATAATTACCACAAAACTTGGGAATTACTTCAGTCTAAAAATTTTGCTCAAACATGACTAATCCTGACATTTGATAAGCTAAGCAGTCTTCAGGGTCTGAAAATGGTCTTTCAGCTGCTTGGGTCCAGGACTTTTTTATTAGATTTTGTCTGGGTCTGGTTCTCTAACATTTTCGGTCCAATCAGAATTATCTATATTTATAATATAGCTGGCGTTCAGGGTTACCCTTCACAAGGAAATTACAGACATTTGAACCTTACAAAGGAAACAAAAAAATTAGAAAGAAAAAAGTTGTCCGTGATTGACTTTTTTCTCCTATAAGTAACAGAACGATAAACACAAAATATGCACAAAACGGGGACTAAATACTATTATCCATAAAATTAGTCAATGGCTGTATTGGCCAATGAAAGGATGAGCCCTTATTTGGATGTGGGGGACATTGATTGAAATATAAATATAAGTGAATACCAGAGAAATGCCAACACTTTTTCAAAACACCTGAAAGTTCAATGAATTATTTTGCTTTGTGTGTTCCTAGGGTTGATAGGTAGACCCATTTAATCTCCAAAACATTATTGCCCATGAAAAACATTTAAAGTTCCGTCCATTTCAAAATAAATTCTGATACTGGTATATGTACTTATAGACAAATCTGTTGATGTGATATTTGTGGACTACGGAAACGTGGAAAGAAGAAAACCAGAACACCTGCGAGAATTACCTGCTGTCTTTACACAGTTACCTGCCCAGGCAATACCTTGTGCTCTGGCCAAGGTTTGTAGTTTTGTTGTGTCTAATAAATATTTTTATTATATACCTACTGGTCGAGAACCAGTAACCAGCTAACATGACTAAAACGAGTTGTTGCCTATACTGTGATTTTGCCTGAAGTATGTACTGTGACAATATATTTTTGTTTGAGAAAAATGTCCAACAGTAGATGATTGATCTAAACAAATCACAAAATCGTGTACTATATAGCCGAAATCATGTAATGGTCAACTACTGGTCCTAGCCGACTACTGACTTTTGCCAACTACTGGTCATTGACCAGTATCAATATTCTGAGTTTTGATACTGTTGATTTCACAGCGTGTGATCTAACTTTCTGGATCACCACTCTAACAGTGGTTTTCTAAATCAGTATTAGTCCTTTCAGGGTTCAACATTAAGGTTTGTCCGGTTGTCCGGGACAAGTCCATTTTACATTAGGACAAGTTGATGTTACTTCTCACTTGCCTTAAAGAAAAAGTGAAATAGTTGAAGACAAAAATTAATTCAATAAAGATTATTCATGTTTAAACACAAAATAATATCTTTGAATGTTACACTTGATTTTCAGACAAGTCATTTTTGCATTCAGACAAGTAGATTTAAACACTACTTGTCCTGCAGGACAAGTGGAAATTTTCATTGTTGTTGACCCTGGAGTCTTTCTATATTCCTGAAGATGATCTCAAATTATGGAAAGTTTTAAATCTTATCACTTCTGGATATGTCATAGGGTTGGTATCTATGCTGATACATTATCATATTATATTATGCATATAGTTGAATCTATCAAAAACAGATTTACTGTTTCATAATTTCACAGAATTATAATTCTGTGAAATTATGAACAATGGATATATCAAATATCATCACCATAGGGCCTAAAATAAGATTATAATTGTTTGATGTTGCCTTCCCACCCAAAATGCTGCTGCAAAAATATTTTTTTAAACATTTTTTGTATCCAGATTTTGTTTTCGGGTCCAGTTCCATCAACCATTAAGATATTGTTTACACGCATAAATAAAAAATTTCAAGCTCCTTCTTGGAACAGGTGAGCTAATAATATATTCATTTATACACATATCAATATCTCTTCACATTAACTGTATGTGCCAAAATTTACTTTGTTTTAAAAATGTACACAGAGAATTAGGAAGTTATTAAAGCATACCTTTTCTGCTTTGTTTGATTTGCTTTTCTTGAAAAAAAAATATTTGCCTACCTACCTACCTACCTACCTACCCACACCTGAAAGGTATGGACAGGTAACAGCAAACACAATTTTTTAACAGTGGCCTAAGTTAGATCCGCCAGCATTTGATTTGATCATTCATATTCTAGGTGACACCATCAAATAAGTATAATGTCTGGACTGAAGATGACATTTTGGACTTTGCACGGTATGTCACCGGTCAACGATTTAATTGCTTACCCATCCATGTAGACACAGAATCAGACCAGCCAGCTCTGGTTGAGCTGTTTTATAACATCAATGTCCCACAACCAGTGAGACAGGGCTCACGGATAGTGCTGATGTCCAATCTGCAGCAAGTCAGCATCTATGAGTTATTCCTAAAGAAGGTAACGTATTTGTCAAAATATGAAAATATATCATTAGCAACCAGAGGGGGGCGGGTTGTCACAGAATTTTTTTTTTAAGACCTAATGTTCACCAAATTAACTATAGCATAATTGGAAATAGCCCATAATTTGAAAAAATCTACAATACTAGTAGATATTTTAACAATATATGAATATGATATAAGCAGTTCAGTGTTTTGTCAAAATAATGAAAACATTTTCTTGTTTCCCACATAGCTTTTTTTTCTGTGTTCAATGTGTAAGTGTACAGACATCACACAATGTCATTATGATTAATTCATATTCACTTTTAATCATATCAATACAAGTGGCAATTTGATGGATTTGCATGAGTGTCACTCCCGTGGTTTTAATGGCCATCCTGGTTATTAAGTGCAATACGGCGATTCTTTGGACCCTCTTATGAGTTTGTGGACAAAGCTCTGAAATTTTGAAATAGGGTCATCATCCTTAATGCATATAAGAAATGTTCCTCGATCCAAAATAAAGATCCTCATTGTCACAATTTATTACAGCTTGAGGACAGGCATGATATGCGGCAGCAGCGTTTTGAAAAATTTTGCCGGTTCTTTCCTCAGTAATTCAGGGTTAGCTTTGGGTTAAAGTCGAGCTATGGGACACTATTGATTCATCAATACTTTCCGAATGCTTGTTGAAAAATCGGATGTGTTTTTTATTCTAGGGTAGTGCTCAGAAGATAAACGTAGAGGAGCAGATCAATTTACTCTCTGGAAATTTGGTCTCTGATGACTGCAGTAAGGAATCCTCAACTGATAAAAATTCTAAAACAAGTAAAGATATGAGTGATAAAAATAAAAAAGACAAACGTGAAGGTCAAAGACAGAAAGTTACAGAGAGAAACAGTGGTTGTAAAGATAGTCAGAATCAAGTTCTGGGTGATGGAAGTACCAATCAAAATGCCACAGATATGTTGCCAAGGATACCAAGACCAAAGACAAAATCCCATGCAGAGCTATCTGAACTAGAGAAAAAGAATAAGGATTCTAAAAGCAGTGAAGAACTTGATCAGAAGCCTAATGCTAGCAAAACAAATAAAATTGTCAAGGAAAATAGTAGTAAAATAGATAGTCCCAAAGCACCTAAATGCCCAGATAAACAACAACCTGAAAACAGTGCAAAACAGTTATCCCTTAGAGCACCTAGCAAAGATGAAGAAAAAGACAGTAGTAAAATTAAAAGGCAGCAATATTATCAAGGTTGTAGTGTAGGTCTCAATCAGAAATCTCTTATTGAAGGTAAAAGTGACAAGGTTAGTGATAAAGTTGATACTTCGTCAGTTAAATCTTCAGCAGTAGTTAAAGGACAAAGTCAGAAAGTTGATGAAGAACAGAAAAAGTCTTCGGACTCCTCTGGCAAAATTGAAACATACAATTCAAAATCAGGAGATAAGGTAGAACATGGTAAAACTGAAAACAAGTTGTCTGCATCAGATAAATGTATGTCAGTTGATTCGCTGGAATCGGCGAGCATTCATTATCCATCTGATGATGAATTAAATATACCATCCAGTTTTGATGTGCATACTGATAGACTTAACGTGATGCTATCACACATAAATTCTCCCACTGATTTCTATGTTCATCTTGTGTCGCAGACCTGTGGCCAGACACTAAATGACATCATGAAAAGTTTGAACAAGCGTTTACAACAGATGTCACACAAGAAACTCAAGAAGTTGTCCAAAAGTTTCAATGTGTATCCTGGAGATCTCTGTGCTGCTAAATGTACAGATGATGATCAGTTCTATAGAGCTCTTGTGACTTCTATTCAGTTATCCTCTCCGGTCAAACGTTCTGCTGACTCAGAAACTGATGAAAATATGGGATCTATTCATGTGTTTTACTTGGATTATGGTGACAGAGAGATCCTGCCAAGGAGAAGAGTTTACCCTTTACCTTCAGAACTTATGGAAATTGGAGGATTGTCGCTACACTGTACACTAGCTTATATCAAGCCGTTAGTTCCGGGTAATTTCAAGGGTACTGTAAATGAAGATACTACATGGTCAAATTCTGCTAAAGAAATGTTTGTATCTCAAACTGGATTTGAAAAGACTTTTCAGATGTTAGTGATACGGGGAAATGTGTTGGAGGTTTTGGAAAGGTAAACTTGTCATTTATAAATTTTGAATTGTTTTATGGCGCAATGAACATTTTTTAGCTCGCTGGGATAAAAGTCCAGACCGCTAATGCCATACCCCCAGCGTCGTCATTGGCATCCGTAGACAAAACATTAACCTGTCCTATAACTTTTTAACCGCAAGGGACAGGGCTCTGATATTTTATATACATATATATATTTTATATATGACCTGGGACTTTGACCTACTTTTCAAAAACTTTAACCTCGGCTATAGCTTTTACACCATGAGGGATAGGGCTTTGATATTTTGTGTGTAGATTTCTTATGACCAGAGCTTTCATTTGGTACCTTGATTTTTTACTTAGTGACTTTGACCTTGGACTTTGAACTACTTTTCAAAAACTTTAACCTTGGCTATAGCTTTTAAACCATGAGTGATAGGGCTTTGATATTTCACATATATATTTCTTATGACCAGAGCCTTCATTTGGTATCTTGACTTTTGACCTAGCAAACTTGACCTTGGACTCTGACCTACTTTTCAAAACGTTTAACCTGAGCTGTAGAAACAAAATTTTACCTGTCCTTTGTCCTTAAAACCTGATAGCTGTGAGTCAAATATCTATTTCGGAAAAATCCATTTTGACGAGCTTTGTAGTCTTTCGACAACTCTTGTTCTGTTATATGGTGGCAGCCAGATTTTAAGAAGGGAGGAGAGAATCTAGCTACAATGTACCCGTAATGAGACCACCAGCCTTCCACAAGTAAATTGGCAAACTTTCTCACTAAGTCGGCTTAGGTTGAAGTGGGACTCCAGGGCTCAACACTAAGGCACGTCCGACCGACCCTGACTAGTAAAAGATTGGTCCGGACTAGTTAATTTGTGTCAAAGTAGCCCGACTGGTCGGGTTAAAAATATCACTTCAAATAGATTGAAGATCTATTATTAAAAAAATTGTTGTGAAAAACCATTTTCTTCTTTTTGTAATTTATTTACCGATAGTGGGACATTTATTTACATTACCGGTGATTGTGATAATAGATATGTCGCTGATATTACGTGCCGTATAGACTTACTTTCATTTCGTCAATTTTGTTGCCATATATTGTAATACGCCCTCTGGTGAGAGATTGGTATACAAAATAACCGGGAAAATGGTAACATTACCAGGATGACGCTTAAAGCCACTGGAATGACACATGTTTTCGTCATTTTTAGATTATTTATATACAACTAAGAAGAATAATCTATTTCAATGTGAGAAGGGAAACAGTGTTCAAGGAATTTTGATACAAACTGTACGAGTAGTTACGTCGGGTTCAATATCACACTAGTACTGATATGGCTTAAATATGAAAAGCTTGATCGGTAAATACGCGGACAATACCGACAAAATATCTTTTAATTTAATGTAAAAACTATATTATTAACATTTAAAAATAAATTATTCCACAAAATTATCATTACGATGAAAAGGAGCTTCAATCCAGTTATATGTCTCGTCATTCCGGTATTTGGATTTCGGTAATTCTATGGACCCGTAAAAATTCAGATTGAAAGTGAAACCGAAAGCTTCGGTCATAAAATCATAAGTGCGTGCAGCTTCACTAGCCAAGCCTAGGCATATTTTAATTTAACTGGGCATATAGAATGGTACGTTTCTTTTTTGATAGTTTTGTTTGAATTTAGTCACGATATCTCTAATAAAGCAGAACAACTTATGATAACTATCGATATCTGATTACACTGAGTGACTGACGACGGCTTCTTTGTAGTAGTGGAGGCATAACTAGAGATGAGGGTGTATCAAGGAAATCAAAGGGCAGAACAGAAATCAGAATTTATTTTACAATAATTAGGCCTAAAAGAAAATTTCAAACTTACATACATACATGTTTCTTGACTTCTATAAATAAATTGTCAAAGCATTCAAGCTAACTGTCTATTCAGGTTTTATTTTGTTCTTGATAAAATTATAAATCTGGAACAATCAGCATGAATACAGTGTACAAATTGAGGATAATTTACTTGCACCACTCAGAAATGACATGTATGTTTTATACTGTAACAAAATATACATGTATTCCAGTCCTACTTATTAGAGTTAGTAGGCTTGAGTACTCTAGAGATTATATCTATCATGGAATTATTTCAATCATGAAATAATTCATTAATTTCTTTCTGTTCTTATTTGTTTTTTTATATTGTTTAAAAAAATCAGTTAAAGCAGTAATAGCATTTAATGGTGCAGCAATAGCTAAAAAATGAGACATAGATATGCACAAGTCCTCTGCCCGTCATCGAGTTCGTCGGGCAATTTATGAAATTAATATGTGAGCTATATTTTACCACTTATTAAAAATTAAAATATAGTGTTTTCATTAAAATCTTTAGATGTAGCGTACCCTAATTAAGTAGGATATGAAACTCTGGAAGAGGTCAGGTCTAGTGATGTTGAGGTCAGGTCTAGTAAAATTTTCTGGTACTGGTCCGACTGGTCTAGTTCTTTTTAAAGTTAATGTTGAGCCCTGGACTCGAACCTGCATTGACAGGAAATGAGAATTTTCATGGTTCAAAGTGCAAAGTTTTAACCACTCGACCCCCATACGTTTATCAAAAGTCAACAGTCTGTGAATTGAATATGTCTCTGCATCAACAATTTGCTTTAGCTGTTGACATTAGTTGACTATGATCTTCATTTTTACCATGACCTTTGACCTTGAAATTGAAATTCCAAATGCTATGCAATTTCGTTAACTGTAGTCTCTGTTTTTACATTGTATCGAATAATTCTTGTTTTTTAGGTAGACATTATCAGCAGTGTTTGAAGTATCTGAAATTGTAAAACTGAGAAATTCGATCATTTCTTCCAAAAACAAGTGAATTCAGAATTCCAAATTTCCGTCAAAAAGACATAAAATTCCTAACCAGAGTGGCTTATGATTTCACAAATTGTTGTAGAAACTCTAATAATTTAATAAAAATTTATGTTTAGAGCTGTATAACACATTTTCTCACTTGTATTACAGCCATCCCAGTGTAGCAGAGAAAGCTCCACCTCTGAAAGTCCTCCTTGTTGATACTCTATCCACACAGCAAGATATTTGTATCAACATGGAACTTATCCGTCTAGGACATGCTGAAATAGATCCAAAAGATGTGGAAACAAAAGAAGGTAAGGATGATGAAGTACATGTATATAAAGATGACTTAGATATGAATGAGTGGCCATAAAAATGCTATCAATTTCAGCTTTTGTTCACCTGCCATGCAGTTTAATGTTCGTCAATTTATAAAGCTCAGTAAAAATCTTTCCTTTCAGTGATAAAAAAACAGGGACATGCTAGTATATAGGAAACACGGCACAATGATAAAAGAAATATTGCAGGATTGTAAAGGAAGCTATTACTAATGCTAACTGTCATTTAAGCAAATTTTGTCATGGCTTTGATTTTGTTGAAAAATGATGAAATAAAAACTCCAACAAACTGTTTTGATTCTGCAGTTTTATCTCTTTGTTCAGTATCCACGCCAGACAAACTCAATACCTGGGATCCTATGACAGAAGACTATCTGTCAGTAAGGAACAGTTACAACATCGATGTCAACGATGCTGGAGTGGCAACTACTGGATACAGTTAAGTAAAGATACACATTTCAAACACTGCTAGACATACTATGATAACACCTAACAAAGACTGCTAATGCCCCCTCTAAGGTTCAACATTAAGCTTTATCTGGTTTTTCTGGGACAAGACCATTTTGAATTCATACAAGTAGATTTTTCTTCTCACTTGTCCAAAAGAACAAGTGAAGTTGTTGAAGACAAAAATTAATTCAATAAAGATTGTTCTTGTTTAAATACAAAATAATATATTTGAATGTTACACTTGACTTTCGCACAAGTCATATTTGCATTCGGACTAGTCAATTTCAATACTACTTGCCCTGCAGGACAAGAGGGAATTTTCATTATTGTTGACCCCTGCCCTCCACCTCCTCAGAGATTCAAGATAGGGGGACATGCTTTTGGTGTGTCTATGTATGATGGCTGTGTGGTTAGAGCATCACACTTTGAACCATGAAGTCTCTCACTTCTGTTCAACGCAGGTCCAAGCCCCACTAGAACCTAAACGGAATTTTGTGTGAAGGTTTGCCAGTTAAATTGCAGAAGGCAGATGGTCTCTTCTAGGGTACATTGTAACTGCGTCCTTCCTCCACCATTAAAATATGTCCACCAGAATATAACTGAATAATTGTTGAGTGTGGCGTAAAACACTATTCAAAATCAAATCAAATAGAAAACGTCTGTTTATGTTTTTTGTGTTTACCTATAGAACTGCAATACAGTCAACTCTTGTTATAACGGGAGGGTTGGGTTCCAGTAATTTTGCCGTTATATAAAGTATGCTGTTATATCAAATTTCCAGGCTGGCGCCAAAATAAGATTGCATGAACATCCTTTGTTTTAGTATATTACTTTATATCAATGACATCTCGGATGAGTTTAATTTTGGGCAATTTTTAGCAATATTTGAGTCATGGAACTCTTTTAATGGTGTTGATGAACAACTTAGCTATACTAGTGCAGACATTTTGAAATAAAAAAAAATATTACTGGTCAACCAGACCAGTGAATAAAGGAATTTCACTGTTCAAAGAAAATTTTTTACTGGTCTGTATATACCGGTATATACAATTCAATTGAAATGGAAATTTACTGGTCATTTGGACTACTTATCAGCTAGATTTCACTGGATGTAAAATTTACTGGTTTTTCTGGTAAGACTGGTGAATTTCAAAAGCTCTGCTAGGGGCAGACTGACTGCAAATCAATTCTCATCATCATCAGTTTCCCCCATGCATTCCACATTCAATAAAAGATTTGTAAAAGAAAAAAAGAAAAAAATCATTAGGTCAAAATGTAAAGTGCAAAAGATATGCTGTAGCTAAAGATAATATTTCCTCATATAAAGAGAATGCTGTATCCTTTGTAGCTCATCTTTGATAGTAAATAATGATACCCATTCATCAAACTCCATGAAAAAAAAACCTGCCTTCCTCACCTTTTTATCAAAAAGTGCCCGTTAATCTTATCATTAATTTTTTTTTTTGGCCTAAGAGAAAAATTCCCAAAATGCTCAGAAATTTCCAATTCCAGTGTCATGGTCCATGTTCCCAAAAAGGTCAGAAAAAGTCCCCTACAAAATAAAGACTTTCCATTGTCCAGTACTCAACAAACTAATATAGCCACTACCAGTGTTAACCGGGTCTAACTTGGATTGATTTTTAAAACCATGCAATGGGGGATATTTCTTCAGTTAATAGAAATACTGGTATTCATGTGAAATAAATAATTCAACAAATTGAATGAAATTCTGTGAAAATGTAACGTATGCATGATTCTAAGGTTTATCGCGAAGAAAATATTTTAAAATGTTCACGATCACATAAATAATTCTCAAGTTTTCTGCTGTGATTTTCAGAGGCAAATGATGAATCTCGCATATGCAAATACTTTAAGACCAACGATTGCTGGAGAGGAGACAGGTGCCCCTACAGACATGTACTTGAACCCCCAGGTAAGTTAAATTTAAAGTATCTTATTAATGTCACCGTAAGGTCTGAAACCACTAAATATTTCCCCAAAGTTGACGGTGATAATGTCACCCTCAGGTCAGAGAAAACTAAACATTTCCCCAGAGTTGATTTTCAGAGGCAAATGATGAATCCCTTATATGCAAATACTTTAAGACCAACGATTGCAGGAGAGGAGACGGATGCCCCTACAGACATGTACTTGAACCCCCATGAAAGTTAAATTTAAAGTATCTTATTAATGTCACCCTAAGGTCTGAAACCATTGATAATATCACCCTCAGGTCAGAGACAACTTAACATTACCCCAGAGTTGATTAAGATAATGTCATCCTCGGGTCAGAAACCACTAAATATTTCTCCAGAGTTGACAGTGATAATGTCACCCACAAGTCAGAATCAACTAAATATTTAACCAGAGTTGATTATGAAAATGTCATCCTCAGGTCAGAAACCACTAAATAATTCCCCAGAGTTGACAGTGATAATGTCATCCTCAGGTCAGAGACCACTAAATATTTCGTCAGAGTTGATTATGATAATGTCATCTTCAGGTCAGAGACCACTAAATATTTCCTCAGAGTTGACAATGATGATGTCACACTCATGTCAGAGACAACTAAATATTTCTCCAGAGTTTACAATGATAATGTAACCCACAGGTCAGGGATAACTAAATATTTCCTTACTGTTCCCAGGGTTTCCATGCAACTGGGATTGAAGATTGGGGAGGGGTGTATTGTCTTTGGTATGCTGTCCAAATTTTATATGAAGCTTTGATCAAAGGATGAGAAACCATCATCAGGAAAAAAATTGTTTCAGCCTTTCCTATTTTAATTCACCTTGACTTAATGGTCCGCCGGGGGCATCTAGTGTTTGGATCATTCATCTGTCTGTTAGTGTGTCTGTTTGTTTGTTAATTTGTTTGTGTGTCTGTTTGTCCGTCCCACTTACATATAAAGTGCAATATTTTAAGTTTGGATTGTGATACAGTAACTAAACTTAGAGTAAGTTCATCTAATGGTTGCTCACACTTCACTGACATCACATGCTCCTGGGGATGGGGTGGGGTGAAATTGTAGGACATTGCAATATTTAAAGTTTGGATTGTGATACAGTTGGTACAGGGGGCATTTGTGTTTCACAAACACATCTTGTTAATACATTAATCTATCATCTTAAAGTTTAGAAAATCAAAATGTATTCATATATACAATATATAACATCCAGGAGTCAGGTTTTATCAAAAGTCATAAGTCTTAAGTTAATAGACCTAAAAAACAAAATGTAGAATAATTTTATCAAAACTTCCCTGACTCATAGTTTTATCAAAACTTCCCTGACTCATGATCTTACGACATATTGGCACATTTTCAAATACAATATTGATAGTTTATTGTACTTATACCTGATTTGTGATAGTAAGCCACAAGTCCTAATTCTTTGCAAAATGGTAAGTGTGGTCCGAAAACCAAAAACTCTTAAGATTTTAAACCTTTCCTAATACATACCCTATATTGCAGTTTACATTAAAAATAGCACATCAGCTTCTCCTGCATTATATTCAGTTGCCTTCAGTATTTATTCTTTAAATAGATTTTCTCACTATGCTTCTTTACAATACAGGTGCTCTGACTATGGATCTGGAGTTTGTGTATGCTAATTGGGATGAGGTGCACCAAGATGAGATTCTCCCGGAACCAGGAACTTGGATCGCATGTGAGGTCTCCACCATAATCACTCCAGCTCACTTCTACATTATTTTGCCCTGGGGCAAAAAACCCCTTGAAATGGTCGAGAAAGAAGATGCAGACAAAGATAATGGTAAGTGTTAACTGGGTATATGCAGTTTTGAAAACTATACAATGAATAATCTTGTAAGATGTAATAGAATCAGAAATATTCTATGATAGGAAATGTGAAATTCTTTGAACAAGCACTTGTAAAGATTCCTAAAGATCTGTCTACAATGGTGTAGTTGAAACAAAGACAAACTTAGACTTGGATTAAAAAGTCAAGGATTAATTATTTCAAAAAATTAAATTTCATCATTAGTTTGATTTGTTCCAGGAGGAGGTAGCATAGATGACACTTTGGAGCGACTAATGGCTGACATGCAGTAAGTTGTTTAATTACTTAAAAGTGTAAATGGAACGACTAATGGCTGACATACAGTCAGTTGTTTATTTACTTTGAAGTGTAAATGGAACAACTAATGGCTGACATGCAGTCAGTTGTTTATTTACTTTGAAGTGTAAATGGAACAACTAATGGCTGACATGCAGTCAGTTGTTTATTTACTTTGAAGTGTGATTGGAACGACTAATGGCTGACATTCAGTAAGTTCTTTGAAGTGTAAATGGAGCGACTAATGGCTGACATGTAGTAAGTTGTTTATTTACTTTGAAGTGTAAATGGAGCGACTAATGGCTGAACTATATATAAAGACCGCCTCCTTATAAAGACCGGTTTTCTTCTGTCCCTAAGGAGGTTGTTATATAGAAGTTTCACTGTAGTTAGGTTTAACTCATGGAGAAATTATCATAGATATGTTTTTACACCAAAGCAAAACTTCTGCCTTACGGCCAGACAATCTTGTAATAAGCATTTTTAAAAAAGCATAACAGTAACAGAGTGCACAAAAGTCATTCACAAAGTGAACTCATATATAATGTATACATAACGTAAAAAAAGTTACAAAACTCTGTCAGATGCTGTACACTGTAGAGGCTAAAAAAAATCTCCAGACCGGACCACATCAATGTGATGCTTCACCAGTCACTCTTCACCAAAACATATTCACATCAATTATTTTGGAGATTTTTTTCTGGTCAAAATTTTGCTGCAACTGCTACATGTGCTAGTGTTTCAAAAATTTGACGTCATAAGTAAACTGACGTCATTTTGCATTGCAGGTGTTGCCCTTGTGAGATCAGATGGAATTCCAATCAATTTGTTTTCCCACATTAGTAAAACAAAAAGCTATGCTCGCTTTCCAGACATTGTGTTAGTTCATTTAACTGATAATTACAAGAAAGTCAATGTATCTGTAATTGTTATTTTCATTTCTTTAAAGAGATCACTACAACTCTAAAGCATTCCAGTCGCATTATGTCCACTATGCTGCAGGTGAGATTGTCGCTGCTAAATTTACAGGTGATAACCAGTGGTACAGAGCAAGAGTCGTTTGTGTGGATGAACAAGAATTACAGGTAACATTCCTTACTTTTTTGCCTTCATTTACACAGATAAGACTGGATTTCATTAGGAATGTGTGCAAGACCTGAGATTGTTTATCTAAGTTGATGATCCTCTGCTTAGCACACTGTAATAAGTGAGTGAAAAGTCTCTACAGAGACATAAAACATGGAATGTGTGTAAGACCTGAGATTGTTTATCTAAGTTGATGTTCCTCTGCTTAGCACACTGTATAATAAGTGAGTGAAAAGTCTCTATAGAGACATAAAACAGACCAGTTGCAATTCTCAAAGTATTTAATGAAAGTATCTTGACAGTGAACGAGACTGGCCAGTTTGGGTACTGTGCCAATTTGGGTACTGTTACAATAGCTGCATTACCCCAATATTGGATTATGTCGCGATCCTGTAGATTTTAATGCCCTGAGAATGAACGTTCTGGGACATGATTTTGTTCTGTTTGTCCGTCCACAATATTCTGTCTAATAGCTCAAGTTTCTGACATCAAATCTGTACCAAATTTGGTATGATGCTATATATCAATGAATCGTAGAAAGAGTTTGATGACTGTCGACATTCTGCAATATTTGCTAGAATTATGGGACTTTATGATTGTTATGACTGGCCTAACACTAGAGTATGTAGTGCTTCTCAAACACATTTTGTTTACTACTGTATGCCCGGAAATTTTTGCCCTATTTCATTTTTGCCATTTTCGCCCTTAGATGAGAGGGCGAATTTTAAAATGAAAGCAACATTTTCAAGCTAAATAATTGAAGCACGTACATACATGTCATTCATGAGACTATGGTGATTTAGGGAAAATTTAAGATGGGGTGAATATATTTTGTCAAACAAGGGCGAAAATAACCAGGGGCAAAAATTTGCAGCTTTACAGTATAAGAATTGGGTTCCATGATTCAAGTCCCAGTGTAAATCTTTTCAGTGATTTAGATGAATTAGAGGATGATGAGCTGATGATTTAGATGCTGACTATGAATTAAATGATGATGATGATTATGAGGATGATGATGAGGATGATGATGATGATTTGTGTAAACATGTTGCATACATTTTCTTATATAACTTTTATTTATTAATTTCAGGTGTTTTATTTGGACTTTGGAAATAAAGAGTGGGTCAAGGAGTCAAATATACAGAGAATCGAACCATTTTTCCTACAACTCCCATTCCAAGCAGTTGAATGCTTTCTTCTGGGCATCGAGCCTTATGATGGCTGCGAACCAAATTATAAGGATGCAAAGTAATTCAAACTCTTTCTTCAAATTTTCTGTATAAGGTCATGTGACCTACCAGTATTGTGATCTGTTGCTGTCTGTCACTGCATTGAGCATAAGAATTCGAACATTTGAAACTTATCAATAACACAATCACCAAATTCCCCCAACATTTGGTGAGCAGCATGTGTAAGGGTTGGAGTTTATTTCTGAGTTTGATGATATTTGGGTTAGGTGGTCTTGATTAAATAAGCTGTGTGACTGCTCAAGGTGCTTGCCACTCGTTCTTGTGATGCGGGGAAAGATATATTAAGTGTCCTTCTTGAGAGGTCTGTATTTCCACTTTTTTTAAATTGCCACTAAACTTCTACCATGCCTCTAGGTATAAAGCTGTAATGACAGGAGAAGAAAAAATCACGTCAGAATATCTGGCATGATCGGAAATCAAACCAGGGACCTTTTTGTTGACGATCTAGTGCTCTACCAACTGAGCTACTCTGTCCGCCAGGTGGCATTTGTTTTAAATTATGAATTAGTTGTCAGTAGAGACACTTTAAGTCTTTAATTGAAAGTTAATATTCCTTTTAAGTGAAAACTTGTCCAGCATTTGGTTTGGAATCAACCATACTCATACACTTTAAGTCTTTAATTGAAAGTTAATATTCCTTTTAAGTGAAACTTGTCCAGCATTTGGTTTGGAATCAACCATACTCATACACTTTAAGTCTTTAATTGAAAGTTAATATTCCTTTTAAGTAAAACTCGTCCAGCATTTGGTTTGGAATCAACCATACTCATACATGTACCTGACTACTTCTAACAGTTAAAATTAAAGTCCATAATTAAAGGATCTGGAGCAAAAATCATTGGTTTCAAGGAGCAAACATGCGAGTGGGAAAATCTAATTCAGAAAGAGATTTTTTTGTTACTGTAATTATTTAAAATGCACACACAAATACATTGGAGACTGTCTCAAATGAATTTCTATGTAACTTGCAGACTGGTCATATAGCAGACTGGTCACATGACTTGATGTTGTGATCTGACAGCACAAGTCTTTAAAAACCATTCAGTTTTATCATTTGTCTTAGAAAGGCTTTGAAAATAACAATTTACCAGCCTTTTTCTCCCAATTTTAGGGGAAATGCCATTGGTGACATAATTGGGAATTTTAAAGTGAATTTGTGTCAAATTGGGAAAAATAGTTTGCAGACATGTAAATCTAAATGTAATGGAAAATCTTTTTTAATACATTTCCCCTGCATTCATTTATTTTTTCATTACAATCATGGTCTGTACACCCAAGTTGGAATTTTTTTCATCCAATTGGGAAAAACACATGTATTTTGCTATGGGAATGGGGCCAGATATCTATGGAAACCATAGAAAAAGGCCTGATTTATCATGTCATGCTCTGATACCACTGTATGTACTACAGTAGAATTTTGATGAGTCGAACTTTTCGATGTTTCGAACTATCCACAATGTCCTGAATAATTTTGTTATTTAACGCTACCTATTAACATTTTATAATTCGAATTTTTATGAGTCTAATTTCTCGATGTTGTCGAATAAATTCTTGGACCCATTTCTATAAAAACAATGAAAATTCTTACATATCATTTGAAGTCAAAATTTGCATGTGTACTAAATCGCCCCAAATTATTTTTCTACTTCTCATAAACACTCAATGTTTTAATTTCACAAAAATTTAGTTAAATTTAGTACTCATTATTAATCATAATGAGCGTACATGTCTTAAATGGTTTCAAAGCAGTCGTATACACCTTACAGAACTTGTGAAACTAAAAAGGTATGATTCTCAGTTACCATCCATGAGTCCCGATGTTTCAAACTTTTTCAGGTGGTCCCTTGAATTTCGACTCATCGAAATTCTACTGTATAACGATCTCCTGCACTTTGATGTGATGTAATTCCTTAGAATATGGAATATTTCGTGTATTTGACATTTGAATAATTTGTTGAAAGTAACTTATCTTTACTTCACTACAGACAAGCTATGAGAAAGATGGTTGATGGAAAGACACTTGTTGGGTATATCAAGTCAAGGTAAGTAACCCGTCATTTATTTTCATAACCTTATAATAGTGACCAGTACACCTAGGTGATTTCATCTGTAATTACCCTTGAATATAAAAACCACTGATACCAAAGTATTAATCTTCAGGATGTCCAGAGCCGGCCTGGCTCAGTCGGTAGTGCGCTCGACTCTGGATCGTGAGTTCGAGTCCCGCCGGTGACAGGTTGGTTTCCTGTCTTTCGGATGAGACAGTAAAAGCTGGAGGTCCCGTGTCACAGTAGGTGTTGGCACGTTAAAGAACCCTCACTGCTCAATGGCCACTAAATGTGTTAACATAGGACAAAATTTGAAGCCCTCTTCACCGAGCATTTGGTGACAGTCGTCTCCCTTATGAGTGAAACTATATGATTCTCAAGTCCATGGACGTTTTCCAAACAACCCTTGAATAAACAAACAAAATCAGGATGTCCAGGATACAAATTGACAAACACAGACCTCTAGAAATCTAGAGGTGGAATTAGATGCCATTGAGAAGTATGCATACCCTGTTGATCGGTCACACCCGCCATGAGTCAACAGTCAAATCCGAGTGAAGCAAGTGAGGAAAAGGAGCATTCTGACCAGAATTTTTAACTTTTGTTATTACTTTTAGATGATTACGTTATACAGTTCTCCCCTAACATATTGCTGCCTAGTTATAAGACCAAACTCGCATGACGCAACCAATGATGAATCTAATTTTTCTTGCCTACTAGCTAATTATTTTTTACTGAAGTAATATTTTGAAAGGATAGCACCTCTTAATTTATAAACTCATCGAAAGCTAAGATATTCATCTTTTTACAGTAGTTTCTCTTTAATAGAAAGGTTTAGGAATACATTTAAGTTATTTTTTGGCCTTGTACAATACAATTTTTTGTATTTATTTTGAATTCAAGCACAACTGATGAAATCTTATTGACAGAAAAGATGTTTTTGTTTTGGCTCTTTACTGCAAATTTATAACTTGGGTATTATGTTTATTTAAATATTTCCTACAGATCATGGGGTGGATGTGTTTGGTTAGAACTCTTTGATACTACAGGGGATGATGATGTCAGCATCGCTAGATCCTTGATAGACTTGGGTCTCGCTCAGGAATCCAGTAAAAACAAAACCAGCGCTTCCACTAGTGGTGTGACAAGCTTCACTTCGAGCCGTGTACCGAGCAACGAGTCACTGATTCTCATACCAGGTTAGGTTTGTTGTTGCCATGGTCACAACAAAGGAAAGAGACGACTCGTCACTGCATAACAGTGGATGATTTGGTCTTATGCTGTAGACGCAGTGATGTTAATACATTTGTACAGTAGAACTTGTCTAAAGAGACCACTGTCTTGAAAGAGCCTCCCTGTATTTTGAGACCACATTTTAAAAACCATTCAGTTAAATTTCTCTAAATAAAACCTCTCTTGAGAGACCACCTGTATTGAGGGACCGCATTTATCTTAATGGTTTTCAGAATGTGACCTCAAAAAGACGAGTGGTCTCTCAAGGCAGGTTCCATTGTATTCATCAATTCTTGTCTTCAATGGATGGAAATTTGGAAAACTTCAGTCACTTTAGGTTTTCTGCAAAACCAATTTAAAACCCATATTATTTTTGAAATTTCTTTTGAATTTGTCATGAATGATATCATTATGAAGTCTATGGGTCTTATGTTACTTTTTGTGAATCTATGAAATTTCACTTTATTTAAAACCTTTGTTTAAAGACCAAATGTCTTGTCAGGAAACATATTTATATAGTAGATAAGGTGGTCTCTCTTGACTTCTTTTTTAAGCCCCCAGAGATCTGGAATATATTGTTATTGATCCATTTTGTTTGTTGGTCTGTAGCATTCATAAAATAACTTAGATATTTGAAATCTGTATGATTTTCTGTAATTGAAACACAATTTATATATCTTTCATATGTAATGTACTTTTAAAAAGATATTTTAAATAAATTTTGGGGTCAAGATTTTGATCGAAATACATTCCATATTCATCTGTTAGTCTGACAGTTGTTTGTGCAGTACAAGTACAATGGAACCTGTCTTTAGAGACCACCCTTTTTGCCTCTGAAATCTGGTTTCTCCAAAGAGGTTTTATGTACAGGCATATTTAATCAAGTGGTTTTCAAAATGTGGTGTCAAAAGACAGGTGGCTTCTCAAAACAGGTTCTACTGTATCATGACAATTATCAAAATATTTTTGTACAACAGTTTAATTTTGGGGGCATTCCTGTTTATTATATTGATCCATGAAATGCAGTTGATCGAAGACAAATATTTTTGTGGGGCCACCAGGCATCCTTAACGCATTATAACCACACCATGTCTTGGATTTTGGCTCGGCATTAATACTTTACCCCTTTATTCAAATCCCATAGTGAAGGTCAAGGTTACAGCTTAACCTTGAGCTGTCTATAGGGTATGATGATTTTGTATTGCTTATTGTTGGCAGAAAGAGATTATCCTATTTTCTCAAATCTATTGATGTATTTTTGTCATTTGATATTCTTCTATCACAAATTAAAACATTCTAGAGATTCAGAAACTTTAGAATGAAGATGCCGCATAATATCTATGATTGCCAAAGTCATACTCCAGACATTTAAGTAGGTTGTGACCATTACACATGATTTTGTATGTCATAAATTTGTAATTAAAATATCACTTTTGTACAATGTCTTACTGTGTCCATTATAATCATCATTGTTAATGTTTTTATATCTTTTTTTATTATTTTTTGTTGTGTCACAAAAAACTGACACATGATCAAGTGCTAGTTTTGTTCAGATTTGTTTCAGTTCATTTGAATTTACAGTATAAGATACTGTAGTTTTGAATGTTGTACTTAAAATTATGCCCCCACCCATCATCACAAATTCTTCCCTTCTTTGCAATGTTAAATTTCTTAATCAGAAGAGATCATTGAACAAAATTCACGCTTTTTAAACAGTTCACTTATTCATTGATTAAATGTGTTGCAGAGTTTGCAAAGATATGCTGAGAGTTTGTAATAATATGTCGAAAGTTTGTAAAGATATGCCATGAGTTGATATGCTGAAAGTTTGTAAAGATATGCCATGAGTTGATATGCTGAAAGATTGTAAAGATATGCCATGAGTTGATATGCTGAAAGTTTGTAAAGATATGCCATGAGTTGATATGCTGAAAGTTTGTAAAGATATGCCATGAGTTGATATGCTGAGAGTTTGTAAAGATATGCCATGAGTTGATATGCTGAGAGTTTGTAAAGATATGCCATGAGTTGATATGCTGAAAGTTTGTAAAGATATGCCATGAGTTGATATGCTGAAAGTTTGTAAAGATATGCTATGAGTTGATATGCTGAGAGTTTGTAAAGATATGCAGAGAGTTAGTAAATATATGTTGAAAGTTTGTAAAGATATGCCATGTAAAGATATGCTGAGAGTTTGTAAAGATATGCTTAGTTTTAGTAAAGATATCAGAGTTTTTGAAATTCACCGGTCTTACCAGAAAAACCGGTGAATTTTACAAAAGTCCGGTGAAATCTGTCCGATAACTGGTCCAAATGACCAGTAATTTTCCATTTGTTTTCAATTGTGTATATATACAGACCAGTAAAAAAATTTCTTTGACCAGTGGAATTCCTTTATTCACTGGTCCAGTTGACCAGTAATTTTTGTTTATTTCAAAATGTCCGAGATATACCTAGTGTTTGTAAAAATATGATGAGATTTTAAAGATCATTATCTAGAACTAATACTTACACATCATATGTATTTATAATATTTTTGTTCATTTGCAATATTCTTGCACATACATATGTAATCATCTGATCCTAAAGGTCACAAAATCATTTTAGATGCAAGTCAAAATTTAAACACTTTTTTTTCAAAATTCTATTGTCACACATTTATTATTCTATGGAACAAATGTAATTTTTGTGACTGCAAAAAATAACTGAGTAGTTCTTGTCTTCAAGCAAAGTCTGAAATAGTTTTGAGATCTTATGGACCAGACTTGATCTAGTCAAAATATTTCCTCCTATTGCTTCATCTTCAGCGTGTATCATACCTTACCAGTGCCAAAGTTGACTGTTTCAATATTGTGTCATTTTTTGTATGATTTTATTTTCTCTTATTTCATTGTTACTTGGAAGTGATCCACATTAAAATGTTTTTATTATTTAGTTTTTTGTGTCTTATTTCACCATTAAAATTTTTCATCTGAAAAGCGATATCTACATGTACTGCTCAGCAATTTTATGTTTTTTAATGACAGGATGGCATCCACTTCAGACAACAGTGTCTGTAATTTCAGGTGGAATATCTATTGTTAAGGTTTATGACTTAAATTTACGCAAATTGACGACTTTGACAAGTTTGATTAAAAAACAACTTTCACCACACTGTCATCTTGGCAAATTAAACAACTCACCACACCAATTCAATTAAATAATTTTCATGGTGTTCAATCTCCATACAAGTAAAAAAAATTATTGCTTTTTAAAATTTTGCACCAAAAGAAATTAAAAACTTGTGTGATTTGGTTTGTTTTCATATATCATTTGTTGTCGGTTGAACATGACTGTGGTCAAAATCTGGCAATAAATTAACGAGCCTGAGAATATGTTCTACTTGGTGTGCCTGTAAGAAAGTGGATTTCTAGATCAGCAAAACATTGAATATAAACCTAGACTTGAGAAAATGTTTAGGATTAAAGCCATTAAGCCATATGTAATGGTTGTTAGAGTCTTACGTCATGTTTTGGCCATGCCAGGTGCTTCATACTGAGGCCCAAAGTTGCCAAAATTTCTCAATAGTTTAGCTCAAATTTTGACTATAATATTATAGTCGTTTGTTAAACTTCTGGATCTGACTAATTATGACAGAAAAAACGAGGTCCCGTCTCACAGTAGGTGTTGGCAGGTTAAAGAACCCTCACTGTTCAATGGTCGTAAGTGCCGAGCATAGGCCAAAATTTGAAGCCCTTCACCGGCATTTGGCGACATCTCCATAATGGTGAAAGATTCTTGAGTAGGACATTAAAGCAACATAAGCTGTCACAATGATTATTTTTGTCCCCTAACATATAGTCGAGAATATTAAAAAATGTGTGTTCAAATACATTATCAAACACGTAAAACGTTGTAAAAGATCTTCTTTTCGAAGTTATTTGTTTTACTAGAATTGAAGTTTTCCCGTACCTTAAAAAATCCAGCTGTATTTCCGTATGCAATGACCTTTCAGATAAACTCTTTTGCCATATCAAATGTACTTCGTAATTCGGTCAGGGGATCTCGGTCCTTTACACACTCAGACTATGTTAAAGTCGACCGATTTTTATGTGTTTTATATTTATTTTTAAAATACAGGACATGATTTTTATTGGAAATTGCATGTTTTATGTAAAATGTATGTTTTTCAACACTATTTTAAATGCCTGAAAAAAAATCGGATGAATATATTAATAAATATATTAGGTCACTAAAAGAATTTTTTCCGATCTTTAATGTTACCCTGAATGCCGACGTTGACAAAATCAAAACAATATAACTGTGAAAAGTATGTGTACCTCATGTTTTACAATCGTGCCGCCATGTCCGGTGGAGTTGGGCAGTTCATGATCATATGTGTCAAGAATGATAAAGCCGAGAATGCGATAGGAGAAGTTAAAAATGGGTCGAGATCACCCGATATACCCGGCATGTGGACAATTTCAGAAACAAATGTTTTGAAACGATGAAAAAGACAAACTTTGTCTGATGTAGGTATGAAATGATGATGTGCAAAAATAAACGCAAAGGGTAATTAGAACAGAATGTATATTAACTGCAAATAGCACATGTGTTTATTGGTCACTCGGTATTCTTCGTAAAAAATTACCGAAATTTAATTTGCAATGCTCAAAGTATGGCGGACAAAAATTAAATATTACAGGTTAAGTTTGGCAAGACTGTTGCAATTTTACACATGCATTTGTTATTCTAACCACCAGACGGTCTCTTTGGAATATATATGAGATAGAATATCACATAAATTGGGCATGTAAAATTTTTCACCTACGACAGCTCAAATTGCAGAATGACGGACATTATCATTTTTTTATCATTCACATCAAAGGTTTTGAGTCACTTATGATTTTCCTGTAAAAAAAATGATACTGATACAATGAGTACAGTACTCAAAATTTTAGTACTGGTATATAGCCTACTCTACACAATTTTTTAATATTTATGAAATTTTGCTCAAATGAATAATTATGGTCATTATTATTTACATTTGTATGCCATGAATATTCAGTCAAACTTGTCAATTCCATACTTGTGGATTTACAGGATTAATCGCCCATTCGCCAAGTTATCTCCTTTTTCTTGTACATTTTTAAAAATTAGGCAAATTTTTTGTTTTCCTGTTGCTCAAGTAATTGCAGCGTCCTCTATCCACTATCGTTTCTCGAATGGAGCAATCAGAGATTGGCGGAACATAATGACTTGCATTATTCAACCTTTTGGGTTAGTTTTCCTGCTAAAAAAAATGTCCTTATACTCCTTACAGACCTAGGTAAAAAATTTTTACCACATGTTAATTTTTCATGTTTTTTTTAAGTTATACTGGGTTCATCAGGTTGCCTAATTTTTACAGCAAAATTAAAAAGTAGTTTTTCGTCCAATTTGTTCAATACAAGATACCTGCTCTAAAGAAAGACAACTGTTGCAAATGGGAGGTTACTTGGTATTCCGCAAATGGAGAATAAAGGTCACTTAAGGGAGCAGGAAAAAGTAGCCGTTATAGACAGGTGGCATTTATAAAGACGATTACTCATTACATAAAAGTTAACTATGATTAATGTTTGAATGGCCTTTACAGGCAGGTGCCCTTTGTACAGAGGTGACCTTTAATGCAGGTTTGACTGTACAAACAAACAACAGGTCTAGCTGCTTTACATTCTCTCAAGAATTTTTTCGTTTATATGTATGTGTCATCAGCTTTAAATGAAGTGCCAGAAATTTTTACTCATGCTACGGACTGATGCCAATGCAGTGAGGGTTCCTTTAAATTTGTTTACTTGACACGGGACCACCATTTTAAGACTCATCCAAAAGACCTGTGACTTTCATTTCGTATACCGAGCGTTTGGTGAAGGAACATTCACTACCATTTTGAAAATGTCTTTGGTATGATCAGTACTGGGAAATGAACCCGGTACCTTCTGACTGCGAGTCAAATACTCTACCACTAGACCACTGCAAGCGGCTGCCTCTTCTTCATATAGATGATGGTAGCCAGTGTAGCTTACATGTAAATGTGTTACACAGCAAATACATTTATATTTTTGATATAGAAAGAAGCAGAAATGCTGAATGATACTTTATTTACAATAATCGTCTGTAATCTCCTGTATCCGCCATAATTTCACCTCTCTGTCATCGCTGCAGGAGGCCAACAAATTATGGATTTTTGGATTCCAGGATACAGAATTAACATCCTGTGAGTGTGCTTTATTGACTGAACATATTAAACTAAAGGATGGCTGATTTTTGTCCGACACATCCTCCTCTTTAAAAATTTTAATTGTATTATCACCCGCAGCGGAAGCGATCATATTTGTAATGGGACTCCAAACAACGTCGTATATCACACGCTCGTGATACCCAGATAATGTACACACACATTTCCATGTAGCATCGTTTCCCACTGTTGGTATTCCTTCTTGATTTCCTGGTTCATAAGCTTGCCAGAATTTGATAGTTTTGTCATCGCTACAAGACACTAATCTGTCTCCCGATTTGTCGAAAGAAATTTTCCAAACTGTTGAATCATGTGATTCCAGTGTCGCAAAGCATGTCCAATCATCTATCTCTTCTTTGAAAAGTTTGATTGTGTTGTCATAGCTACATGATGCAAGAATTTCCTTATTTGGATGCCATGTGACATATTTGACGTCCTGCGTATGAGCGCTAAGAACACTGGCGCATTCGTAATCTTCATCCTCCGTCACTGTTCAAATAAAAATCAAAACTACTAAATAATTACAAAAAAAAACAATATATATGCACTGATTATATGTACTTGGAAATTTTCGCTTGTTTAATTTTCACAATTTTCACCTTTAGTGGAGACTTCAGAGTATTTAAAATGAAACCGAAATTTTCAAACTAAATAACTGAAGCATGGACATTTATGCCATTCATCACACAATGGTGATTTAGGTCAAATTTTAGGAGGGGTGAATATGTTTTGTATTTTAAAAGGGTGAATATATCCAGGTACATGAATACGGTATATTGTATCTCTTAATAATTTCTTGTGATTTCATTGGTCAATGAATATTGAATATTTCAACAGGCTAAAAAATCCTAAGGGTGATAATGTTTAGCAAGGGGATAATAATAAGATATCACGTGTGCAGAAATGACTTTGTGTATAGTTTGTTTTACCTCTTTTTAATCATGGCAAAAAAGAGTTACATCTGTTGAGATCACCTAGACCTTTGAAGGCCAACTGAAATGTGTGATCAAATTGATGTTACATCAACACAAACGTTTTAATCATTTGTTCAACAATGAATATCTTCTTGACTACAGTGTATTGGTAGAATGTCATTGATATACCATACATCATGCATGATAAGAGGTTGTTAGTAACAATTATTACGATACAAAACATGTCCTAAATACCTCTAAACATCTGATTTGAATACCTCTGAAACAGAATATGTCCTTAATACATGTACTGTATACAGGTTATTTTTGCCCTGTGTTATTTTCGCCCTAATGCACTTGCAAACGGTTTTACCCTGTTTTAAATTCGCCCAGACTTTTATTGTTAAAAATAGATGAATTTACCATTTTGAATTCGCCCAGTTTTGAATTTGCCTATTGACGATGAGGGGGAAAGGGGCGAAAGTAAAACGGGGGCAAAAATTTCTCTGAATACAGTACCTCTAAATATCTGACTTGAATACCTCTGAAACCGATCATGTCCTTAATACCTCTAAATATCCTACTAGAATACCTCTGAAACAGAACATGTCTTTAATACCTCTAAATGTCTGACTTGAATACCTCTGAAACAGGACTTGTCCTTAATACCTCTAAATGTCTGACTTGAATACCTGTCCTTAATACCTCTAAATGTCTGACTTGAATACCTCTGACACAGGACTTGTCTTAAATACCTCTAAGTGTCTGACTTGAATACCTCTGAAACAGAACTTGTCCTTAATACCTCTAAATGTCTGACTTGAATACCTCTGAAACAGAACTTGTCCTTAATACCTCTAAATGTCTGACTTGAATACCTCTGAAACAGGACATGTCTTAAATACCTCTAAATGTCTGACTTGAATACCTCTGAAACAGAACTTGTCCTTAATACCTCTAAATGTCTGACTTGAATACCTCTGAAACAGGACTTGTCTTAAATACCTCTAAATGTCTGACTTGAATACCTCTGAAACAGGACTTGTCTTAAATACCTCTAAATGTCTGACTTGAATACCTCTGAAACAGGACATGTCTTAAATACCTCTAAATGTCTGACTTGAATACCTCTGAAACAGAACTTGTCCTTAATACCCCTAAATGTCTGACTTGAATACCTCTGAAACAGGACATGTCTTAAATACCTCTAAATGTCTGACTTGAATACCTGTAACCATGTTTAAATACCTCTAAATGTCTGACTTGAATACCTCTGAAACAGGAACTTGTCTTAAATACCTCTAAATGTCTGACTTGAATACCTCTGAAACAGGACATGTCTTAAATACCTCTAAATGTCTGACTTGAATACCTCTGAAACAGAACTTGTCCTTAATACCCCTAAATGTCTAACTTGAATACCTCTGAAACAGGACATGTCTTAAATACCTCTAAATACCTGATGAATATAAACAGAACATGTCTAAATGTCTGACTTGAATACCTCTGAAACAGGACGTGTCTTAAATACCTCTAAATACCATGTATACAACATGTATCTGATTTGAATAGCACTAAACCAGAACATGTCCTAATTACATCTATATATATGGCTTGAATACCACTCAACCAGAACATGTCTTATACCTCTCTATATATGGCTTGAATACCTCTGAAACAGAACATGTCTATATGTTTGACTTGAATGCTTCTGAAACAAAACATGTCCTTAATACCTCTAAATCAGTAAATACTTGACTTAAAATACCTCTGAAACAGGACATCTCCTAAATACCTCTATATATCTGACTTGAATATGTCTGAAAACAGAACATGTCTAAATGTTTGACTAAAATGCTTCTGAAACAAAACATGTCCTTAATACCTCTAAATCAGTAAATACTTGACTTGAATACCTCTGAAACAGGACATGTCTGAAATACCTCTATATATCTGACTTGAATATGTCTGAAAACAGAACATGTCCTTAATACCTCTAAATGTCTGACTTAAATACCTCTGAAACAGGACATGCTCTAAATACCTCTATATATCTGACTTGAATACGTCTGAAATAGAACATGTCCTATATATGCAGCCATTATTAGAAAAAAGTAAAATAAAACCTAAGTCAAGATAATAACCGGGAGATCCGGATTTGCCGATGCTTGGGAAAAAAAAAACAGAAAGTGAAGTGGAAAGTCGAAAAACAGCAAAGAATAAATTGGATTTCCGATTTAAATCATAAACAAGATGTGTTTGTGAAACACTAATTCCCCTGTCCCAAAAAATTTGTAGCGGGATGGAATTACGGCCAGACACACACACAAACAGATGAGATGGAATTACGGACAGACAAACAAACACGATGGATGCACGATCCAAACAATAGATCATGCCTGCTCTATGTGAAATAACAGAAAATGGGAGCGTTGAGAGATTGGTTTTTATTAAGACTGATAATTACCTTCCCAAATCCATACACTTTTATCTCTGCTACACGTAGCTAACAGACTCCCACTTGTCGACCAGGAACAAGACTTGACCTCATTTTCATGTCCCTCGAGTGTCGCAATACATTCAAATTCTCCTTCCTTACGACTCCAGATTCCAATGGTAGCATCAAAACTTGCTGTGGCGATGTAATTTCCACAGGGAGACCAGGACACTGATCTGATGGTTCTCTGATGACCCTCGGTCAAGATGGTTTTACAAACCTTGAGAGAATAGTTAAGTTTTAATTATTAAAAGAAAGCAAGTGACTTCTGTCATGTATAAAGGATAAAACAAAAGAAAAAGTCAATGAATAAATTTAATAACAGAAAATATATGAGCCAGTGGCTGTGAAAAGGGGTCCTTACGAAATAACAAATGTAATGCGTCGAAACAATGAATTCCTTCTGACATAATATTTCTAATATTGTAGATTTGTGTGACAAAAACAAAAAGATTTGCTCTCGCCTGCACTCATTCTCAATTTATATCTTTAAATCGACATATGTTCAAGTTTCTGAGAACATGAAAATAACAATTCCCCCCAAAATTTTCGTGAGGACCCTTTTCTTAGCCACTAGCTTCTATACCATGGCACCAAATGATCTAGTTGCTTTACAAACATTGTATACATGTATTTCAAAGAGTCTTTCCCATAATATAGCTGACAGTATTCAGATTATTGGGCCATTTGCTGTGTTTTTTCGATTTTTTCCCTACTTTTACTACTTTGTACTTGATGAACAATAACAAATAAGAGATATACTGTAATTTATCTAATTAAGGCGCCACTTTTGGGGTGTTTCAGATTTATGGGCGCCTTAATCTGTATCAAAAACTAACTTTCAATTGAGAAGGTGTCATAATTGGAGTTTCATCGATCTGGGGTCTGAAATCAACCTCAAGTAATCATGCAACATGTCCAAGATAAATACAGTTTAGATGTTGTTTATTTATTTCTATTAATTAATCTTGATCATTATCAGCTACAAACATCTAGAAAAGTGATAACTTTCTGTGAATGAACATTCCTTTTATGTTATTTATTTAATCTACAACATAATGAAAATGACTCATTATTCCACGCTATCACTCGGAATTATATACTCTGTTCTTAATAAGTACTGATCCGTTAATGACAGTTTGTTGTGTTAAAATATGCTTCTATTGGTGTATTTAGCTGTCTTTAATTTTATATTGTTTTAAATTATATCAAGAGCAAAAACTGATTTCTAATTGAAAATGAAATTACGATAATGTACGAAATTGTTTGTCGAACATTCAGGAAATAGACTTTAACTGTGTCGCCATCTCCTAACGACTTACCTGTTAGTTAGTTGGTAAATCAGCCAGTTACTAATTGATCATAACCTAAATAAACAACCCATAATGACTGTTGGTAAAATCAGTGCTGGATTCAAATTGCCGATACATTTCATAGGTCACCCTTATTAAAATTAATAAACATAATTTTGGTCTTGGTGGCACCTTATTTAGAGCAACACATTAATTATATAAATTACGGTGCACAGACATAAAATTCCTATAATTTTGTGAAAATAAGGTCAGATCTAGTGTGATATTCATATACATGTACATGTACAAATAGTAAGGTAGAGTTTATCAACTGCATTTGAAAAAGTGCCAAAACTGGGTTTCTTAAACAATTTTCACAAAACAAATATTGTAGGAATTTAATATTCAAATTGTATCATGAGATATGAAAAGTGTATCACCATGTATCATGATATATCATATTGTTAGGAATATTCAGTGTAACACTGGAAATAGTAGTGTGAAACACTGATACTGTGAATGTAAATGTGGTTTGTTCCAACTACTTATTATTCATTACATCTTGTACAGTACATTGGAAATTCACACATGTACTAAATTCTTCTTTTAATTGTTTAATACCAAATGTGAACAACATGGTGACCATAATTGGAAAATTTTTGCTAAAAACTGGGAAGAAATGGCAGATTTTGTATTGGGAATTGGGCCTTTTACTGGACCCGCATGTTGATGATATTAATCCTTGCACTGATATACAAGAACCAACATAACTCCAGATTTCCCCACACCCACGGGAAAATATTGATGTTTTTTTGGTAATATATTGATATATTGTATCATCAGAAATGAAATTGAAATATATTGTTGTATTGATGTATTATTACACCACTAAATCTTACCCACTTATCTCCTTCTTCACCCCAGATTCTTACAGTTTTGTCACCACCACATGATGCCAGTAAACTACCTGTGGGATTCCAGGAAACACACCAAACTCTGTCTTGGTGGCCATCCAAGACTGAGACACACTCTAATTTGGCCATATTGTACCCTGGAAAGACAGAAAACACAAATGAAATAAGATAACATATAAAGAAATTAAACACAGAAATGTCAGAAACAGCAGAAAATATACCAAACTAATGGTAAATCACTATTGTGTTTAGCTGTGATAACAAATTATCACAAATTCTTTTTCAAAATATTTCATCCATTGGGTCTTCACACATAAAACACAGTTGTCACTTTCCACGATGTAATGATAAAAATTTAAATGCAGAAATGGCCATTGTTTGTAATAACTGAAATTACCCACTCATAACTGAAACTTGATGGTAGCAAGTCGTTTCGGCCTTTTCTACGCTCGGCCCTAAATATGTTCGGCCCTAGCGAGGATTTAAGCGAGATTCAGATACCTAGTCGTTTCGGCCTGACTTATTAATTACTGTTGTTTTAATATGTGTTTGTTACTGTAATTTCTGCGTTGTTGTTTTTGGAAATGGTGTGTCACCATATCTTCGACATCAAAGTTTCGTCAATTAAGATAATTATCGACCATGTACCAAAGGGTACAAATTTAATGATGAATTATAATAAGGCAAATCAGAGTCAACATAAGAAAATGAAGAGAAATAAATGATGATACGATAATGGCGTCAATGTCATAAAAGGCGAGTTCTCTTTCCCAAATTACATTTCCTGATCTCCAAGTCATCACATGTCAGGTAAGTTTTTTATAAGTTGCATGTCACCTTTATAAGTTAATATGTTAAAAATTTATTAAAGCAACATGAGCTGTATAGAGCTAGGTTCGCTGCAAAAACCTGCTAGGCTTTAGTCTGTATGTAATTTAAACCTTTATGAACTTGTAAGATTTTAAGAAAATCATTCATTTTTGTTAAACCTAAAGATTTATCCTTTAAGGAATATATAGTGGTTCAATTTTTGTACAGGACGACGAAGTTCAATTTTGCCATCGATTAAGGGAAAATGATATTTATGGTCATTTTAGTAGAAAATTTATTTTTCTATAAACTTTAAGAAAAAACAGTTCAGCAGGAAACAGCTCATATTGCTTTAACTATTAAGGATACAATCTTGTACAAAGAACGTAGTCTGTATATATTCTTATATATTACTTCTTTCTGTGTAGCATTATAGAATATAAAGAAGCAGGACCCCTTTCACTAAGATTTTTCAATGAAGAAATAAAGAAAATGCCTGACATTCCATAATATTTAATTCGTCACCAAATTACATAACGAACAAATTCTGAATGACCATGAATTGAACATATTTTATTGATAAAATCAAATGGGATAAGACACAAGTTCTAAATAACTTAGATAGCAATAATGAAATTTTATAAATATTGCCAGTAATAACGGAGATGGGCCTAAATATACATGAATAAACAATCTACTACATATATAATATCACCTTATAAATCAGACATTTTTTGAAAAACCACCACATTCACTCAAAAAAACATACGAGGAACGACAGGGGGTTCATCGGCTGATCCGGAAATTGCTTGCCCTGCCATTTCTTCCACCAGGCCACACAGGGAGCATTTGACAACTTGAAGCAGCTCGCCACAATTTGTTGTTCCAGTACGTTGAGGATACGTGGATCAACAGTGACGTGTGAGGATCCGCCATGGTCCGTGTTCCGACTGACGGTGAGAAATGACAACGACGTTGAAGGTACATATATAAAATAAAGTTGAACAGTTTTTATGTAATATATGGAAGGAATGTTAAACCACTTTTTAAATCTTTGATTTTCTAATCTTTATCGTATATTAACTTATATATACTCTGTACTTTTTTTCATTATTTTTATTACGGTTTTTTTATTTTTAAGGCACCACCACATGATTGGGAAGCCAGGGAAGGCCAAGCTCCAATTCTACTTCTTGTTCCCCTGGCTGAAGGAAGCCAGCAGTTGCATCATCATGCGGCTTGTGGATGAACAACAAACTTACACGTTACCAGAGATTGACCTACCGACGAATCCACGACCCTCCATGAGCTCTGGGCCGAGTACGAAGAGAGGACCATCACTACATCCCTTTTTTCCGTAGAGTAGGACAGAGGTCGTGCCAGCTGTTCCAAGACCGGACGAGTGAATAGTGAATAATGTGTAAATTCCGAGAAAGTGATAGTGATAGTGTTATAGTGCTGGACTGGACTGATGAGAAGGACTGGACTGTAAATATATATTAATGAAACTGTTTATTATGTTTTAGTTGTTTATCTTTACTGTTGTTTTGCTTGTTTAGCTGTTACTTCGCTAATGACATGACATTATTTAAATAAAAAAGTTTTTTGATTGACTTAATTCATTTGATATTTACCTGGGTTGAGAGTTGTCTTCATCACATAAAACCTACTATAATTTTTTATTTATAAAAATTCCGAAAATAGGCTAAGAATGTCTAAGATTAATAAATAAAAATTCAAACAAAATAGAGTTCCAAAAATTGGCTAAGAATGTCTAATAGTAATTCAGACACTTATTAATACACTCTAAATACAAATAAGAATTGAAGAGTAATAAGTATTCAAACACTTATTAATACACAAATAATTAAACTCAGGCCGAAACGACTAAGGGTCAAACTACTTGGGGCCGAACCTACTAGGGTCCGAATTTATCAAGGACCGAACGAGGGAAAGGCCGAAACGACTAGAAATCAAACTTGATACTGTTGTTTCAATGCAATCATCACATTTTCCTCTATTTTCCAACAAAAACATTGTTGTTTCAACAGTCGAACATTAGTTTCAATAATTATCTTGTTTTATACTTGTAAACTCGTTGATGTGAACGTTGTCATTTTATACAACAAAGTAACAACTGATGAAAGATTATAAGACGTATTGAAGATTGATCAGAATATTCAAGTACTGAGATGTCAAAACATTGGTACAGAGATATCCTGATGTAAAGTACTGAGTTGACCCAAAGAATAGTCCAGAGTTGACTCCGTACCGAGTTGACCTGACACCTTACAAAACAGGGTATTATTTCCTAAATGGGGTACCATGACAAATATCGGAAAATATATGCATAAATTTCACGAGGAAGTTAAAATGTTCAAATTGTATACGCCCAGCCTTATACGGACGATGAAGAACGTAGGCATAAGTTCATTGAGTGAGTTACTCCAACAATGTTTAGAGGTTTAAACGGTAAAGGGGAGATACTAGCACTTCGGCACATCCGAAGTAAAGCGAGCTCTAATGTTATTGGAGTATGAGTGAGTGGCTCAAGGTTTTTAAAATGCTGACTTAAATGAAATATGTAGATATACTATTGTACTGGAACTAATAGCAATACCGACAGTAAGACCAAAGCCAGGGCCCAGCCCGGGGGGGGGGGGGTATATAATCACACCACCACCCCCTTTCCGAGAAAACACTACCCTTCCATCACTCTACATGGAACATAGCATCAATGACTTTCTCTTTGTTCCCACGAATGTAATGTCAGGCTTACGACAGGTATGAATATATTTACCTTTTTTTGTGGTAATCGTTTACATAAATTTCGCAAGTTAGGTCAGTTCATGGGCGCAGACATTTTGAATATAGTCCAAAAGTGTTGATATATTCATACGTATTACAATCTTTTTTACACGTCTTTTATTCATTTATTCTATATTTGTAAATACTTTTATACACAATTAAATGCAATTGGTAAAATAAACAAAATATTTCGTGAATTATCAATCCATTATTAGAAACTATTTTTCTCGGATTGATATTCTATTCAGGTAGTTCCACGGCACTTCCGGTTATAAGTATTTCCTAAATAGGATATTTTTCATGTTTCCTTTTTGCCACTTTTTATAAGTTGTTTAAGATAATTTTATTATGGCTGGGAAAGCGAAAAAATATGTAGATGAGTGCAGGGAAACAAAAAATCCAGAGCTTGACTTGGTGGACAAAGGAATCGTCAGTTTGATAGATGTTCCAGGCCTTCGTAAGTTTGTTATAAAAAAGAAATACGGGACTGATAGCACTCAGCTAGGAGTAGTCAGTACTACAGTTTCAATGAATTTGAGGCAGATATGATTCAACATATTGATATAGTGCCATTCATGACTGTCAATATGCCAACTGCTTGTTCGTAGCCTACATCAAAAAGTCTCCTATGTTTCTTTATCAGTTCATTATGACATTAATAAAAAAAATCACCACTGAACAAAGTTATAATGTAAACAAGTCTTAAGTTTAATGTATATTATAATGTGTATAAAGCTGTAGCAGGAAGGGGGGAATGTGCGGCTAGACAGAGAATTAAACTTGGGACCTTCCAAACACTAGCTGGACGCTCTTACCAATTGAGCTCATGGGCCAACACCCTCTGCACGGTGTCAGGTCGACTCAGGACCTGTAGTGGGCAGAAAACTGAAAAAGTCTTCTGTTTCTTAGTAGGGGTGGAGAAGACTCATCCTAGCTGTCCTCTGCATCTCTACTGTGTGTGTAAAGAAATTTATTTTGTTTAAATAATGGGAAAATGTGATCCATTTATTTAAAACGGCCTAAAATATATCAAGTACATGTAATTCTAATGTAATTGTACGGTAAATGTCAATTACAAATTTTTAGAATGTAATTAATTACGATTACTTGTAATTGAATTTTTCTTCAATTACAAATTACTTTCAATTACCTGAAAAATTATAATTAATTGCAATTAATTACAATTACATTTTTAATTATCCCAGCCTTGACTCCAAAATATAAAAATTTTCAGGTTAGTTCAGTATCATGTAGATGCCACTCAGGTACCTGGCAGTCACTGATCATTTATAAAGCTAGTTTCAGCGATTTTTGGTGTTCGAATGAATCAGTGGTCGACAACCATGTGTTTTAATATGCTTTTGACTTTACAATGTATTTCAGAAAGAATGTGATCAAACAATTTGGTTACAGATTCCAACCAGCTATCTCTTTTTAAAACTAAAAGATCAGATGATAGCAAGCAAATTGACATAGATATTAATAGCACATTTATTAACACAAAATAGAGATATACAACTTCTACATCATAACTATACAGGTCTTAAATACCTACCAGCAGGACTATGGCTATGGATACTTGGGTACTGCAAATATAAATTGAAAATATAGGTCACACTCCAGAATATTTATGTTTTATTGGCCAAACTTTGGGCCAATAATCTCAGAGGGCAATACCTTTCATATAAAATAATGCCCCATTGTCAAATAATTATAATGGTAAAAATATGAGAAAATAGTCTCCAAAACATTTAATTTGATTTGAATACATGTATGTTTATGTGAACGATGACTACAGATGAAGATGAAGAGATCACTTCACATGTAGAAGATGTTTACATGTATGTGATCTGTATGTTGTGTAAGAGATCACTTCACATGTAGAAGTTGTTTACATGTGTGTGATCTATATGTTGTGTAAGAGATCACTTCACATGTAGAAGATGTGTTTACATATATGCAATCTGTATGTTGTGTAAGAGATCACTTCACATGTAGAAGATGTTTACATGTATGTGATCTGTATGTTGTGTAAGAGATCACTTCACATGTACATGTAGTAGATGTTTACATGTGTGTGATCTGTATGTTGTGTAAGAGATCACTTCACATGTAGAAGATGTTTACATGTGTGTGATCTGTATGTTGTGTAAGAGATCACTTCACATGTAGAAGATGTGTTTACATGTATGTGATCTATATGTTGTGTATGAGATCACTTCACATGTAGAAGATGTTTACATGTGTGTGATCTGTATGTTGTGTAAGAGATCACTTCACATGTAGAAGATGTTTACATGTACATCTTTATTTTTCAGTGGATTTAAGACATCTCACAAGGTTAACATTATCACACAACAAAATAAATGGTAAGTAGAAAATTCTGTCTTTTTTATATATATATCACATGACTAATGATGGAAGCCGACACATGTCACATGTAGTAATAAAATATATGTTGTTATAACAACATATACATGTATCTCGTTCTAACGACTTAATCTGTTGTTTTAACAAGATATGAATTATCTTGTTATTAAAAGATATTATGTCCTAATAACAAAATATGTCATAATAACAAGATATTATGTTGATAGATAACAAGATATGAATTATCGTGTTATAACAAGATATTATGTTGTTATAACAAAATATTATGTTGCAATAACAAAATATCATGTTGTAATAACAAGATATTATGTTGTAACGAAATATGAATTATCTTGTTGTAACAAGATATTCCGTCATAATAATAAAACATGTCATTATAAAAACATATCAGATGTAATAACAAGATATATTATATTGTTATAACAAGATATGTAGTAATAACAATATTATGTCATAACAAAATATTATGTCATTATAACAAGACATGTGTAATAACAAGATATTATGTCATAATAACAAAATATGAATTATCTTGTTATCACAATATGTTATTTTGTTCATTGTTGTTATAACAAGATTATCATTTTATGTTTTTACACATGTATAATGAGATACAATGTATGAATTATCTTGTTATTTAAAATTTGAATGATTATATATATGATCAATAATTATAAATAGATGTACAGGATTAAAGTAAAATTAAATTTATTGACTTTGATTGTAGCAAATGAATTTAATGAATTATTATCCCAGAAATATAGTCCCATATACATGTATATATACAATGACACATACGCTGATAATTATTTCACTATTTGAAATTGTATGAAACATGTACACCGATGACTATTTCACTGTCTGTAAATTATATGATACATGTACAATGATGATTATTATCTGTACATTTCAAAAGCCATCATGGCTCCATAGCAGAGTGCTGGACTCACTACCGGAGGGTTCGAGCCTTGGTGAAGATGGCTGGCTTTTCCTGCCCTCCGGATGAGACAGTAAAAACCGAGGTCCCGTGTCCCAGTCGGTTAAAGAACCGATCACTGCTCAATGGCCATAAGTGCTGAGCATAGGCCAAAAATTGAATCCCTTCACCAGCATTTGGTGATGTCTCCATATAAGTGAAAGATTCTTGAGTGGGGCGTTAAACAACATTACAATATACAACAATGACAATCTGTACATTTCAGTGGTACCACCAGCTATTGTGGAATTGGCCATGTTGGAGCATCTTAATTTGTTTAATAACCACATCAAGGTAACATTTGTTTCTTTGTTTTAACTCTTCCTTTTCATTCTTAGATACCGGATACTAATATTAATTATATGTTTTTGTAAATATCAGGGGACTTTCCAGAAGTCTTAGTAAGTGATGTGACCTCAAATTATATGGGGAGATGAATTTATATACAATTTTTTTTTTTTTCAAATCCCCACTCATTTGTATTTATATATTTTATATGATGTGATGCATTTTCTGAAAATAAAGTACAGTTTAAACTTAATTGTGCCAAATTATTCGGGGTTGGTACTGGTACATACATGTAGTTAAATGTCCTTGTATAAATTTCTTACATACACAATATACATTGTAAATTTTAATACATGTATTACGGATTGAAAAATTCTCTCAAACTGCAGTGAATTTGATATAAAGATTTTGTGTGTTTGTGTTTGGGACACAGCCATTTTATTAGTTTTTGGAGTAATGTAAAATAGCCAGAAGAAATGTAGACCTATACATGTAGCTGAATTTTGTGTTTAGATAGAGATTAGCAATTTTTTCTTGTCATAGAAGTGTACAAATTGTACGGTAAAAACAGCCAACAGAATTTGTGGTCTGTAAGATTCCGTTGAAAAGCCCGGTGATATATGATCATAGAGATAAGGCATCTACAATCTAATCTGAGCTTAAAGGGGCATTAGCTGTGATTACCAAAAACAAATGTTTTGATTTTTTCTACTTGTAAAAAATATTGCACATAATATACAATAAATAAAGAAGAGCTATATGCAGGCATAAAAAATCTTGTATTCCTATATACGTGTATTTTGTGAAAATAAGGTCAGGTCCAGTGTGGTTTGCATATACAAGAAGTAAGATTGAATTAATCAATTACCCAATCTGAGTTTCACAAGCAATTCTCACACAATATATAGGAATTTAAGAATTGTTATACCTTTGTACAGTAAAACCTGTATATAGGGGCCACCCAAGGGACCAGAAAATATTGGCCTTTATGTGCAGGTGACCCTTATACACAGGTTCAATTTAGTTGAAGTATGCAGTCATGGGACTTTTCAAAACTGGCCTTTATAGACAGGTGATCCTTATATAGAGGTGGTCGCTATAGCAGGTTTTACTGTTTATCTTTTGTTTTGTAACTGTATATCAATCTACAGTGTAAGTAGTAAAAAAAGGGAAAAAAATTAAACCGGCATTAACTGTGTTTACCAAAAATATTTTTGGATTATTTTCTACTTTAACTACTTGTACTTGATGTACAATCACAAATAAGATCTTTACACAGCATAAAAAATCTTGTATTTCCTATGTATTTTGTGAAAATAAGGTCCAGTGTATTCATACACAAATTGTGAGGCTGAGTTAATCAATTGCAAGTGAAAAAATGCCAAACTTGGGTTTCTCAAGCAATTTTCACAAAATATATAGGAATTTAGGAATTTTTATGCCTTTGTATGTCTCTTTTTTGTAATTGTACATGTACATCAAAAGAAGTACAATAGGAAATAATTTTTAAAAAATCAGAACTAATGCCCCTTGGAATACTTCTATGTAACAGGGATTGATATGTCAAGCCAGGTATTGCAGTCTTATGGAATTCAGGAGAGGCTGGGTTTGAATCCCAGTTTGGTCAAGCAATTTTTCCTAGTGCATTACAAATGGGGCTCAATTAAATTACTCATGGTGTAGTTATGAGTCTCATGTGAGATTTCATTTGGGTCTGAACTCTCAAAAATGAGCAAGGAAGAATGTAACAGGACTTTTTATGCTGGACAAGGTAGTTCCTTGGATAGAACAGCTTCACCGATCGTGGGAGGCCAGAGGTAGAGTCGAAGCAGTACCCTTTTTCATGGCCTGTTACACTTATACACTTCACATGTGACCCTTGCTATTTTTTTCTGTTTTACAAGAATTCACAAATTTATATTAGTTAGCAGGTTTACAAAAACAATGTTTCTAGAAATAAATATTGATATTTTTACTTTCTAATAAAAACAATTTTTATTCTAATTACAGGAATTACCCAGTACTATCAACTCCTTAATGAAGTTAAAAATTCTCAACCTTGGGTAAGTGTCTCTTTCTCATATTTTGAGGATTTTATTTTGAAAATTGTCATTTTTTATTATACATTATTTTTTTTTACCTTGCAAATATATTTCAGAAGGAAAGATTAATATTGTAAATCTTGTGGTATTGATTCTTAATGAAATACAGTGAAACCTGTATATAGGGGCCACCCAAGGGACCAGAAAATATTGACCTTTATATGCAGGTGACCCTTATACACAGGTTCACTTTAGTTAACGTATGTAGTCAGGGGACTTGAAAAGAACTGGCCTTTATAAACAGGTAATCTTTATACAGAGGTGGCCTCTATAGCAGGTTTTACTTTACTTAAAATTGCCTTTATTATATGAGTGATTTATTTTCACGTAATTTTACCAGTGCTCTTGTTCATTAATTCACATATCAAGCAAATGTTTGTATAATATTTTATGTTTATATACCTATGTGTTCTATTACATGGATGTTGAGGGGTTCTGTGACTGAGTGGTTAGAGCATCACGCTTTAAAACATGAAGTCTTGCATTTGTTCAGCAAAGGTTCGAGCCTTACTGGAAGCTAAGCTGATTTTTGTGAGAAAGTTTGCCATTTTACTTGCAGAAGGCCAGTTTTCTTTTCTCTGGGGCATTGTAACCAGGTTCTCTCCTCCACCATTAAAACCTCCTGGCTTGCCACCATAAAACTGAAAAATTGTTGATTTTGGTGTAAAATGTAACACTGTTCAAAATTAAAAAATAGAAGAGGTTGAATTTTTTTTAACTCAAAGTGTCAACAAGTCTTATTCTGGAGGATCATACCTTGTACAGTAAGAACATGGAAGCAATAAGCTGCACATGTATTTCCAAGTTGTCTGCTCTTCAGCGTCAGACAACAATTATGTTGTTCTTTTTTGCTGGTCTGACTATGGTTAGAATTTTGATGTCTTACCGTACATCTTATCTTACATATTGTACTCCCAGAGTTCTAGTCTAAATGATTTAACTTCCATTCTTGTAATTTTTGTTCCCATCACTATTGACAACATTATATTCAGTTTACATTATAGTCATGGAAACCACTTTGACATATATCATGTATATTGTAATTTTTGTACCCATCACTATTGACAACATTATATTCAGTTTACATTATGGTCATGGAAACCATTTTGACATATATCATGTATATTGTATTTTTTTTTATACCCATCAATATTGACAACATTATATTCAGTTTACATTATAGTCATGGAAACCACTTTAACATATATCATGTATTTTGCCATAGGTCTCTGTCATCTTTAACAAATGTTTTTTTTTTTCAGAATGAACAAACTGAATTCTTTACCAAGAGGATTTGGAGCTTTTCCTATGCTGGAAGTTTTAGATTTGACCTACAATAATCTCAGTGAGAAATCCTTACCTGGAAACTTCTTCTGTCTTGGTAAGAAATAAAGTGCTTTATTTTGAAAGAAGATTCTAACATGTCTAAATTTTTTCTACTTGGATTATTTTTCCATTTCAAGTTTTTTTATCTGGCAACAATCTAGCTAACCAAAAATAATAATGGGCTCTCAGCCATGCCAATTTTTTGTAATTATCTATTAACACTAAAACTTTAATACAATTAAAAAATTCGTCGAACAAAAAATTACTGACATCTTTCATGATTTAAAAACATATACTTAGCTTTTCAGGCAGGAAATAAGTACAGTATTGCAAAACAAAGGGATAGCACAGGCCTAAAAATGCCCTAATTGTTCACAGTAGCCTTGAAAAGGCCCTAAATATAGTAATTATATGATGTAATATGCAGGTGACCTCTAGGTCAAACACTCGAGGGACTTTACCATGCGTGTTCAAATATTTGTTTAACCTTTGGCAATCTTGAAAAATGTGATTATAATTATTCACCTGTAGATTTAATGAATCTTTTTTTTTTTGAATGGATATGCAAAAAAATACAACCTTTTTGATTTTAGGTTGCCTCAATGAAGTTGAGTATAGCTTATGTTATTGGGTAAGCGTCAGTGCCTTGTAGGTATCTGCAGTTGAAGAAATTGATAAAGGTCAAGTTGACCTACTTCTATTGCTTATACATTAACATCGTTCACCTGGTATTGACTTCTTATAATTACATGTAGAAGTAATAGGGTTTTGATATTTCAGGTTTTACTGTATTAGTACATTCCTTGCTTCAAATGTTGGAATATTATTGTATGTTTTGACAAAATGACCCTGTTATGGACTCTGTCTATTTTCGACTGTTGCTGTGAGGTAAGTTTTGTAATCTGTGATTATATCTTTTATTGAGTAATAGGAGACTATAAAATAACATCTATTTTGTACTACTTTCTTCAGATACATTACGAGCATTATACCTTGGAGATAACGATTTTGAGTACATTACACCGGAGATTGGGAAACTAAAAAATCTACAGATAGTAAGTACAAAGCAAATCTAGAAGTTGGTTTGAAATACAACATCAGACATTTTTCATGAATATAAATATACGTAGATTGGAATGATTTTAAATCTTTACATCAAATTTTGCAGCTGGATTCGGAGTGAAATCCAAATTGCCTCATGTATGTACGTTTAAAAATATCTGCTTTCGTAACATACTTTAGTTGTCTGTTTGTAAAAAAAGATGGAAGTAGTCACTCTTTTCACTTGTGCACTGTGAGAGAAATATAGCCAATCACCACTTTGAGGGAAAGATGGCAAAATTTCAGTCCTTTTGTGCAAAAAAGTTTTGTTTGTCCTTGATGAAGCTTGACAAACAAAATTTTGTGCACTCTAATCGAAATTTGGCAATCCCTCCCTCAGCGGTGTGTTAGATTCTATTAATCTTCATGTACCTGAGAAAAAAGCTGACATTTTGCTAGTTTAATGTAAATTTTATATTTTAAAAACAATGGTTTTTATAAGATATTTTTCATGTTCATTACTTTGTCATTTTGTTCACAAAGTTAATCCATTGTATAGATGTGTCAATGTATGGTATGTATGGGGTACTTTTGACATGTAATGAATTTAATTATTGAGTCGATTTCTGATCTTTTCTGTACTAGCTGATTCAGATCACTATACTGTATACCTGAAATTTTTGCTCCCTTTGAATATTTGCCCATTTTTGCCCTCTGATAGGAGGGCAAATTTAAAATGAAAGTGAAAATTTCAAGCTAAATAACAGAAGTATGGAAATGCAAGTCATCCATGAGACTTGTGCTTTAGGGCCAATCTAACATGTTTAAACCTGGGTGAATATGTTTTCTGTTGTAGAAAGGCGAAACTAACAAGGGCAAAAATTTCGAGGTCTACAGTATACTTAATCACTTTATCACTATTTCAGATGGTCTTATTAAGAAATGATGGTATTGGTATATGCTTCATTCAGGTTAGGGGATGAGGTGGTATAGGTTTATTATGGCATACATATTTAATCACTTTATCACTATTTCAGATGGTCTCATTAAGAGATAATCGTATTGGTATATGCTTCATTCAGGTTAGGGGATGGGATGAGGTGGTATAGGTTTATTATGGTATACAGTATATTTAATCACTTTATCACTATTTCAGATGGTCTTAAGAGATAATCTTATTTGGTATATTTTATCATTACTTGGTTTTAAGAGGTAATGATATTGGCATCTGCTTCATTCATGTTCGGGGTTGAGATGCTGAGGCAGAGGTTTCATAGACTATATGATATATATATACTTAAATAATCATTTTATCATTTTTTCAGCTGGTCTTAAGAGATAATGATATCATACAGCTTCCTAAAGAAATTGGAGAACTGCCACGTTTGAGAGAACTACATATACAGGGAAACAGACTGACAGTTTTACCTCCAGAAATAGGTTTGTCTTCAGATAATTGTCAAAATCTACTACCATGATGTAAAATATTGTCAAAGCATGAAGTCTGTCACCCCTAAGTATCCAGATGGACTGCTTTGTTTCATTGTCATGGAACAGTCTAATATTGATTTGTGGTGTTGAGATTGTCAGTGAGTTGTAGTCTCACTAAATGTTGTAGTATCACTAAATGTCGTAGTATCACTAAATGTTGTAGTCTCACTAAATGTCATCTCACTAAATATTGTAATATCACTAAATGTTGTAGTCTCACTAAATGTTGTCTCACTAAATGATGTAGTGTCACTAAATGTTATAGTATCACTAAATGTTGTGGTCTCACTAAATGTTGTAGTCTCACTAAATGTTGTAGTCTCACTAAATGTCGTAGTATCACTTAATGTTGTAGTATCACCAAATGTCATCTCACTAAATTTTGTAGTCTCACTAAATGTTGTAGTCTCACTAAATGTTGTAGTATCACTAAATGTCATCTCACTAAATGTTGTAGTATCACTAAATGTCGTAGTGTCACTAAAAGTCGTAGTATCACTAAATGTTGTAGTCTCACTAAATGTTGTAGTCTCACTAAATGTTAAACATCACTAAATGTCATATACTCACTAAATGTTGTAGTATCACTAAATGTTGTAGTCTCACTAAATGTTGTAGTATCACTAAATGTTGTAGTGTCACTAAATGTCGTGGTATCACTAAATGTTGTTGTATCACTAAATGTCGTAGTGTCACTAAATGTCGTAGTGTCACTAAATGTCGTAGTGTCACTAAATGTTGAACTATCACTAAATGTCATAGTCTCACTAAATGTTGAACTATCACTAAATGTCATAGTCTCACTAAATGTTGTAGTATCACTAAATGTAGTCTCACTAAATGTTGTAGTCTCACTAAATGTCGTAGTCTCACTAAATGTTGTAGTCTCACTAAATGTTGTAGTCTCACTAAATGCCATAATCTCACTAAATGTTGTAGTCTCACTAAATGGCATAGTCTCACTAAATGTTGTATTACTCTTATTCCTCATTTCTCATTTTTATGGAGTACAAGTACAAGATAGATAACTCAATGACTTTACATCAGTATGTCCGTGTATGTAGGTGACAGATAGATAACTCAATGACTTTACATCAGTATGTCCATGTATGTAGGTGACAGATAGATAACTCAATGACTTAACATCAGTATGTTCGTGTATGTAGGTGACAGATAGATAACTCATTGACTTTACATCAGTATGTATATGTATGTAGGTGACAGATAGATAACTCAATGACTTAACATCAGTATGTCCGTGTATGTAGGTGACAGATAGATAACTCAATGACTTAACATCAGTATGTCCGTGTATGTAGGTGACAGATAGATAACTGCAACTGTCATAATTACATGTAACATCAAAGCTATATAGAAACATAATAGAGCTGTTAGTGATAACAGTTTTTTTTTAGATTATCTAACAAACACTAAATCACTCTAATATCACTGAACATAAAATTACCAACATTCAATATGATTTATACAGGTAAACTGAGATTTTCAGGCATGAAATAATTATTGTGTTGCAATACAGTATTTCTGTGATGTATTCATAATAGACCCTTTAGCAGTAACTGCGGTCCTGTGACTTTGCCAGTCTTCCTGTTGGCAAATTGATAGAGACACCCGCAAAAACATAGACGTCGTTATGGTAACTGATTGTTTCTTGATGTCATTTTCCGGGAATCTGTATCATTTTGCCAACCGGAAGACTGGCAAAGTCGCAGGACCGCAGTTACTACTAAAGGGTCTATATGCAGGTGACCTCTAAGTTAAACATTTGGAGGACCTTTACAATGCACGTTCAAATAATTTTTATTGGTTGTTATGTAATAATAACTTACTATAGGTTTGCTTGGAGGGATATCCTGCTACCAACTATATTTCAGTTGATGCATTCACCTTAGAAAATATAGTCCAACTCAAGAATTCAACTTTTACAGAAAAGTCAAATAAATCAAATCTAGTTTGAATAATAATTAAATATTCTACTTGAAATTATACAATGCTCTTTGTGCTAGTTTCAACACAACGTAATTTATTTATATATACATACTCCAAATATATGTAGTTAAGTAACTTTTAGGTTTTGATACAGAGACTGAACAAACTGTATTACCTGTATTAATCTGCCATTAATCATATTGATATCGGCAGCTACATGAATTTAGAAATGTAAATAGAAATCATTGCATATCGCTGATATCAACAATCTATGAAGCTAAATCTATTTATATTCAACCCTCAAGAATATATTAGTTTTTCAATGAACTTAAAAAGTTATCTTCTGCTTTTTAGGTAATCTAGATTTAGTTGGATCTAAGCAGGTATTTCGGGGTGAGAACAATCCATGGGTTACACCTATCGCTGATCAGTATCAAGTTGGAGTATCTCATGTCTTTGATTATATTCGCTCAGATACTTATCGTTTGTAAGTATATCATTTATCTTAATCTTTTCAATTTTCATCATTATTTGACAATCATACGACCCTTATTTTTTGCAAATGACCCTTTTTGCATTGTTTGTTTGTTTGTTTATTTATTGTTGTTTAACATCCCACTCAAGAATCTTTCACTCACATGGAGACGTCACCAAATGCTGGTGAAGGGCTTCAAATTTTGGCCTATGCTCGGCTTTTAAGGCCATTGAGCAGTGAGGGTTCTTTAACGTGCCGACACCTACTGTGACATGGGACCTCGGTTTTTACTGTCTCATCCAAAGGACAGGAAACCAAACCTGCCGCCCACTGGACTTGAACTCACAACCTCATGATCAAGAGTCCAGCGCTACCAACTGAGCCAGGTCGGCTCCTTTTGCATGGTAAAAGGAACATTTATAGATAGCAGTTATATAAAATATACATCAATTTCTGTATCTGGAAATACATGACTCTAAACCTATAAAAATCATTGTATCTATTTTTTGCTGTGTATAATTCATTTGTTCTCTGTTTTCAGTTTGTACGGAAGACACATAGCTGCTGAAGCTCAGCCACCTGCAAAAACAAACGACAAGTCGAAGAAAATCAGTCGCATGGGTTGAACTGAAATCGTTAGACATAACAAATAGAACATGTATCTTATTTACAAAACAACAATAATATGCATTTTTGTAAAAGTGTATGGTATCATAACAGAGGCTGTGTGACAAGTAACACAAACTTCACTTGATTGATGGGTGCAGAACTGTGGGAGTGGCAAGCAACCTGGCAAGGTGCCAAAAGAATTGAACATCTATAGGTGTATGAATCATGTTTTTATTTATGTGAACAAGAAACACTTTTTCTTTAAAAAGTAGCTACAATTAAAGAACGCTAGAGCTTATCGCATGGTTAATAGTAGCTTCAGCAAAAAAGAAAAAAGATACGAAAGAATTGACTGTTTATATTTGAGTAAAGCATCAAATGCTATTTGCTCAGATGCCTGAACAATTTACATGCATATTTAAATGTATAGCAAAATGAAGATTTCCCCAATTGAATTTTACATTTTTATAGATACTGTTTCAATATTTTGCAACTTATTAATGTTTACCTTGAACAAATATGGTGCTATATGGTGTATAGTTATTTGTGATGAAATGTATGTTGACATGAAATGTACATTATAGATATCGGTACCATAAATGTTGTTCTGCCCAAAAAACTTTTATCTGTTAAATCAGTCACAGATTTAGGTTATATGGAAATATAGTTTAACTCATTTCCCCCTAAAGACACATTTGGACTGGTCTAAGACATTGATTTACAGGAGAGTCCATTGTTTTTCAGGGGTTGATAAGTTAATTAAAGAAAATAATCAGTTTATAACATGTACATGTGTAATTCTCAGGGATGAGAATTCTCCACCAACTGAAGGAATTTGTCCTTTTTATAAAATTTTGCAGTAATGTTCAATCATTATTTCCTATAGTCTAAATATTAAACCGTTTACACTCATAAAAATAATTTTAGAGAAAAATTTTATATCCATAAACCTTTTTCTTTTATTTAATAGAACATATACAATGATTTTCATAATAATTGTATTTTTCAGCATTTTGTAAATCATTGATAAATATAAAACCATGGTAACCATTGATGAATTTCTAGTAAAAAGTTGTTTAATCTGTTGTTTGATGGTGAATCTTTGCTGTAAGCTAACCAATACATTTCTTTATTACTTTATAGCATTTTGTTTTATAAAAGTTTCGAAGTGATATATATGTATATGATACATTTTATGTAATATTCATAACAATTTATTAGCATGTTTAACCCTTTCATCACTACATACAATAATAGACTGGTCTGAGGCAATAGAAAAGAGCATTTCATTTAGATACATAGGGGAGAAAGGGTTGAATATTAACATTACTTATTTATTAACTAGAATTTCTCTATATTTAGATTTTCTCTATGTATCTAGAGCATTTGACAACTCTGTTTTTCTTTCAGAGATACAGTAAGATTGGGCTATGCCATTGATATTAGTAGAGTCTGGTGTTAATGGGTTAATGGTGATATATAATCATTTATATATATGTAAAGTATCATGAAAAGTTGATATAATATTGTATATCATGCCAGTTTTAAATTTCATGTACTCTTGTGTTTAAGTTTATTATCATGAATATTAAACATCTGTATCACTGCCAATAAAACACACTGATAAAAATATCATGATTTATGTTATTGTTTTTTAGACCACAGTCGGTAAATTGATAGGATGATGATGATGGAGGTGAACCGTCGGTGTGTCCTAGTGCGGAAACAAATTCAGTGAATCTGGTTTGGTGCAAATGTTCTTCGCGTTTTGGCGAGCTTTCGTACTCAAGAACATTGTTTTTGTGTCAAGAACATCATCGCCCAAGAACACCCACAGTCACCAGACACTATTTAGAAACTGAGTGTTTCTTGTAAATCAAACAGAATACCCTGTATTCAGATTTTCTTTTTGTTTATTAACTGCTCATAATCTGTTCAGCAGGTTATGTGAAAAGTACACCAGTCATTTCTCACAAAATTTTAATTGTCAGTTGATAATTATAACTTTGGTATTATGTTTATAATATTGATAATGGTTTAAACGTCAGTTACACGTATGTCTATGAATTATATACTGAGTACAGCTACTGTCCAAGCTACAGCCTGCCATCATTTTAACACATGTTAGGCAGCTACTGTCCAAGCTACAGTCTGCCATCAATTTAACACATGTTAGTCAGCTACTGTCCAAGCTACAGCCTGCCATCATTTTAACACATGTTAGGCAGCTACTGTCCAAGCTACAGTCTGCCATCAATTTAACACATGTTAGTCAGCTACAGTCTGCCATCAATTTAACACATGTTAGTCAGCTACTGTCCAAGCTATAGCCTGCCATCAGTTTAACACATGTTAGGCAGCTACTGTCCAAGCTACAGCCTGCCATCAGTTTAACACATGTTAGGCAGCTACTGTCCAAGCTACAGCCTGCCATCAGTTTAACACATGTTAGGCAGCACCAGTTTTCAAATGCTTATTTTGTGTCAATAAGAAGAAGAATGGTAGTGACGTACTGTTTATTGTCAGAAAATTGTACCAGTGGACGGACTTTGTTTTGGAATTTACAGCTTATTAAATTGATTGAAGTTGAAAAAAAATAGTTCCTCTTAAAGACACTGTTATTTATAATCTTTACTAGCGGATAAAAGCAACTGTAGTTTAGTCATTTCATTTATAGATTCATATACAAAATATTATGTTGAATTATGTATATCATTATTTAATATACTGCATGGTCTTTCAATTCAAACATCAAATCACGCATTAAGTTCATTATGGTTGATACGAACAGCAACTGAAAGTAAGGGGGTGCAGAACTGTTTCACAAGTTTAATAGCATGTATGACCCCCATTTGCACCGATGCCTTCACACCTGAGACCGGTCGAATCAGGTTATGCAGAAATGCCTAAGTAATGTTCCGCCATATGTGCAATTTAAAACAACGCAAATCGGGGGTTTGGCTCTTGACGTAGACGTCGCTCTATTTCATCCCAAACATGTTCTGTAGGCGATAAATCCGTTGACATCGCAGGCCAGGATAGCACATGCACGTTTTGCTGCTTGAGACAGTCACTAACAACGAGTGCGGCCGTGCGTTGTCCTGCTGCAGAATGACGTTACGATGGTTGTTGTGAATGAATGGAATGACGTGCTGACATACAATCTCCTCCACTATCACCAAAGGGGTCCTTCCATGTGTTGTAATTCCACCCATACCATAACGCTCCCTCTGCCGAATTGGTGGCGCTGAATAAGTTCTCCGGTACAACGGTAAGCCTGAACACGACCATCACTGCTATCGAATCTCGATTCTTCTGTAAACAGAACTTCCGCCCAATCTTTGTTATTTAAACGACGATGCCTCCTACACCACACTCACCTTGCAACACGATGGTGCCAGGACAGAAAAGGACGGGTAACAGGATGTCCATGATGGATGTTGGCTTCTGGCAATCTTTTCCTTACAGTATGAGGACTTAGTCGTCTATGCCCAGGGATGGTTCTAGCGGTCAAAGAAGCCGATGGAATCGATCATACAAATGTGACGTCCGTATATACGTAGCTTGCCGATGTGACGATCCGGAAAGGTGTCAGCTTGCTGATATCGTCTCCATAAAGCATTTACAATGTAAATATGAACTCCAAATTGCTTTACCACATTTCTTTGAGACATCCCAGCATCCAACATCCCAAAAGCACGCAAACGATCATTTTCAATCATGCGAGGCATCTCTTAATCAAAATTTTATTGTTAAAACCAATGTTATTCTGTTTCAATACATTGAATACTGTCAATGAATACGATTGCTAACCACGTGTCGCTTAGGCTCGAAACTCCAGAAAAGTATGCTGTGGCCTTCAAGGCGAATTTTTCCGCTAATATATATATATATATATATATAGAATTTACAATATATTAATGTTGACATTGAATCATACTATAATGCTGAAACTGCAATCGGAAACAAAAACGTAACAAAAATTATAGTGTTGTGTGTGTGTCATAGTCAGACGCATCCCATTAGTAGACACAATCATTATAAACAACACTTATGTGCTGAATTGAGTTCCGTAAGTAAATCGCCATTAGGGCTGCTCTAGAACCTTATTGTATTGAACTTTCTTTCCCAAGGAAAATGTTTTCAATCCCCCTTGTCTAGAAGCATGTTATATCACAGGCCCTCGGGAGGCGAAAAACCTTTTTAGGGCGTATCATACACTATATGCTCTATATCAAATGAAAATACAAGAAAAAATAGATATTTCATGAGATATAGAACATATATTAGAGCATATGACGTTCTGAAATAAATTTCCGAGCCCCATTGGTTGTACATGAACACACAGACATATCCCATATTTCCGTTGTTATTTGAACTCATGTATAGTTTGTGTGTCAAGTTCCAATATGTACAATTCAAATGAAGTTTATTTGATTGTTAAGAACACTAGTTTGTGCCAGCCTTTTAGCTTCCTGTTTCTATTTCTTTACATGCTGTGAGCGGATCTAATACTGGGTTTTTGAAGATAAAGAGAAATTCAGTTTTGTAGTATATTTTTCAGTTTATTTGCTTTTAACATTATATTTGTTTGTCCAATCCTTTATCTCTGTTATTTCTGTTTCTCTACATACTGTGAGTGGATCTGATACATGGTTCATCAAGACAAGATAATCTGAAATAAGGTCAACTCCACTATGGTATTCATATACAAATAGTAAGGTTGAGTTAATCAATTGCAATTGAAAAATGTGCCAAACCTTGGTTTCGCAAGCAATTTTCTCAAAATATATAGGGGTTTAGGAATTTTATGCCTGTGTATATCTCTTTTTCGTGATTGTATATCAATCAAAGTAGAAAAAAGGAAATTTTATAAAACACAGCAGACGGTGTTAAAATAGAAAATAAAAAATTGAGATGTGTTTTCACTGTTTTTGATTTTTGATTGTGAAGAATGCGTTTGGCTTCCTACAGTAGTAGGCCTACTACAATCTTAAGTAGGTCACATTATGTTACAAATAAGGTAAATTCAAATTTGCAAAATAAAAAATAGAGATTCATTGCCAAATTATCTGTTTGCCTAATAACAACACTTTGGACCTTAACTAGTACTCTAGGTTGTTCTATCGTAACAGGATGAGTTGTGATTTTTTTGCTCATTACATTTGCAAAACTTCACCTTTACAATATAAACAATTCAGATACCAAAGTATAAATCAATAGAATGTCCAGGACATAGATACAAATCCGGTAAAAATGGACAAACACGGACCTCTGGAAACCAAGCGGTGGGATCAGGTGCCATGGAGGAGTAAGCATCCCCTGTCGACCGGTCACACTCGCCGTGAGTCCGCAGTCAAGTGAGGAGTGTATCCTCGTCACAATTGGTACAGACGTCTCAACAACCGCCAACGAAAAGGCAACTCAACATTTCACTTAGTGAAACAGAGTAGTCGCAAACAAGACAATAAACCAAACACTCAAGACGATCTTTTCTGACAATAAGACTTCATCAGTTGAGCTCGAATATGATATTAAAATATACATTTGAAAGAAAAAGTGGTATCATACAAAGCCAAGTAATAAATCTAAATGTATACTATGTTGATAGATATCATAAACAATAACAGAGGTATAAGTTTGCAAAAAGTCCCAAACAAGCGTTCAAATGATATAACAGAGGATTACTACCAGTTCATTTAGTAAAACATGGTAATTGCCAACAACAACAACAACAACAACAACAACATTTTATCGAAATCGTGACTCTAATTATGAAATGATCGTAGTTTGGATAATTTCTAATGGATCGGATATTGGGGACACAAACGACACCTACAAGTGATTAAGGGACATAACTACATCAATGTAAAAATGTGACTATAGAAAAACCTGTTGTCGTAAAATTAAGTTCTTTGTCTACAAGACAATACTATTCTCGAAGAAAACACAAACCTCTACGGGTAATTTGATAAAAATGTATAGCATGATCAAGCAGATAAATATTGATCAATCCGCCATGTCTGCAAAATCACGATTGGTCTTGACCAGGGCACATGCTCCCACCCTTGGGTTTTATTGAAGCACGGTTCTTGATTAATATTCACTTTATACGAAGCACACTTCTTTCAGAAACTGCTTAATCAAAAGAAGAAAAAGCTAGCGGTGTCTGCAAAATCACGATTGGTCTTGACCAGGGCACATGTTCCCACCCTTGGGTTTTATTGAAGCTCGGTTCTTGATTAATATTCACTTTATACGAAGCACACTTCTATCAGAAACTGCTTAATCAAAAGAAGAAAAAGCTAGAGGTGTCCTTTAATTTGACATCTAGATATATTGACGACGTTTTGTCAATTAATAATGACAATTTTCATACATATGTCAATGCGATATGTCCCAGCGAACTAGAAATTAAACAGAATCAAACACACACGCTTCATACTTCGACATATTACTAACTATAGACACAGACAGGAAATTGGCAACTAAGCTATACAACAAACGGGACGATTTCGGCTTTCCCATCGTAAATTTTCCATATTTAACAGTCACCCGCATATGGAGTTTATATTTCACAAATGATCCGATATGCCAGGGCTTGTTTAACATATGAACATTTCATATACAGAGGTAAACTACTCACTGACAAATTAGTGACACAGGGATTTCGAAAACCGCGTTTGATGTCAACGTTCTGCAAATTTTACGGCCGGTATAATATTATTGTTTGCGATTATTCTGTTTCACTAAGCAAATTGCTGAGTTGCCTTTTTCGTTGGCGGTTGTTGAGACGTCTGTACCAATTGTTACGAGGATTCGTTCCTCACGTATTTCATTTGGACTTGACTGTGGACTCACGGTGGGTGTGACCGGTCGACAGGGGATGCTTTATCCTCAATGGCACCTGATCCCACCTTTTCCAGAGGTCCGTGTTTGTCCATTTTAACCAGATTAGTATCTATATCCTGGACATCCTTATGCTTTGGAATCTGGGATTTTTTTTTTCATTTGTACAATCAATGTCAGATATATTCTTCATCCGTCTTTATCAAGATCGGAGGAAATCAAACAGAAATTTTCAAAAACAAGTTTAAAGAAGCTCAAAGTCATAATTGCTTTTAAAATTCACTGTTCAACTTTTCTATAATTTGCATGTATACTTTTTTACTAGCAATTTTGATGATTTACGTAAATGCGAATATATGCAAACAAACAAGAAATTATACAAAACATGATCAAACACGTGTGTTTTGCCAAGAAAAGTTTACTTTTCGACGGGAAACTGACACTTTTATGACATGTTATAATCTCGCAGTCGTCAATGTTAAACAAATAAGTAGTAATATTTACATCGTCTGAATATGCCATAGAGCTAGAGAAAAAACTATTAAGTGATAAGTTGAGGTCACAAGGTCAATCTGAGGACGCGACTTGTCAATTGCAATTTTTTGCTGCCTGGAAATTTAACCCTCTTGTATTATTACGACTGCTTTAAGGCCACCAATTATATATACTAAATATTGCGAATAAATTTCTATTGGAATAACTTAGTTATAAAAAATAATTAATGATTTGTGTCAAAAAAATAAAATCAGAGCTCTTTCGTTTACCTTGCAAACCTTTATAAATGTTATAAATATAATACCAAAGTTTAATGTCAACGTTCCGCAAGTTTTACGGTCGGTATAATAATCTTGTTTGAGACTACTCTGTTTCACTAAGTGAAATGTTGAGTTGCCTTTTCGTTGGCGGTTGTTGAGACGTCTGTACCAATTGTGGCGAGGATACACTCCTCACGTGTTTCACTGGACTTGACTGTGGATTCACGGCGGGTGTGACCGGTCGACAGGGGATGCTTACTCCTCCATGGCACCTGATCCCACCTCTTGGTTTCCAGAGGTCCGTGTTTGTCCATTTTTTATCGGATTTGTATCTATGTCCTGGACATTCTATTGATTTACACTTTGGTATCTGAGGTTTTTATATTATAATGCTCAAATTGATTATGTCAATTAAACTTCATCAGTTGAGCTCCAATTTGAAATACAATTTCTAAAGAAAAGTGATATCATGTGTGTGTGTTAAATATAATTGGGCTCATCAGACAAAATATGGTAGGCTTAGCTATGCAGTGTTCTCTTGTGACGTCACACTATTGTGATATCATGTTAAATTAATAGATGTTTTATGCTTGCATAATATGTTTATATATACATATATATATATATATTATTTTCTATTTAGAGATGATTGGAATAATTCAATAAAATATTCTTTTGCATTAGGTACGCAAACCTATATTAATATCATTAATATCAATTACATTTGTCTTTTTGTTATGAGAAACAAACGACGCCACTTCTCATAACTTGTAATAACGTTTGATGTATATAAAAAAACATGTACAGTTCACTTCACAGAATATAAATCTATTGCCAAAGCAGGTTCAAAGAGATTCCATGGACGTCTGGGAAAATAATTAATGTCGTATCACTGCATGAATGTAGAGACGTTCAGATGTCAGATATGTAGATAAAACTGCTGATTGTTATAGTAACTGTCTTCATGATACATTTTTTATATCGCGATAAAAGTATGGTAACGAAGGTAAGTCACGGTAAACTGCAAACATCGCTGTCATGGAGAAGACAGAAAAACAGAGGGTAGCCCTCATTGGAGCTGGACCATCTGGAATTTGTGCTCTGAAGGTACTTATCTATCTGTCTGTTTATCTATCTATATACATTATACATTATACAATATATATATATATATATATATATATATATATATATATGTGTGTGTGTGTGTGTGTGTGTGTGTGTGTGTGTGTGTGTGTGTGTGTGTGTGTGTGTGTGTGTGACTGGCTATCAATCTTTCTATATATCTGTCTGTCTATATCTATCTATCTTTAGATCATTCTATCTATCATACAGATATTCAGTTTTCTATGTTAAGTGTTGCAGACGATATCACTTTATTTGATGTATTTTTGTTTTTACAAATTTTGATATCAACTTCATGGAACAATTTAAATATACAGTAAAACCTGCTATAGCGGCCACCTCTATATAAGGATCACCTGTCTATAAAGGCCAGTTTTGAAAAGTCCCTTGACTGCATACTTCAACTAAATTGAACCTGTGTATAAGGGTCACCTGCACATAAAGGCCAATATTTTCTTGGTCCCTTGGGTGGCCCCTATATACAGGTTTTACTGTACTTTAGTATGCAAAAGGACGTTTCTTTGGAATATAATATGAGTCATTAATTTAACCTTTACTTCTATCTATGACAATATTTAATTACAGCTTGTTAATATTATTCTATGGTAACACACTATTAACACACTTACAATAGTACTTACTATTTATTTAATTTTAGACAATATTCCGTAACCATGGATATATATATATATATATATCTTTTATCATATTTCAACATAAGACATAAACATTATTAGTTTGATTATATAGTCATTTGTAAAACATCTGAACAAGAAACACATGAATTAATTATTTTTCATATTTCGCATAACATTTTAAAATATATATCTGAATTTTTTCTTTAGATAAGCAATTTTTAAAAGGTTTCATTATTTCTTACAATTGAATGCCATCAATATACTAACATGTCCCGTTGCAGAATAAACTTTGTGTGTTTTTACCTTAAAATGGTGAAATTAAGTTGAGATTTAGCACTGAGTTAATTTGTTGACTACGGGTCTTGGACTCGATATGTGTAGTGTGTTTAACTCAGTACTCAATTCAAATCTGAGTAAGTGTCTAGTTGTTTGAGTGGGTTTGATTAATCAAAAGTGAAGTGGAGAAAGTTTGGTATTCGAAATAATGACAACTTTCATCATGTGGCTGTTGAGACAAAAACATATATTTCTGAGCGCCCCTGTTCATTGCATACATGGAGTAGCATGTGGAGTCTTGTGTGTAATTGGCATGGTTCCAAAGATAATATCTATGGTACGTGCACTTACATTTACATCATGGTAAACAATGCAGAAGACAGAAGTCGGGAATGCATAAAAATCGGTCAATTTGTCTGATGCATAGGACGTGATACGTAAATCTCCAGGGAAATACGTAAATTATCATAGATATCAAAGTATGAGAAACCAAAGTGTTCACCATACAGAGTTGAGATCACTATTACACCATTAAACCAGTTATAAAATAGTTCGTTACCAATCTAGTCACATTAAACAAATTTATCTAAATCAATCTCACTGCAAAAAAATTTATGTTGTGATGAAATGTTCACACATCATTCCCAACTTTTGTAAAATCCTAGTGAAATCATAGTAGCTATGGAAACTCAATTTTGGAGGAAAAAACGATGTTTTTTTTTAATTTTCTAAAATTAAAACTGAACTTCGTTTCATTTGAATTGAAAAGTCAAATTTATAGTTATTTTAAATAGCCAATAAAAAGATAATGGTTTTGTATTGACATAATGTATAGCACTTTAAAGAGGGGCAAATTTACCAACAGTGGTTAGAGCATCGCGCCTTAAACTATGAAGTCTCTCACGTTTAGTCAGAGAGGGTTCGAGTTTCACTGGACCTTAGAGGATTTTGCGAGAGAGCCTGTAGGCCAGTGGTTTCCTCCTCTACTAAAACTGGAGGCTAGCATATGACTGACTGAAAAATATTGAATGTGATGTAAATCGACATTCAAATTAAAATTGACAGTGAATTAACTAAAGGATATATTCTACAGCTCTCTTATTTATAAGAATATATTATATACATGCAGTAATCTACATTGCGGTGAACCTCCTCAGCAAAATTATTTGACCATGGACTCGGCAGTAGATAGTTACTCCACCATGTCACCTGATACCACTTCTGGATTTTTTCAGAGATCCATTTTTTTAATCCATTTACACCTAAACACACACTTGGACTGATCCAAGTCATTGATTTACAGAAGAGTCCATTGCTATTCAGGGGTTGTTTAGTTAGTGCTCACCAAATATGTATACCATTGCACGATTCATATTTTGGTACATGTTATTCATATATATTATTTTTTTCAACAGCATTTGACCGTGACATCCGACCAGTTCGAGCCAGTTGCATTCGAAAGGAACTTTTGGCCAGGTGGTATCTGGGTGTACAGTGATAGAACGGATAAAGATGAATATGGATTGCCAATGCACTCGGCGATGTACAACACATTGAAGTAAATATTTTTGTTGATTTAAATTTCGCTGGTTTCAAAGTAAAACAATTTCGTTGTCATTAAATATCGTTGAAATAAAAATTGTTTGTATAGGAACCTATTGCAATCACTAAGAGTAATTCATGTAAAATTTTGTCATGGTTTTAAAGACAACAAAATAAACGAAATTAAAACCACAACGAAATGGTTTTCTAAATTCAGTGAAAGAAATGAAAACAATCTAATTAATGTAATCATTCCAAAAAATTAAAAGAATACGATAAATTTTCTATTCGATTCTGTCGAATAGATTTGTTTTATGTATCTCATCAATCCGTGAAAATATAGAAAATTTTTGTCTATAGAATCAAGTCCACGATTTTACTCAACCCCTCTTTGTATTCATGGTGAGAATAAACGATTTGAACATAATATTAGAATTATTTGTTCACATTTCATGAGAAGAAATATTCAGTTTGGGGATGTTTACCAAATATTTTACTATGATATAGTATATCTTAATAACATTTCAAGAGATGCAAAGACGATTATACCTGGAAATTTTCGCTCCCGTTTAATTTTCGTTCTTAGGATGAGAAGGCGAATAAAACTGAAAGTCAAAATTTTAACCTAAATAATGAAAGCATGGACTTACTCAACATTCATGAGACTAAGGCATTTAGGTCGAAATCATAATGGGGTGAAGCTGGCCTTTCTCAGTCGGTAGCGCGCTCGACTCTAGATTGTGAGGTCGTGAGTTCGAGTCCAGCGGCAGGTTGGTTTCCTGTCCTTTGGATGAGACAGTAAAAACCGAGGTCCCGTGTCATAGTAGGTGTTGACACGTTAAAGAACCCTCACTGCTCAATGGCCGTAAGTGCCGAGCATAGGCCAAAATTTGAAGCCCTTCACCAGCATTAGGTGACGTCTCCATATGAGTGAAAGATTCTTGAGTGGGGCGTTAAACAACAATACAACCATAACGGGATGAATATACCTTCAGTCATACAAGGACGAAAACAATCAGGAGCAAAACTTTCCAGACATACAGTACTGCTTTATAAGTAGTCAGTTAGCCTTCAAATTTGGTTAATTTCAGAATAAATGTTCCAAAAGAGCTACAAGAATTTCCAGGTTTTCCCTATCCGAAAGAATGGGAAAAATCCTACATTACACGCCAACAGTGTTTGGAATATTTGAATAAATTTATCGACCACTTCGATCTCAGGAAATACATAAAGGTATTTTTATACGAGTAGTTCAACACTAAATTTTGTAAAATATTTCCTCCCTATAAATTTGTCATTTCTAGCAATATTGAATAGCAAAATATACGTGTCTAACTCGGTTTTTGAATAGAAAAGGTCCCTTGCTCATTTTAAAAACTGGCCTAGTGAAACGCATAAATTTCAACCAAATCAAAATTCGTTAATTCATTCAAAACTTGATTTATTTATTAGATTACTTTTACGAAAATCAATCAATTTGTATGGTTCCATTCACTTTAGAGTCCAAACATTATACAAACATAATACTACAAACTCAAGTATGTGTACCTCGTACATGGTCATTTTATCTACACTATGGACGGGAGAGAGATATCGATAATTACACTAAACAGTAGACTTTAAAATATAGATGTACACATGGAATAAAATTAACGTTATCCATTCTCTCGGGGTACCGAGCGTCGTTGTTTCTTGTCACCCAAGCACAATTTTTAACCATTCTAATTTCAATATTTGAAACCGAGCTGTGTATCAATGTACGTCAAATTTGGAGTTGAACGGAGGCAATGGCGGATAATCACTTCGTCAATCAGATTTGCCGGGTCTACATAGCAACAACCGTTGCTAATGGCATCGTGGAAGAGTGAATTCGAATAAGACTATATTATAAGCTGTACACTTATCACGAATAAGGAACGATAATCAGCATCGCGTTACTCGTGGTTGTCGGAATCAGTGAAACAACTCTTTACGATAAAATATTTTCATAAAAACCGCACAGATGTTTTAACAAATATTTTCCTAATATTTTTACATTTAACAAAATTTTCATAAAATTCATTTCATATTACCTTTAAGTTATCTTCCTTATTATTAAATCGTCTGTAATGATTTTGGTCAAGATTTATCTCTCCCGTTCTTGTTAATTCGTTTATAACCGTTTTTGAAAAAGTTATCTCCCCATTGTTTTCAAAAAGTTATCTCCCTCATTGTTTTTAAAAAGTTACCTCACTCATTGTTTTTAAAAAGTTATCTTCCCCATTGTTTTTAAATCGTCTATAACCCACTCTGTCCAGGAATTATCTCCCCTGTTATATTATATCAATGATAAACCATTATGATCAAGACGGTTGTCCGTATTGATCTATTATTTCCGTGTACATGTATATTTCTAAAGGACTTCATAGTGAAGACCACATTGGTTTTTATTTAATCCAAATTTTACTTATTTCGCAGACTCATACACTGGTTAGAGATGTAAGCCCAGTACCAATCGTTGGATCAAAGAAAGTCAAATGGAACGTTGTTTATTCCGACATCCGGGATATGGAAACGGTCAGCACCGAAATGTTTGACGCAGTTTTTGTCTGCAGTGGGTAAGAAGTAACGACTATGTCCCTAATTATGTATTATCGAACCATACAAGGGCATTTGTGGCCGAGCGGTTGGACCATTGCGCTTTAAACCATGACGACTCTCCTGGTCAACGCATTTCGAGCCCCCTAGCAACGTAAGCTGATTTGTTAGCCAGTTTTACTTGCGGAAGGTCGGTGATCTCTTCCTGGGTACATTGTATTATTTACTTTATGTGTTATCACTTCTTATTAAGTCTATGTTCTTGGAAGACCTTGTTCACCCGAATAGAAAAAAAAAGATACAAGCTGCAAGTGATGTAGCGTAGTTCTTTAAACTGACTCGCCTCGTGAAACGTGTAGAATCACTTTATGTCTGACGTGAAATTATCACTTATTACTGCTTATGTAACCTGTAGGGCAAAAAAAATTTCAATAAATCTGGAAAGTTTTGAAAAGGTCGCCGCACTGAACTTTTTTAGAAGAGCCATCACAACCAATCTAATACAAAAAAAAAAATGTTTTAATCGCCCTCAAAAGGATCCAGTTGGAAATATAGGTTTGCGTTGATTCCGCTCTTCCGTCCTTCACTTAGTCTATGCTTTGACCATGCTATATATTCACCGTTTCATATAAGTTCATCATATTTAGTGCAGATACAAACATCTTAGAAGCATTGTCCTTTAGTTCGTCTTTACACTTTCCCCCCTTTATTATAAGCTCACCATTGTTCATAATCACGGCGCATCACCTCCCTGTCGAAAAGAGAAATACCCTCAATTCTCTGAAGAGCTTTAACCGCAATAAATCAAAGTTTATATTCTCACTAAACGGAGATCTTTTAACGACTTGATTTTGACAATGTTCATTGTTTTGCTTACTGTTTCGAAAATCATATCAAATGAATATGGAAAACGTGAATCAATGTCACAATGAACGTAAAAATCGGTAAAGCTGAACTGAACATCCAAGTATCGGAGGAGGGTTGTTATGAGTCGTATTCAGCTTTTCATGCCATACGAATGCATACCAAGAGGAAATAAATGTGAATTTGTTTTGTTGACATTTCTGGATTATTATCAACATAAACTAATGGCGTTTCTGTTAATAATGCATCATCAGGTTTACCTGGATGTATATCTCCGAAAGTGAAAGGGGTACGAGGCAAGTTCAAAAACTAGACTTTAATGCGTTGTCATATCCGTCTAAGATTATCTACTGTATATAGACAACAACCGTACTATCTATACAAAATATCAATTTAGTATATAATTATCAGCTGGTATGTAAATACCAATAACTTGGCTTATTTATACCATAGGGGACTCAAAGGTCCACCAGCTGTGACCAAGACTCAGTAACTGTAAATATCATATACATAATACCAAACTTATAGTTTTACAAAACATTACCAAAAAACCTATATGTTATCAATGCAGATATTGCTCCTCATATAATGTTATGCATTACCATCAATATATCGTTGCGGTAGTTTATATCTCTTACATTCATCCCCAGACACGACTATAATGAAAACATTCCTAGCATTCCTGGCATGGAAAAGTTCAAAGGACGGATACTACACAGTCGCAACTATCGACGACCTGAGCATTTTGATGGGATCAGAGTTGCTGTCCTTGGTTGCCATTACTCTGGAGAAGATATCTGTATGCAGGTGGCAAGACATGCAAAAAAGGTAAAAGATAAATATTTTGAATTTTGCTTACATAAATAATTTGGAGTTTGTCCAATACCTAAAGTCGTTTTCTGAACTTAATACCCAGATCATATAAACTGTTTCTGTATTTTGATAGGTGTACGCATGCCATCATCGCAAAAATATACCACCGTCTTTTCCAAAGCACGTGGAACAGAGACCGTCTTTCGTGCGAATAACAGAAAAATCTGTCGTATTTCCTGACGGCTCGGAACAGGAAGTAGAAGCCATTATTTTCTGCACTGGCTACAACTTTACTTACCCGTTCCTTAAAGATAATGTAATTCAGATCAAAGATGAAAGGATAATGCCGATCTACAAACACATGGTCCATATAAAATATCCAAATCTGATATTTTTTAATATCCCTCGACAATGGTCATACTTTCCTCATTTTTACGAAATGACCAAACTGGCCGTTTTGATGTTGGAAGGTAAAGTGGTTCTACCATCTGAAGATGAAATGTTGGAAGACAGTGAAGCTGACTTTCAGTCCAGACTAGCTGAGGGTAAACCACCAAAGTTCGCACACTACATGGGCGATATCGATCGGCAATGGCGCTACAACGAAGTCTTAGCGAAAATGGGAGGCTTCGAACCACTACCGCACGTTCTAGAAATGCTTTGGGATGACGTTATGGATGAGCGCGAAATGAATTTGGAGCACTGCAATGAGTTTGATTACGTCATAATTGGAAAGAGCTCGTATCGATGTTTGAACCCAGAAAAAAGTAAAACCAGACTGTCAAAGTCCGACTGATTTGAAATATAAAAGCTATAATCGAAATCGAATCCATATTTCATTAGTGTATTATACGAAATAATGTATTAAGGAACTAGATCTACACTTCAGTTACGTAAAACGGACATATTATCATGCAAAATCATAATGTGTCTTACTCATAAGTTTGTGATTAACTTACTCTCAATTTTTCCTTGTTGTATATATTCAATAGCGTGAACTTCATAAGTATTTTGTGACCATGTACCATACATTGGATGTAACCTAAAGTTCTTACACCGCGGACATTACCGAAGTTATGGTATAGGTGATCAAAAATTGAATAAATGAATGGCAGAAATATGCCGCAGACAATATCATCATTACCTATGTATCTGTTCTTACTTGGATGTTTGGTGTAGGTTTTGTATTACGGATTTTATTCAGCCAGCGATATATATAAGTTCAATGTAATTAAAATTAATGACAAAACAAAGATTTGTCTATTCTTAATGATGTAATGCCAAGATCGATATATTGGACAATTTAAAAAACATTTATTGTTTTCTCAGTTTAAGTTTTGAGATTTTACTGATATATTTTAGTATTTCTCTCTGCTCTGGCTTCAACTTTAACCTCAGGTAAGATTTTACACAATGCACGTTTTTCGTGAAAATAATTCTCAATTGAATCATTGCGAAATATGTCAAACAAGGTCATTTTTTCAGTCACTGATTATAATGACCGTATAGAGCACAATTACTAAACGTAACCTTTTGCAAAAAGCCCGACGCAGCACGTTTTGGCAGATTTTTTCTATTAAGACATCACTATTGAAGGGGCATTAGCTGTGTGTTTTTCTTTTCATAAAATTTTCGTTTCATTTTTACTTCTTGTTGTTGTTGTATTGTTGTTTAATGTCTCAAGAATCTTTCACTCATATGGAACCGTCACCAAATGCCGGTGAAGGGCTTCAAAATTTATCCTATGCTCTGCACTTACGGCCATTGAACAGTACGGGTTCTTTAACGTGCCGACACCTACCGTGACACGGGACTTTTTTACTATCTCATCCAAAAGGACAGGTTAAAAGTCATACTTTTTTACTACTAAGATTGGTATATAATAACAAAAATAAGATATACACAGGTTTAATTATTCTTAAACGAATTCCTATATATTTTGAGAAAATTGCTAGAGAAACACAGGTTAAGCACTTTTTCAATTGCAATTGACCTTACTAATTGTATATGAACACTTCACTGGACCTGACCTTATTTTCATAAAATATAAAGGAATATAATACTTAGATGCCTACCTGTGTTACTGCTAATGCCCCTTGAAGTCGTCTTCATTTGACCATACATTTGGACCAACCATTGTTTGTGAATTTAAGTTGATTTTTATGTTGTAAAGTGTTTTGATCATAATTGAGATAAATGCAACCAAAGTGTTGACGCTGACAAACAGACATAGCCAATTGATCTTTTGAGAAAGGTCCGACACGGCAATTTTTGGCAGGCATTTCATGAAATCACTGTCAGATGTCCCGTCAAACATTTGTCTGATTCTTACATAAAACTGTATATTGAGAGCCACGTGTCAGACTTTTCATAGACCAGTAGTTGGTTCGCAATCTGGACAAAAATATTAAGAAACAAAATGTTTGTTATTTTAGAAAAATGTTAAACAATAATAAAACAAACAACTTGATACTGTAACTATATTGCTTTGTTTAAATTCAACATCAGCAGAATAAAAAACATGCTGAAATAATGATCAGAAAACATTTATTGTGTAAATTTTTTTTATTCATTTAATCCATAAAAATTGTAATTAAAACAATACAATAAAATCAAGGTTTTATCTTAGAGTATACAAATGTAAATCAATATATGTAGTTTGAAAGTTTCTGGAAATAAATAAATAATTATTTCAAATTCATATCTAAACCAATTGTTAACAAATGAACATGTATTTAAAAATATGATATTTAAATAATGGCAAAATGAGCAGAAGATGGAATTTTTAGTGTTTTAAATTTGTCAGTGAAACCTGCTTTACTGACCACCTGTGTATAAAGACCAATAGTACCATTTGTGTATAAATCAACCCCTATATAAAGACCACCTCCCTATAAAGCTTGGTTTGTTGTTTCTCTAAGGGTGTTTTATATACAAGTTTTACTGTATATGCATAAATAAACATATGAATGATCTAAATAATTCAATAATAAAATTCCTCTTAGTATGCATTACTATTATATCATCTGACTACCAGCATGATCATGTTTAATCCATGTGTATCAAACAGAGGTCATTTATTTTTCCTTAAAAGCATAGGTTAGTTCTGTGGTTTTATCATACAAAAATAAACACAACTAGCAGGCCAGAAATTTAGAGGCAAGGGATTGTCTGAGAACCAGTGATAATTGTCATCAAGTATTTATCATCCTTGCCCTACCCTTCATGAGCCCCAAAGGCATGCGTGGCAACTGCTGATTTATAGGTGTTGCTTAGAAGTAAAACTGGACAAAGCTTTAGCAGGGCTCCAGACAAAGTAGAAATGGCTTGTTAACAAGCACTTCTGCTTGTGACCAACCTTTATAAGGGCAGTGAGAGGTGGAATTAACCTTGGTCCCACTCGTAAAAACAGATGATACAAGCCAACAGAACCAGATGATGTCATGTTGGAGGAACATACATGATACATGACATCATACATGATACAAGCCAACATAACTAGATGATGTCATGTTGGAGGATCATACGTGTATTTGTTTTCAAGTGGTGGATGACAAGCCAGTGACAATTTGAAATTTCATGTTCAATATCAGAACTGACACAATTTTGTACAGCATCTCATGGTCCACTTGTGAAATGGTGAGGATCATTTCAAAATCACTCAACCCTAAAGTCACACTTGAAATATGCTATATCTTTGAAGTCAGGTAGTGTACATTATTTTTCAGGGTGTGAATGAGTAGAGAAAGATCACAACTTTGATCACCCAGTCACCTGTGGATAAAGGTTTCTGCCGAGAAATTACAACATGGCATGTGTATAGACATAATACATGTAGAATGTATTTTTATTGCAGAATGTTTTCTTTTTTGAAATAAAAGCAATTTAACACAATAACAGATAAATATGAATAAATGTCATGACTTCAACTCTCACAAAATCTATCACATGACCAGCCATACCATAAAATCCTACAAATCATGTGTTTTTCATTTATTCTTATTCAGTCCTAAGAGTTTTTCAAGGCACAAAGTCATTTACAAAGATTTAAAAAAAACCACAAAAAACATACATGTATTCATGGGTATTTTCAGTACTTTCTGTGACCTCTGTATGACCCCTGTATGATGTACACATGTACAACCTGATGAAAACTTAGTTACACAGCAATTACACACATAAGCACTGAATGTAATGTTTGTACCTATACAAGGAGTTTAATACCTGGTATAAATACCATATTATACTATATTTTATACCCAAATTCTTTCTTTCTTTCATTTTCTCAAAACCACAAAATAAAAACATTTAAAAATACTACCATAGCCAATAAATTACATAAAATATTCTTCAGTTATTAATAGTAATAGTGAATAGTAATTTTACACCACACTCAACAATTTTTCAGTTAAATGGTGGCGGCCAGTTTTTAATGGTGGAGAGATTACGGTTACAATGTACCCAGGAAGAGAACACCGGCCTTCCACAAGTAAACTGGCAAACTTTCTCACAAAAATCAGCTTAGGCTCCAGCAGGGCTTGAACCTGCGCTGACCAGAAGTGAGATACTTCATGGTTCAAAGCGTGATACTCTAACCATTCGGCTACGGGGATTCCTTCAGTTATTAAAACTGTTTGCGTCAAGATTATGCATGTCTTAGCAACAAAGTGCATAGAGGTCAAATTCGGAAGATTGTGTTCTAATCTTATGGCAGAAGATAACATAATTCACAACACAATTGTGGTGACAAATATGTAATTAAATAAACATAACTTTTTCCTCACTTTTAATGAAATGAAACTCTAACACTGCAGTTTTGAATTATCATAAACTTAACAAGTTAAATTTACAAAGGTAGCTCTCTTCATGAATCACGGAAAACAATAAACAACAAAACAAAAAATGGACGTAAAAGTTGATGTAAAATCTGGATCACACATGCTCTTTACACAAATGTTTCAGGTAGTCTGCTTGTTCCTGGACTTTGCTCTTCTGAGACCACACATAATAAGGAACCTGAAATGACAGGAAATTCTATTGTAGCCCACATCTGAACATTTAAACAAATACCGGTATTTTTTCTTTGAAAAAGTGAGACTAAATCTTTCAAATAAGAGCAAAAATCATTCCATTTTCCTTTTTTGTAGTATTTTATCATTGTGCCTTTGCTGTCTATTTTTTCCTTTAATAGTCAAGAATGAAATATTGAGTCTAATTTTTCAAATTCTATCTTTTCTAGAACAGCGATTAAAACAGGAGGCTCAAAGTACCTGTATAAGCATCAACCTTATACATGTATATATAAATCCGAATCTAGTGGTCAGGAAATTAAGTTTTGTGACCCTTTCCTTCTGGCTTTTAATATGTCATATCAAAGTGAAAGCATGTTACAAAACCCACAACAACAACCTTCCCTCCCCACAAACAACAGCACCTGACATGAGATTAGAAATAGACAGTGAGGATATCAGGTGATATAAAAACCTGAGTATTTTTAAAAATAATTTATTTTGGATTGGCATGAAATTAACAAAATCTGATAGACATTCACCAGATACACATTCCTGATATTCAGTATTTAATTCTGATTGGTGAAAGACCTCAAAAAACGAAGACTGATATAATATGTATCACTACACCAAAAAGTATGTCGATGCCAGATGCAAATAGCTAAAAAGTAGCTTACTCAGTCCTTCAGACCAGGGTAACAAATATACAGAATTAAAACTGTATTGAGGAATTATTTACCATGATGACTTTGTACCCCATCAACTGCAGATGTCGCCGCATAAGTTTTATGTAGCCTAACTCCAACAAGGTAGGCATGGTAACATCGTGAAAACTCAGCACTTGTAGAGCCACCCTGTTTAAAAGAGAAGAAAAAGTCAATTATCACCATGCTTCCTGTCTTTTGTTTTCTTTTTCGAGTTTTTTTTATATTATTTACATAAATTTTATCTGCATTCTTAATCTTGTTTTATCATTTTGGACAAATATTCTGTCACTGCTTTTAAAAGAGATTTCTAAATATACCATACCCCATCAAAATAACTGAAGAAATGAACATTTTGCCAGGGGGGGGGATTTACACCACAGAGTTTTCTATGTAAATTACCCCCAAAGTACCAGTCCCACATTTGTGCTTTGGATTATTGATAAATAGATGACTGCACACCCTTTGGCTGTCAAATAATTTTACGTTGGGAATTGGTTTAAGATGATCAGAAAGTAATCATACGCCATGTCTTGTTTCAGTTTTCATGCAGTGTTCATTCTAGGCTGCGCCATTGCGTCAATGGCCCGCTGAAATCAGACATGGCGCAATTAAAATTCAATGATGGGCCACTCGGGCACAATGCTAATCTTCCCAGTGATAACTTTATTTCAATTAAATGTCCACGTATAAGCTGAAATAATGCCTTGAAATGTAACATCGTGGATAGTCTAACGCGAATAATTCAAGCCTGCTCCGTTTCCGATTATCTCCATACTACGCTAGGTTAATGCAGTGATCAAAGTGAACAGAATATAACGACTGAATTATTTGGGTTATGGATAGTCTTGAGCAAACCACATAGCCGGAAGTAACTGCCTGGTGTTATTAGTTAAAACCAGGCTTCAGTGTCAGAGTCTGCCAAATGCTTAAGGTCTGCTATATGCTGTCAAGCGTATTATGTGCTGCGTCAATGTGCAGACGACGTTTTTCTCTCTGTCAAAATTTAAAAACATGAAGAGAATATCGGACTTTTTCTCAGTCACCCAGAGTTCTAAAAAAACTCGAAATGATATTCAAAACAACCCAAGCTAGTCATCAAGTGAAAAAACAGCAGAAAAATCAGAATCTGTCTCTGAGAATCAGAAACGAAAGTTTCAAAATCAGTGGTTACATGACGAACTTTTTAAAAACTGGTTGACTTATGATGACAAATCTTGTACAGTGAACTGTAGTGTATGCACAAAATTTAAAAAAGTAGATCCCTTCACTACAGGGTGTACCAATTTTTGTATATTGGTGAACAATGTACATGGACAGTTATGATGGCTACAGTAAACTCTAAACTCATCACAACTGGTCAGTTTTTCTTTATATGTTATGGCCCCTTCTTTTTAAAAAATGGCCCCCTAATTTTAATCGCATGGGCCCGTCTGGCCCCCTTGTTCATGGTCCTAGATTAAAAACTGTTCATGTAAGCATAAAAAAATACTGATGATTTTTCGTCATCTGCACCCTGTTTTCGACAGTAAATCGTAATGTCAGGTGGTATGTGGAAGCATATATCTTGTAACTTCATTCAACCAGCAAATTTCTTCGACATCTAGGAAGATGATCGGAAAGTAATCAGACGTTATGTCTTGCTTCAGTTTTCATGTAAGCACAAAAAACATTAATGATTTTTTGGCACCAGCACCCTGTTTTTGACAGAAAATCGTATTGTCAGATGATTTGTTTTTATTATTCCATTGTTTCATGTTTATTACACACTTTCAAAGAAAAAATTCCTGACTTGGCTAATGCTGCTTTAATAAATTAACCATATTAAATGTCGGAAGTATTCTTGTGAATAAATCATTTGAAAAAAAAATTTTCAGACAGAAATACAATGTACTTATTTCAGGTCTTCATTAATCTAAACAGCTAATTTTGATAAAAATTACAATTTCCCTTCCACTAATAGTATTTAATCCAATTTGTTTATAAAAAGAAGAAAACTTATCAAGTTTGTGAGAGTTATTCCCCTTTGACGACTATATCGTGGGTCAACTTGACCCACAAACTACTGCTAACAGAAACCCATCTATTGCTGGAGATTTCACCACAATCTCCACAAAAGTGAAATATAGACCCCAAAAGCTAAATCATCTGAGGACATGTGTACCTTGTATGTTATAAAAAGAGTAAATATTATACAAAAATTAACTTACTTCTGGAGATCTTCAGAATGATCCAAACTTTTGTTTGTTGCTAGGTTTCCCACTTTGTCAATAAATACTTCAGCATCTGATTTATACGACAAAAAGTGAATTTGGCTATGATTGAAAAATTATTTATTTATTGTACAATGACCTAGGTTTAACAGTTAATCAAGTCATTGCTATATTCCATGGTGTATACATATATATATATATATATATATATATATATATATATCGGAATCTGACATATATCCAGATTCAGAATATGTGGACATCACTGCTTATCAAATTTGAATTTGGTGGCATTTAGGTGAGTTGAAATGGGCAAATTTAACTAGACTGTTTTATCATTGACCTTATACATGTACATGTATGACAAAAAACAAGTTCTAAGTTCATAAAAAGGTATAACAGTTCTTATATTTCTATATTCACCTATCCCACGGTTATCTCTTATAGACTCAGTGTGAAATTAGACGGCAGTCATATCGGCTATAAATGAAGTTCCTCATATGACGTCACACAATGATGTAGCTTCATTCATATCATGATGTCACATCAAGATATTTCATTCAGAAAAACTCTATACTTTACTGTTCTACCTTGAACTTCCCTGCTCCATCATAATGAGTCTGATCATGTATAAGGCCAGATATTAGATTCCATTATTTTGTTTTTCAATTTGAAAACTATGATATCAGGTATGTAAATATAACAAATGAACACTTGTAAGAGTGCCATTTAATTTATCTGTCACCAAAACAGCATCCATACTGACAATAAATGCACCCTGACAAGCATCCATTCATTAAATAAATTTTGTGAAAATAAGCTCAGCTCTAGTGTTGTATGTAGAAAGGTGGGAATTTAATGTTCAAGTGTATTTTAGCACTATTTAAAAAGATACAACATTAATATACTGATTTCTTTGTTGTTGTGTTTTTTTGGATGGAGAATTTTCTGAACCCTTTTAAACTTACAAAAATTTTAGATGAAACATGGCCATCTGGATAACCCAAAAGATAATAAAAAGATACCCTTTTGATACTTACAGGTGAAGGGTTCATGAAATAATTATTATATCTAGCACTTGTCTGTTAATCAAGGTCCAAAGCTTTTTTCTGACCAAAACAATTTCATCAAACTAAAATGATGTATCATGACCTGCCTTTAAAATTTTAATAGGGCGTCCATAGCCTAATGGTTAAAGCATCTTGCTTTGAACCAAAACATCTGCTGGTCAACGTAGATTCAAATTTTGAATTTGAATTTTGAGTACGGTAGTGTTATTTTTTTTTGTCGCACTCAACAATTTTTCAGTTATATGGTGGAGGCCAGTTTTTATTGTTGGAGAAGAGAACCTGGTTACAATGTACCCAGGTAGAGACCACCTGTCTTACGTTTTGTTTGTTTGTTTGTTTATTGTTGTTTAACGTCCCACTCGAGAATATTTCACTCATATGGAGACGTCACCAAATGCCGGTGAAGGGCTTCAAATTTTGGCCTATGCTCGGCACTTATGGCCATTGAGCAGTAGGGTTCTTTAACGTGCCAACACCTACTGTGACACGGGACCTCCAGCTTTTACTGTCTCATCCGAAAGACAGGAAACCAACCTGTCGCCGGCGGGACTCGAACTCACGACCTCATGATCCAGAGTCGAGCGCGCTACCGACTGAGCCAGGCCGGCTCACCTGTCTTATGTAAGTAAATGCATAGATTCTAGCCCTGCTAGAACTTAAGCTGATTTTTGTGAGAAAGTTTGCCAGTTTCATTGCGGAAGGCCGGTGGTCTCTTCCGTGGTACATTGTATCTGGGTTCTCTATTCCACCATTAAAAACTGGCTGCCACTACATAACTGAAAAATTGTTGAGTGTGGCATAAAACATTATTCGAAATCATATCAAAATATAATTCTTACCTATGTTATGTCCTTCAGGTAGACTGATTCCGGTGTTAAAGACCACACCCATTTCTTTTAAAGTTGCCTCAACACTATTTACTAGACTTTGTTTCCTGTTGTTTCTTTTCTGAAATATATAAACAGATGTAAACAAGATGTGTTTGTGAAACAAAAATGCCCCTGGTCCAAACAAATTTCCCTGCTGGCAAATAATATGTATACTTTAAATATTGCAATGTCCTACATTTTTACCCCACCCACCCCCCGGGGCATGTGATGTCAGTGAAATGTGAACTTACAGTCTAAGTTTGGTTACTGTATCACAATCCAAACTTGAAATAAAATGTATTGCACTTTATATGTAAGTGGGACGGAATTATGGAGAGACAGACAGACGGACAATCTAAACACTAGATGCCCCCCGCAGACGTTTCAGGCCAAGGGCATAAAAACAAAAAAGCAAGACTACAGAGATTTTTTGCTTTAATTCATTATTGTTTGAAAACCAAACCAAATAATCTTCACTTAACTCATCAACCCCTGAAAAACAATGGAGTCTTCTGTAAATCAATGACTTAGACCAGTCCAAATGTGTCTTTAGGGGTTGATGATTTACAGTAAAAGAAATCACTATCTTGGGGTGAGGTTCTAAAAAATTTACAAATGTAACAAAATGTAAAGGATTTATATCAATCAACTGATGGTTCTAAAACATCTACAGGACCTTTTTCTATAGATTCCACAGGGCCAAAATCCAGCCCCATTCCCAGTGCAAAATACATGTATTTTTTTCCAATCTGATGAAAAAATTCCCACTTTAGTGTACAGACTGAGACCGTAATGAAAAATAGATAATTTCTGAGGGAAACGCATTGAAAAAAGTGATTCCATTGCATGTGGATTTACAAGTATTCTACCTAATTTTCCCAATTAGAATCAAATTTTGTCGATATTGTAGTGATAAATAGATATTTAGTGGTACATGTGGTATTCTTGATACATGTCATATGCATATTAAGCAGTGCTTGTTGTTTATCACATACATGTAAGTTGTAAATAATATCCCCTCAGTTAGGCATACACATCATAATTGTAAAAATAGCAAACTTCCACAACCATTTATGTGATTAGTGTATATCTAAGTAGACCAAGTACATACACGTAAACACTTGTGTTGGGCAGCAATACTACAAATGTATGATGCTTAAATGATTCCATGATATCATCATTATTAGGTTTCCAGTATTGTGATGACAATTAAATAATAACAGCTTATAAAGTCTAATCGTTACACAGGTCTGCAATTTACATTCAATCAGAAAGACCTATAGAGACTTTCACTTCTTATGCCTGGCTAAGAAACAATCAGTACTGCTTGAATGTCTCAGGATTTACATGTAACTTGAGACATGGAACCTACATGTACATGTACATATAGGTCTCAGAGTTGCTAAGCAGAAATATTACACAGTTGACCATGTCTTGCGAGACCACCTGTTTTGTGAGACCATTGTCACAGTATTAGATCACCTGTCTTGTGAGACAACTGTCACAATATTAAACCACCTGTCCTGTGTGACCATACATTGTAGTCACAGCATTAAACCACCTGTCTTATGAGACCATTGTCACTGTATTAGACCATGTCTTGTGTGACCACTGTTGCAGTATTAGACCATCTGTCTTGCCTGACAACTGTCACAGTATAGACCACCTGTCTTTATGAGACCATTGTCACCATATTAGACCACCTGTCTTTTACAACCACTGTCACTGTATTAGACCATCTGTCTTGCCTGAAAACTGTCACAGTATAGACCACCTGTCTTTATGAGACCATTGTCACCATATTAGACCACCTGTCTTTTACAACCACTGTCACCGTATTAGACCATCTGTCTTGCCTGACAACTGTCACAGTATCAGACCACCTGTCTTTATGAGACCATTGTCACCATATTAGACCACCTGTCTTTTACAACCACTGTCACCATATTAGACCATCTGTCTTGCCTGACAACTGTCTTATGAGACCATTGTCACCATATTAGACCACCTGTCTTTTACAACCACTGTCACCGTATTAGACCATCTGTCGTGCCTGACAACTGTCACCGTATCAGACCACCTGTCTTTATGAGACTGTATCTTGAAAACCTTTAGACAGCACCTCTTTTGAGAGACCACTTGCACTGACAACTGTTCACGTAAGACCACATTTAAGTGGCAGAAGAGGTGGTCTCCCAAGACAGGTTCCACTGTATTAACCATTTAAGAACACTTGCCAACTTGGTTAAGAGATTTTTTATATGTTTTACATGAAGTATAATACAGTAGAACCAGTCTTGAGAAACCACTGTCATGAAAGACCACTTGTCTTTTGAGACATTTTGAAAACCATTTAGTTAAATTTATCTGTAAATAAAATCTCTTGCGAGAGACCATCTTATTTGAGACATTTCAATGGCAGCAAGGCAGGGTCTCTGAAGAAGGGTCCACAGTACATGTAGTCATACCTATATATGTGATGTAATATGTGTGTACATGTAAACAATGTTTTTAGTCTATTACTTCGCCAAGCTTAATTGCAAGATGTGTACACAGACATCTGACAGCTCTTTTTCTGTCAATTTTGGTAAAAAAATGTCATTTGCGATAATTTCCTGGGCTCTGGACCCAGAATTGTGGATATAAAAAAATCCCTGACTATAACTCGGAATTTGACTACATGTACATGTAGTAAATACATGTACCAGGATATAATCATGTATATATACATACCAGACGCTCACAGAGTTGACTATTCAGCAATGGACCATCATAATTTGTCATAGCCAGCCTTGCTTCACAATCAATATTCTGTAGGTTGACTTTCTGTAACACAGTGCCATCTGTAAAAAAGAATCAGTCTATAGAGATATGCAAAAAGTATTGTAAAAAGTCTTTTATTTTTTACTTTATACAACTTAAAACCTCGTATTTAGACTGCTACCAATTGGCATTATAAAAAGATTTGGCAATAGGTCGAGCGAAATCTTAAATGAAATTATAGGGAAAATTGGAAAAGTGGACTTTCCAAAAAAAATTGTGGCATTATTAAAAGTGAGGTGGCAAATGAAAATGGGGGTAAATAAAGAGGTTTTAATATATTTCACAAATTGTATACCTTAAATATTTTGAATTTTCCAAATTCATCTTTAGGTGATGAGAGGGTGAATTTAAAATGAAAGCAAAATTTTCCAGTTAAATAATTAAAGCACAGATCTACATATTTGCCATCCATTAGACTATATGGTGTTCAAAGGTGAATTTAAGACAAGGTGAATTTAAGACAGGCTGAATATGTTTCTGTCATAAATGGGCAAAAATATCCAGGGGCAGAGGTGATAATTTCTGTGTACATCGTAACATGTACATACAGTAAAACCAGGGATAGGGGCGATAATTTCTGTGTACATCGTAACATGTACAACTACATACAGTAAACCAGGGATAGGGTCAATAATTTCTGTGTACATCATAACATGTACAACTACATACAATAAACCAGGGATAGGGGCGATAATTTCTGTGTACATCATAACATGTACAACTACATACAGTAAACCAGGGATAGGGTCAATAATTTCTGTGTACATCATAACATGTACATACAGTAAACCAGGGATAGGGTCAATAATTTCTGTGTACATCATAACATGTACAACACTCATACAATAAAGTTTTGGGATAGGGGCGATAATTTAAGTGTACATCATAACATGTACAACTACATACAGTAAACCAGGGATAGGGTCAATAATTTCTGTGTACATCATAACATGTACAACTACATACAATAAACCAGGGATAGGGGCGATAATTTAAGTGTACATCATAACATGTACAACTACATACAGTAAACCAGGGATAGGGTCAATAATTTCTGTGTACATCATAACATGTACAACTACATACAATAAACCAGGGATAGGGGCGATAATTTAAGTGTACATCGTAACATGTACAACTACATACAGTAAACCAGGGATAGGGGTGATAATTTATGTGTACATCGCAACATGTACAACTACATACAGTAAACCAGGGGTAGGGGTGATAATTTCTGTGTACATTGTAGTACTAACTGTAACATACAGTAAAACCAGGAGTAGGGGCAATAATTGCTAAGTACATCGTAACATGTACATGTACATACATGTACAGTAAAACCAGGAGTAGGGGCAATAATTGCTATGTACATCGTAACATGTACATGTACATACATGTACAGTAAAACCAGGAGTAGGGGCAATAATTGCTATGTACATCGTAACATGTACATACAGTAAAACCACATTTTTTTCAAGAAATATTGTGAAGCTTATTTCTTATTATATTTCAACAGAATTTTCACTATCAAAATAGAATTAAATACAGTTTCATTATCTATTTTCACTATTACCTTCTGATTCAGAAATTTAAAGATATATTTAAACATATGAAAACTTCCTACATGTACATTTAGTATATGGGTAATTAAAATTATGATAATGAATTTTTGCTAAGCCTTTTTGTTAAAATTATCAAAACTTAGAAATACATTGTAACAAATTAGAAAATTACATACATGTATACATTGTATATACAGTAGAACCTGTCTTGAGACCACTGTCAACAAAGACCATCTGTCTTTTAAGACCACATTTTGAAAACCACTACATTGTAGGTGAAATAGCTCTGTATTTAAAACCTCTTTTGAGAGACCACCTGTCTTGAGAGACCACATTTCAGTGGCAGATGGGGTGGTCTCTAAAGGCAAGTTCTACTGTATAAAACCATATAGCTCACCTGTTTTATGCTTGTTATAATTTGGGTCACAATTAAGCCACAGCAACCAGCATCCCCCTGTATATTGTTGAGTAATGACCTTAGACAATGTGTATATGAAGTTTTATGGCTGTACAAAAATGTAGCTGGAGCACTTTGCCCACAATGGACTTAAACAAAAACCTTAACACAGTACTATTCATATAGTAAATGATTAAGTCCTGGTGAGTTAGAAATTTGGGTCAAAATTAAGCCACAGCAACCAGCATCTGCCTGCATTGTTGAGTAATGACCCTAGATAATGTGCATGTGAAGTTTCATGGCTGTAGCTGCAGTACTTTGCCCATAATGGACTTAAACAAAAACCTTAACATACAAAAAGGACGACAACGCCACCGCCGAAGCAGTGACAGTAATATTGAATAGCTCTTCTGTTCTTCAAACAGGTGAAGTTTCAAAAGGTAAACCCAATGAAACTTGCAAATATGCGTGGGTGGGTTTATACATGTATATAGGCCTAGTTTATGTATGAATTCCATTCTGATGGGTCTGTAGTGGGAATGTCAGTCCCAATTTCATGAATAGAATTTTTTTTTAAATAAAAAACACAGTTAATGCCCCTTTAAAATCGAGGATTCATTTCACTTACCCTTCCCTATGAGTTCAACGAAATCTTTCTGAAGTACCGCAGACACATGTTGGGGTTTTGCTAATTCTAATACACAAAGACTCCACACAAGTTTGACAAGTTGGCCAGGCTTTAAAGTTGTTGAAGTGAAACTCCCTAATTGTTCAATGGCGCTGACTAGTTTCTTTTTATGATGCGTTGGCCAGTGATATAAGTTAGCGACAGCATAAATCACTTGTGCCAATTTTGCTGCAGGCATTTTCTCTACATCCATCAGAACCGAATCTAACACTCCTTGGCTTAACCAACGAAGATGTACAAAAGAATGGCTGACTGATGATATAACAGTTGGTTTTCCTTTTGTTTTGAGGGACGGCAGATTTCTTTCTATATCCTGTGATATTTGCTGCATAATATTTTCATCCATGACAGACAATTTTGCTAAAGAATTTAACAATCTACTGTATGTATACGGAGAAAATTCAACTTTGTCCATGGTCGCTTGTAAATGAAATATTATAGATCTAATCAATGTTAAATTTCGGACCCCTTCTTCAGCAAGAATTTCCAGAAGTTGAAGGAGTTGGAACTGAGTCATATTTTGCACAAAATTAGACACCTTCTTCAGTAAAAGCTGGAATGTGGTTGACTTTCTAAGTACTTTCATTGTCTCTAATATTTGATTCACATTAACAATTTCATGTTCCCTGAGAGATAATACTGATTTTCCTTTTTCAATCAATTCGGCTTTTTTTGGCCAGTTGGGGCCGTTTTTTCTAGTACAACTTCCTATGACATTTAGTATCATGTAGATTGGAGCAGTCTCCATGCATGATAACAATTTCTCACTAACGAGTTCAAGATTGAAATTAAACAAACCGTGGGGAAGATGATTTAAAGCCAGTACTAGTTCATTTACTCTTTCACATCTCATAGTTTGTAACTTTTTCTCTAAAATTTGAACTGTTCTCCGAGTATTTGGATTATTTAGCAGAAAGGACTGTATATGAATTTTCTCTTCGTCCGAGCTCTCATTGAATATCATCGTTATCTGTAAGACAGCACTAATTAATACAGGGAAATGATTACAATTCTGTACAGCAAAGATCACATCTTCAACTGTTTTCAATTTCCTGATTCTTGTGATATTCAATTCTTCAGTTTCTGCAATACCTTCACTTCGGAATTTTGTGTTGTTTTCATTAAGTATTAAATCCATGGCAGAATTTCGAGACATTTGATTGTCTGTCTCCATGGTAACATTAGACACGTCAGATTCACTGGAGGTTATGCCAGCAGTTGAAAAATGTTTTTTGAAGTCTTGAGTATGAGATGAAGCACTTCTAATTTGAGGGCCGGATACTGAGGCAGACATACTGTAACTGGCATAGGTAACAGAACGATAGAAATGTCGAAGTAATCTATGGGCTGAGCCAATGGCTGACATGTTGGCTGATACCTGTAAGCATTTAGAAAAAGATATATATAGATTATAAATAGAATAGAAAAGTTGAAATTAAACTTTATTTATTTTACAACAATTAACAAAAATGTTTTATAACTAAACTTATATTTATTGTCTCTTTTTGGAACTAGTATTGTCATGAGGGAGAGTTCATTGTGGAAGGAAACTGGAGTGTGCAAAGAAAACCTACGTGTTTGAGATATGGCGACAACCATAACATCTCACATACTCCCCTGTCCAGTGGGTTATCTTGACTGAGGATCAAAATTTGATCGAAATTTGGTGCTATTCAGACACTTCTTACTAAATATACATGTAGCTGAAATTTGAAAATATATTTGTTGGCCAAAGTTTTTCATATGACTGCAGGTCTACCAAGGTATATTGTAACATGTTTACAACATTATGAACTTTCAATTATCGAGCAAATATTTGAAAACATGAATGACCTTAACTAACACTAAATTCAATCCAGATAAGTATTTGTATTCAAGTACCGAACATCTAACATCCATAACCAAGGATTATCCTACCTCCTAATATCTGGGTCCAAGGTCCGAAAAATTGTGGAAAAATATAACATTTTAAGAAAAATATTTCTGAATCTTGCTAGCACAAAGCTTCAGAAATTCGAACATCCCCAGTTGCATATGTAATGACAACGGTGAACTTGAAAGGGGATTCCCCTCCTGACAGGACTGTGAAGTGCCATATTTCAATGATTCAGAAATGGATGTTCAAGACTGAAAGTGGAAAAGTGGGTGAAAAGACTGGACGATAAGACTGTGTTTGAAGCATTGCTTGAGTTATTTATTGGTATTTATGTGAATTACTTGATCTATGTAGAGTTTTGTGCATAAACTGGTAAAAGCACAAAATCTGTGATTAAAGGTTTGCCAGAAAACTGTGTTGGATGCCTTTCTCTCTTTATATATATATATCAGTAAAGGGGCTACGTAACACGCTACATTTGTCCGTGTTTAAATCAATATTTTCTATTTTTTCTCAAAGAGATCAAGTTTATTTTGTATGTTTGTTTAAGCAATATTTTTTTGTTGTTGTTAAAATCGGGTAAAAACTGTAATATCATGCTGACTGTTATATGGTTTCAGAAATACATCGTGAAATTGGATAAAACAGCATTATCAAAGTCAAAAACATCTACAGTCATAAAAATTATTCATCATATTGTAATAAGATTGCTACCTAAGTCCTTAAAGATGTTTTGGGTGTTTTTGTAAATCGTGCTGCTAACATTGTTGGAGTAGCTGCTCTTTTGAGTTTAGCCTTACTCCCTTAGGCTTTATGGCGTTTCGGGGACCCAAACAAACTTCTGATTTACCCGATCAAAAATATGTAAACCAATTTCCGTGCATCATTGGAACTTAATTAACAAACTCTTTCATGGCGTGTTGAAAACAACATTTTAATACTTACGTGTATTATACACACGCCGGCAATGACCCCTAATGTTTCATAAGTCGAAAATAAGATCGAAGGCTACAGGTGATACGCCAATCCCGATAGTAAAGACAGTAGAGTATCTCGCGCCCGAACCGTAACACTCAAATGTTAACATGTACTGGACGGCTCTTATGTGAAATAGATATATTTCCATTTAACGTTAGCTTGTTGATCCCAATAAGATGCAGTATCAAAATGGTCATGCCTTAATTTTTCAAAATCAGGTTGGAATATTAATTTGTCAAACATATATTTTTTCATCTTAATTCAGTTGTTTTGTTGTTGTTATTGTTTTAAGGACATCTAAAATTCCACAAAGAACTTGTTATTTACATAGAGATGTCACAGACAAATATAGATGAAGCGCTACAAAATTTGACCTTTGCCATGGACATACAACATCTATTTTAAGATATCTTGAATCATTTTCTGATATAACAAATTAATTATTGGTATCTCAAATTCGATTTTAGATGATCAATTTCATTTTTTTCCTTGTTTCATATATACAATAGTACGGTAACACTAAGCTGACATAAAAACAAATCTATAATATGCACACGTAGTAGCTATTACGCCCGCACGCAATATATATAGTTATCAGCTTCTTGCTGAAATTGAAAGCTTTTGTATGTTGTTGTTAATTCCGGAATTACGACAATTACACATTAATTTTTGCTTCCCGAATGAATCCGCCTCTAACAGCAAAATTGGGATTTTTAAAGACATACAAGCTGTCAAAATGCATTTCTTTGTTTGTATTAAAACTTTCAGATATTCGACATTTTATACAGATAAAATGTCTTTCTATAAATCCTGAGTTGGAAAAAAACTTGTTATAATGTCGTATTTGTGGGAAAAGTCTAATGTGAGTAATGAGCGAGTAAACATTTGTATACGTATATACTTACGTGGATAGCAGGGATGTCAATCGTCGGCGTATTTTTTCTTTCTAGGCAATATATGCATTATGATACATCTTTCAAAGGGGCATTAGCTGTGTTTTGTTCAAAAAGTTTTCTTCCTTTTTATACTACTTAGATTGATATGCAACAACAACAACAACAAAATAGATGTACACAGGCATAAACATTCTTAGATTCCTATACATTTTGTGAAAATTGCTTGAGAAACCAAAGTTTGACACTTTTTCACTTGCAATTGATTAACTCAACCTTACTCTTTGTATATAAATACCACACTGGACCTGAACTTATTTTCACAAAATATATAGGAATATAAGGTTTTTATGCCTGTTTATAGCTCTTATTCGTTATTGTACATCAAGTACAAGTAGTAAAAGTAGAGAAAATCGAAATAATTTTTGGGAGCAAATCAGCTAATGCTCCTTTAAACCCTTTTGATAATTTGTTTTCGAGTTTTGTTTGACGCCACACTTGACAATTTACAGTTATATGGTGGCGGCCAGTTTGTAGTGATGAGGAGAGAACCCGGGTACAATGCACCCGGGAAGAGACCACCGGCCTTCCACAAGTAAACTGGCAAACTTTTTTTCTCTCACAAAAATCAACTTAGGTTCGAGCAGGGATAGAATCTCCGCTGACCAGAAGGCATTTTGGTTCAAAGCAACACGCTCTAATAACTAGAACACGGAGCCCCCCTTTTGATACAAAAAAAAAAATTGGTCGAATCGCGCGATATTTTTTTTATCAGTATGACAGCCTGTATGCCTACACGTGTCAATCCAGCCATCAATACCAGAGGTCAATAATATTTATGAGATAAATGAGGGCGCGTTCCAAAGGTAATGGAGGTATAAGTGGACATGCCCTCTTTCTTGAACTATACCACTTATGCTCTAGATCCTCAAGAAGGGGACATGGGAGTAAAACTGGCATTTTATGACCCAATTTCGTATTTTCTACTGGGTTTACCGGGAGAGCGAACCCCAGGGTATGAGAGATAGAGGTGGACATGACCTCTGATATCAACTATGCCACTTACGGCCCTAGATCCTCAGGAAGGGGACAAAGGGGGTAAAACTGTCATATTTTTTTTTACCAAAGTTCTTACTGTTGGGCTTACCGGGAGTTTCTGAGCGACATTCAAGGTATGAGAGGTTATGGAGATGGGCATGATCTCTTACATCAACTACCACATATGCCCTAGACCACCAGAAAGGGGACATGGAGAGTAAAACTGATATTTTGTGAACTTTGTCAGTGACTGCTGTGCTTACCGGGAGTTTCTGAGCGACACCCAAGGTGTGGGAGGTAGAGGTGGGCATGACCTCTGACATCAACTATGCCACGTATGGTCTAGACCCTCAGGAAGGGGACATGGAGGTGAACTGACATTTTGTGTCAAAATTTCGTATTGACTGTTGGGCTTACCGGGAGTTTCTGCGCGACACCCAAGGTATGGGTATGGGGGCTTTTTCTGAAAAAAAAACAAACAAAACAAAAACTAAAAAAAAGATGGACAAACAAAGTACATTTTGGGGGCTCCTTCATCGCCTTAAAATACTTTCTTCAAAATCTTTGTACATTATTTGTCTCAAATAGAATGACAGAAGGACTAACAAAGTACAAATATATCGTCTCTTAAAACTGAAAAAAATTAGAAAAGGTAACACATGGCAAAATAAAGCTGTAATTTTTATTCTTTGTGACTTTTTTCCTACATATAAAATTGTGTCTTTTTTCCTGTGACGTTTTTTCCTATATAAATTGTGACTTTTTTCCTGTGATTTTTTTTCCGGTCACCTTTTTCACATGTACAATGGGTTATAAATATTTATATACACAATTATAAGCTATTGTGAGTATTTAAAGTAAAACGTTATTAAATTTTTCTGTGACTATGACGTAGTCTATTTCTATTTCAAATTATTTCCACAATGTCCAACATGTTTTGATATAACAGGACGATCCGGTTCATGTAACAGGATAATTTCTCACCGCCACAAGCCGCCATTTAGATTATGCCCGATAATTGTTCGGGATTTTAATATGGAGCGCTGTCAGTAACGACCCTCGAAGTACGTATGGATTTTCTATAAATGGAAAGAAAGGTAAGAATTAGATTTAACTTTCTAGATTTTGGTTTCATCCACCTTCATATTTCTTTTTCAAATCAGGACACAGATTTGGTGACAGCGAAACAGTTTATCTGTTTTATAATTATTATAGTCAGATAAATCTAAATGATGCATTGGGTAGTTTCTGTTTATGGCCGCGGGAAATTCAGCAGTGTAACTAGAATATTATGGTCTGATGTCAGATAGGCCATTAGGATGATATAAATTATGGTGACACAGCTTATAAAATGTTTCTGATTCAAAGTCCGAGGGGATACCGTGTCTGGACAACGACTCCTCTAGATATAAAGGTCACCAAACCCTTAAAATTTACTGTTATGGTGGGGAAAAGTGTTATTATATATAAAAGAGATAATATGATTTGTCAACACAAAGCGTTCGGCAAGTAAGTTATTTTTAGCGATTAATTTGAATCAGCGGTGTATAGCTGCTTGAATGGGAAGTTTAACACGACCAGTTTTCATTTAAATCTAAGTCCGTCTGGGAATTGGGTATATCTGAAAATCATCAAAGCATATCGATGTAAATAAATTCACCCAAGTTATTTAGCAAATATTCAGTACACATGACTGCACACGATCGTCTGGTGGTACGTCAATGCAGCGATATATAAAGTTAATATTAGCTTTATAGTAACAAAAGAGACGACCGCAAGGCGTGGATATAGAAGCGCGGTTACTCGCCAGCAGTCCGAGAGCCCGACAGTTGGAAGACCTAAAACATAAGTTTCACAATTTAGTGTACACACATTTGAAATGTCTCGTGAAAAAAAGCGTCAATTCTGTTTTGTTATAATCAATATATGGCACGCAGTTTTAACCAAACCCCGCGGTATCTCAAGATAACTGATATAGGGCCTATCTGTGGGATAACTGGCTGTTATATATGGGTTATCAGACTAGATATCAGGGTTGATACGGGTCGGTTATCCTCTGGATACTTCTTTGTATCTCATTTGGATAGCCGATTTTTAACTATAAATACCCCCTGATATTTAGAGTTATTGCTACTTATTTCATATATAGCCAAGTTAATATGGGCGCGCCGTTTTACTTTTTAATACCAGTTAGTGATATCACTCTTTCGAATAGGTGATATCACTTATTCAATAAGTGATAACACCTATTCGAATGGGTGATATCACCCATTGGAATACCGAATAAGTGATATCACCTATTCGAATAAGTGATATCGCCTGTTTGAAAGAGTGATATCACATATTCGAAAGTGATATCACTTATACGAATAAGTGATACCACTTTTTCGTATAAGTGTTATCACTCTTTCGAATAGGTGGTATCACTTTCAAATAAGAGATATCACTTTAAACGTTTTTATAGGGGATATCACCTATTCGAATAGGTGATATCACTTTACAAAACGAATAAGTGATATCACTCATTCGAATAAGTGATATAACTTATTCAAATTTGGAAACAGTAAAAACCTTATGTTCCCTATTTCTTCCATAAATGTAGATCTGCAGTGAATATCACTTAGTCTAGGTCTATATCTGTGGAAGAACAAAGCGTAAAGGACGATATTACGGTATCGTGATAAAGGCGCAGCGCTGTAGAATCGGAATTATCTCCCGTTTCTGTTGTAGGATTTGGACGGAGTTCAGCATTCAAAACAGAGAGAGCCCATGCCGCCGACTCCTGCCATTTTGAACTAGGGTCCGATTTCCGCACAAAGTTGTTTTGAAAGTAGTTGAACTTAAAACACCCTATATAATTCTTTGGACCAAATGTAAGGAAACAAAAACAAACAAAAAAAATAAATAAATAATTTATAATGCCCAAGATGACACAAGTCATTTTTGTTAGACCCAGGAATATATTTCATTTTTGTGTAGGGAGCATTCATTGGCATTGATTCATAAGTGATACCACCTATTCGATTAAGTGATATCATTTACAAAATGAATAGGTGATATCACTTAGTCTAGTAAGTGATATCACTTAGTCGAGTAAGTGATATCACTTATTCAAGTAGGTGATATCACTCATTCGAATAGGTGATATCACTCATTTGTGTAAGTGATATCTTTTAAGAATTTATAAAAGTGATATCACCTATTCGCAAAAGTGATATCACCTATTTGAATGAGTGATATTACCTATTCGAATAAGTGACATCACCTATTCGAAAGAGTGATATCACTAACTGGTATTAAAAAGTAAAACAGTGCCCCATAAGTTAATGAAATATTTCACTCCAAACCTCAATACCTGCTGATATTTATTTCCTCTATCTAACAGTAAGACGAGAGCCTACTAAACACATTTCACTTACGCGAAACATACCCGAGAGAAAAGCGTAACCGAGATAAAGCAAAACTTACACAAGGTTAAGCAAAATTAACCCGAAATAAGGCCAAATTTACCCGAGATAAGGCCAAACACTCGAGATAAAATGAAAATTACCCTGGATAAAGCAAAATTAACCCCAAATAAAGCGAAATTTACCCGAGAGAAAGCAAATTTACCTGAGATGACGCAAAACTTGTGTGTTACGGAAAGTGAATTAAGATAATAGGATGCAAATCCATATGTTAAATAAAATGTCTAATTCTTATTTACGACCCAGGACTTGGCATCATAAAACATGAGAATTTACTCAAATCTGAGAATATTCTCAAATTGGCTTGCTTAGTCAGTCAGACTTCAGAATAAGACAGATTTGAGTAAACTTCTCGAATCATACCTGACTTAAAAGTTTCAAAAGAGATATCTAGAGAACTAGCACTTTATTTTGGATCAAACTTGTCACAAGACAAATGCTATTATCAGTATCTTTATTATTGTGAACCATCCTCAGACACCCATCCATGGATAAGTACGAGTCCCTTTTTGTTGGTGTCATGTACCATCCTGGTGTCCACTTTTGCTACCAAAGTCAGTGTACCGATGGCAGCCGTCACGTCATTAGCTACTACTTCTTTGATGGACGGATCAGGTGTAAACTGCTCACTTGGATACTGCTGATACTGTTCCCGGAGTTCTTGCAATTTGACCTTTTTGAGGGATGACAGTATTGTTCATAGTCTGTCGAGTAGCCCCTCCATGTCAACACGTTGATTACTTGTTTATCCATGGTGCTGTCCACGGCCAGTTGCCGGACTCTATACAAATACTCATCACCCTTTTCTCCTGGTATTTATTGGACCTTGACCACCTCCCTATAAATTGGCTCCCCGATTCATTAATATTTAGTGTAAGGTCACGAGGAACCACGTTTTCTGAAGGAACACTGATTCCAATAACAAGTACACTGAAGACGATATTACCAAAATGCAGGAGTTTCTAGTAGATAATATCTTCATGGTAATTGCGGGAACGGTTTTCCAGCAATTGTAGGCATTCCAATGGTTACCAATTGTGCACCGCTCTTGGCTGACTTCTTTTTGTATCCAACATACAATGCGGAATGTATAAGTCTCTGCTCTCCACAGGAAATAAACAGTTAACATATCAGTTCAGTTTTACTTACAGGTATATCGTCGACATCCTGTCTATAAATAATCCAGAATTTCAGAATTACCTCGGCCGGATGCATCCTGTTGAGTGTCAGTCAATAAGACATCTGCTTCTTACCTAGGTTTACACCTGCTGATTCGGAAGGACGGTCAACTTCATACCTCCCTTTATGACAAACTCGACAATATCAATTTCCATATCACCAACTTCCCGTTCCTAAGTAGTAATATTCCGTCTTATCCTGCCTATGGCGTTTCATTTCACAGGTCAAACTCTTATTGTGAATGTTTTATTCTTAGAGTCAATCGACTCGCCAATAAACTACTTACACAAGGTTACGTTGTTGAACGTTTGAAATCGCCACTAAGGAAGTTTTATGGTCGATACGGGGTCCTTGTTAAATAATATGAAGTCCCCCTCTCAGGAATATTATATAGTATTCTGGAGCACGACCACAGACGGTGACTCCCTTTCTCCAATCATATATAAAAGTAACTGATGACAATATCACCAAACTTGACCTTTTCACTGAACTCGAGAGTTTTCCATGTAGCATTTGCGACGGGTGTGGCATGCTGGCAGAGGACGCTGACTCCTTCCGGACACCTGGTCTTAGTCCGTTTGGGATTAGCAATTGTGATTCATGTTGAGACCATTTATATATCTAATTTATCTTGTTCTAATGGACTTTGAATTCCGATTATCCATTGGTACTTTTTCCTTTTTACTTAGTTTTATTAGATGGAACAAAAATAGCCTCTTCTAACATTGCAATTGAGGTGTTCCACCCAGCAAGAAGGCGTAACAACCACAGCTGCTGGACAATACCGATATGATAAAATGGTAGCATGCGAATTGCTGCCACTTCGGTCAGATTATACAGGGTGACATAAGTGACGAATGCAGTCCACCATTCTGCCACTGTGGTATTGTGTCCATCCAAATTTTATAGGGATTTCCGTAGAACACCATTCAAAATTCAAGTAAACAACAATTGTATAGAAGATTGAAAAATTGATTTAAGTCCAAGACTTTCAAATTCCTGACCTTGGTATGATTTTGTTTTAAATCTATGAATTTATGTCTTACCTAATCCTTTCATGAAATGATAATTACAGGTAAATTGATGCGTCATAATGGCGGGGTCCAAGAGTACAGAGCCGACTCTCCAGACAAATTCCATCCGGAAGTTGTTCGGTGCCGGGATGTTGTTTGTGGTAGTACTTGTTGTGTATCACTTCACTGGTAAGAAAATTGGCAAATAAAATTAGAATTCCTTTGTTACGTTCTGTCCTCACGTTACACAATTTTGGTTTAATGGTGTATGAACATATATGTTGCTCGAACGTCTATACACCCATGTCTCAAATTTCGTACATGTCCCGATTTTTCTTTATAAAAAGTTAAAAAACCTATCTTTAATTCTACTTTTTTGAAATTTTGAAACAATCTTGATTTTTAGTTTTTCTATAGGTCTACAAAGGTAGATTAGCAGATGTTTACAAACACAACGAGTCTAAATTAAATCATAACAGGTGTGACATACTTGTTTACATCAACAACTACAGTAATACATTGAATCACATACTACCTTACTATTCCATTCCTCTTTTTCTTTTATATGTAATACCAGTATTCTGTCGTGTACAATGTCCTCTTTCATACACCTTTCAGTCATACGCCACCTGGTATACACAAATTCATACAAATTATATACAAAGAGAAGTAGAGAGGGTTTAATGGATTTAAAAACATGTTGTGGATCAGTGTGTCAACATATGTTTAGGTTTAAAATGTGGTAAAATCGGAAATTTGTAAAATTATTTGATAGAATTTTGTCATATGCACAATAACAATGATTCACAAAATTGTTTTAGTAGTCAACGTTTGTAAACACTTCATATAAGTACAATTGGCATAAGATTTATGTCAGCTCAAAGTAAATTATGATATTAAAAAAGTGAAAAAAGAAAACAATTTTTATTAAAAAAGCTAATGTCCCATTTATGGTCTTTGAGCCACCAATAACCCCTGTTCCCCGCAGGTGGAATTTTGAAGGTTATGATTTTCTGAAAGCTTATTAAAAATGCTAAAAATGAGCCATGTAAGCACTCTGGCCGTTGGGGGCGTTTAGAAGTTTTGGGGTAAAAGCCATAGAAAACTGGGTTTAGATCCCCATACACCATCTGACACACAGCGATTGTTTAATATACCAATACTCATCAATTAGAATATCTGCTATACCACCGTTTCTTGTATTATATCCTGGTTTTCCAATTTTCAGTTATTTTTGCTAATGTTTCATCCCAAAACTCCATAAATCCTATGGTTAGAGTGATAACATGTCTCATTTTGTAGGAATTTTGATACGCTTTCAGAGAAACATACCATCGAAACTTACCCTTGGGGAAATATTGGGGTATATATATTTATTGGAATAAACTTTTCACAGATTTCTGTTTAAAAATTGTTTAATAGGCAAATACGTATTTTTCCAGATATTTGTCATACAACAATTAAAATCATTGAAAAAAGCCATAATAAATGAATGAGTTTTGGGGATTTTCCAATTTCCATCGATTCTTTTTACTATTTTATGGTTTTGCCTCAAAACTCTTGAATACCCCAACGGCTAGAGTGTTAATATGGCTCATTTTGTAACATTTTCATTAAACTTTCTGACAAACATACCCTCCAAAATACCCCTTGTTAAAGATAAGGGTTTTAAGTGGCCAACAGTCTATTAAGTTTTTCCACAGATTTCTGCTTTAAAAATTGGTTTTTAGTCCCCAATACACCAAATTTGTAACATGATGATTGTATAATGTGCCAAGACTTCTCATTTTAGATATCTGTCATACAATCATCAAACTCATTGCAAAAAGTGGCAATAAGTGAAGGACTAATTGAGATTTTCCAGTTCTCAGTGATTTTTGTATTTTTTTTTATGGTTTATTCTCAAAATTCTTACATGCCCTAGAGGCTATCGTTCTAACATGACTCATTTTGTAGCATGTTTTGGTAAGCTTTCAGATAAGCATACCCTTCAAAATCCCATTTGATTAAAACTGAGGTTTTTAGTTGCCTAAAGTCTAGTCATTTTTACCAAGATTTCTATTTAAGAATTTACCCCAAAGCACCAAATTTAATACACAGTTGCAGTTTGAAGGATCAATACTTATCATTTCAGATATTTACCAAACAACTATTACTTTCAATGCAAATAGAAGTCATAACTGAAGGATTAATTGAAGTTTTCCAGTTTTCAGCAATTTTTGTTTATTTTCATGGTTTTTACCTCAAAACACCAACTTTAATAAAACAAATCATTGTTAATTGTGGCTCTACATATCATTTAAGTTATTTGCCATACAATTATTACTCTAATTGCAAAAACATCTTAAATGAAGGATTAATTGTATATTTCCAATTTTCAGCGATTTTTGTTAATTTTCTATGGTTTTTACCCCAAAACCTCTCAGTGGCCAGATTGCTTACACAGCTCAATTTGTAGCATTTTTGATAGGCTTTCTGAAAAACATATCCCCCTAAAAAGAAATTGGTAAAAATATGGGTTATAAGTGACTTAAAGTATAGTACATTTTTCACAGATTTCTGTTTAAAAAATAGATTTTTTACCCCAAAATACCAAATTTGATAAATAATAGCCATTGAATGGGTCCATACTTGTCATTTAAGATATTTACCATACAAACAGTACTTTCATTGCAAACAGAGGCCATAAATAAGGGATTATTTGAGGTTTTTTGCAGTTTTTAGCTATTTTTTTCAATTTTCTATGGCTTTTGCCCAAAATCTCCCCAACGGCCAGAGTGCTAATATGGCTCATTTTTAGCATTTTTGATAAGCATTCAGAACATCATAACCTTCAAAATTCCCCCCTTGCGGTTGTTCAATGGGTCAGTACTTATCATTTAAGATATTTACCATACAAACATTACTTTATTGCAAACAGAGGCCTTAATTGAAGGATTAATTGAGGTTTTCCAGTTTTCAGCAATTTTTGTAAATTTTCTATGGTTTTTACCAAAAACATAACGCCCCAACGCTCAGAGTTCTAACGTGTCTCATTTTGTTGCATTTTTGATAAGCTTTCAGAAAAACATAACCTCCAAAATTCCCCCGTGCGAAACAAACACAATATTAGCCAGGGGACTATAAGTTGAAGATAACATGTAGATGGAGATCTTGTACCGGTATTATCAGATTAAAAGTAAAATTGAAGAAGTACCAATCAATAATCAAAAACTCAAGTCCATTATAACACGACGAATTAGATGTCCAAATGGTCTCAACATGAAGAACAATTACGAATCCCATACGGGATAAGACCAGGTGTCCGGAAGGAGTCTGCGTCTTCTGCTGGCATGCCACACCCGTCGCAAGTATTCCATGGAAAGCTTTCTAGTTTGATGAACGGGTCAAATTCGGTAAAAAGGTCAAGTTTGGTGATGAGGTCAAATTCTATGAAACACTGTACATTGCATATCTACTTAGATATCGTTATTGTCATCACAGGCAACAAAATCTGCTAGACTGGCTTATAGATACAAAATGTGAAATCAGACAAACAAACTTAGTAAAAACAAAAATAATAAATTCTGTCTCACTTCCCCGACATGCATCCTTTGTTACATATGAAGAAGTTCTGCATTTCACTTTAAAATTAACACTGCTTCGATTAATTCATGATGTTTGTTTACACACACACACACACAGATATATATATATATATATATATATATATATATATATATATATATATATATATATATATATATATATATATATATATATATATATATATATATATACATACATACATACATACATACATACACATACATACATACATATATATATATATATATATATATATATATATATATATATATATATATATATATATATATATATATATATATATATATATATATATCTTTATATATATATATATATATATATATATATTCTGTGTCATTTCCAGAAAACAACTATTCGTCAATTATAAAACCTACAGGAAGATTGTATTCTAATACGCCAAATGCAAATTACGTGACACTGGAGACAAGGAATAAAACTACTGGTAAGTACTGTAAATCCGGAAAGTTTTGTTGGACCTTATTTTTGCGATACCGAATTTCTAAATTTATTCGCGAGATGATATTTTTGCGATTTCGAAAATACCCATTTCATCATACTGTTATCATACTTCATTTCGCGATAATTTTAATTTTTTCCAAGCGAAAACACTCGCGGAATTACGCGTAAATAAAATTCCCGCCAATTAAACCAGATTTACAGTATTAGATCTGCAAATACCACTCAAAAATGTTTGACCAGTACCAGCGGTATCAGTAAATATCAGAGGAATCTAGATCAGTGGGATTTGCATAAGGACAAAACTAAACAAAAATTCCTTGCATATTTTCATTTGCACAAATTCAATTTGCATAATGACATAAAAGATTGATGTCAAATGTTAGCCAAACAATAACTGGTTTTTTGATTTGATTTGATTTTTTGTTTTACGCCATACTCAACAATATTTCAGTCATATGATGGCGTCCAGTTTTTATTGGTGGAGGAGAAACCCCGGTTATCCGGGTAAAGACCACCGACCTTCCACAAGAAAACTGAACAATAATTGGTATAACGAAATTCGAATACTTGTACTTTATACAACTGTCAACACCAAAAGTATTGATATGATGATATTTTAATACATCATTCAAATCTTTACACCAAAAGTATCGATATAACGAAATTTGAACACTTTATACAAATGTCAGCACCACAATAATTGATATTGCGAAATTCAAACAATTTTCAATCTTTGTCCCCAAGACCACATATCTTGTATGCATAGTTTTTATATGTCCTACCTGCTTGTGGTTGTCTGGTGGTAGATCTTTAGACTTACAAGTGTCGGATTCTCGGCATCGGATCATACCAAAGACTTTTCAGGATGGTAGCGACGGTACCATCGCAAAGCGCTCAGAATACGAAGTGAAAGTTATGATTCTTTCAGATGAGACTTAATATCGAGGTCCCGCGGCATGGTAGGATATAACATGTAAAAGAATTCTCACTGCACTGGCGTCAGTCCATAGCACAGGTCAAGTTTTTGACACGTCATCTAAAGCTGATGACATCGACACATGAGTGAAAATTCTTGACAGGATATAAAACAAGAATAGAACACAAATTTGTCTGTCCCTCATCTATTTGAAATATTTTGGTTACGTCAAACGATCTCAATGTCTTTACCATTTTAACCAAACATTGGATATTGCGTTACGTCAATGATATCTCCAACGAATTGGACTACAACCAACGCTCCATACAGTTATGAAACTCTTATATTGATTTAAGCTATCAATGCCCGTGGTCTCTTCCTAGGTACAAGGTAGCCGGGGTTTTCTCCTCGACCATTACAAACTGACCGCCAACACATGACTGAAAATTTGTTGAGCGTAAAACACCAAAGAAACAAAAAGCTATCAAGGCCATGTAGTTTCTCCAACTCGTCTTCTTTTAACAATTAATTTTAGTACATGTGTAATTTTCTTTTTTCTTTTCATATTTCCAACTTCTCCTCTCTTGTCTATTATCTTTGTAGGTTTACAGTATGGTAAGGAATTAATTCAGGACCAATCTCGGCAGATTCAACAGTTCAATGAGACCATGGTTTTGTTGTTAACGTACTTTAGAAGTGGTTCCACCTTTACTGCAGACATTATTCAACAGTCTTCTGAGGTTTTCTATATCTATGAACCACTGCGTCCGTTCATGAGGAACATTTATTTCTCTGGAACCAAGTTCTGTAATACCAGTAACAACAACTGCATGTAATGCTGAGTATATCTCCATGTGTTTTGTTTACATTTTCATAAATAATGCTAGGTCTCTTCCGCAATGAAACCTGATAACTTTTTCATGTGTTCGGCCAAGACTCAAACGATATTATGCGCTGACTACAGATAATATTTTCCAATTAACATAAGATGTCTTGGCGGAGTAACCTTTTGATTATCATAGGATTATTCTACTTTTCGGTTATGACAAGCTGCGCGGGAAAACGTTTTATTCCTCACTGGATACTTTCTTATGTATGGTGACAAGTAGGAACGATTTCTCTAGCCAGTGTAATTTAATGTTGTGCTTTATTACCTAAACTTTTAAACTCGTCCAGGTCAAGAAAGGGTTCACAAGACTCCACCCCACCAGGTTATATGGATTTTACTATACTATATATTGTATACATGGAACGGTTCGCTCCCTTTTCATTTTTGCCCTCAGTTGTGACATGGAACGGTTCGCTCCCTTTTCATTTTTGCCCTCAGTTGTGACATGGAACGCTTCGCTCCCTTTTCATTTTTGCCCTCAGTTGTGACATGGAACGGTTCGCTCCCTTTTCATTTTTGCCCTTAGTTGAGAAGGCGAATTTAAACGAAGGCGTCCTTGCTTTAACTATTTTGCTTGAACATTTCGCTTCCATTTAAATATTGCCCTGTCATCTAAGGGCTGACATTAAAAGTGAACCTGGATGTGGTTTTCGACAAGGATAATATATCAATATTGACATTAGAGTTGCGTCGCTCTCAGCAGGTGGCCCAACATATGTCAAAATTTATTGCAGTTCACTTTTATCTTATTGCAGTACAAATACAAAATGATCTTAAATACGTTTTAAAAAACTGTCAGACAGTGGTTACAGTGTCTGCATTTAGTGTCTTTTTATACCCACGTGTATTGCTAAGGAGTCTTGTCCATTGATGATCAGGGCCCGAAGTCACCAAATTTACTCAATGCTAAAGCTCAACTAACTTTTCATGATTTTAAGGTAAAAACATGCAAAATTTATCCTGTAACTGGACATGTTTATATATTGACAGCATATAATTGTAAATAATGACCAAAATCATTGCTCATTTGAAGAAAACTTCAGAAATATTAAAATATTGTTTGAGTACGTACTCAAATTTTGAGTACCGTACTCAACATATTTATTCATTTTTACAGGAAAATCCTGAGTATAGCGCAAAAATTTATATGTGAATGATAAAAAATAATAATATGCTTCCTAATCATTCAAACCCAAACATTTTACAAACAATTTTATAGTCAAAATAATGAAATAAAAGTTGAGCTTGAGTACTGAGTAAATTTGGTGACTTCAGGCCCAGGTGAAAGGTCAAAATTTTACTTTGGCGTAATATCATGCTTGTGATGATAAATTGCTGAATTGAACACAGCTGCCTCTATCTAAAACAATATGAAATGTTAAAAAGTATATGTGATCATATAGTCTAACACTGTCTGCACAGTTTTTACATTTTTTAAGGACTTGATAAAGAAGCGTCTCATACTTTATATTATCTTACTAATCTCATGCGTCGCCAGACACAATTTTTTGTTTTCTGACATTTTATTGGTTATGTCACACGGACCCTTTCCTGTGCCGTCTGTTCATTTACTTTTCTTATACGATGTTTGCAATTGATTTCACAGTCATTTTGCTCAGTACATTCCTGTAAATTTATCTTGCACTTGTAGGTATCCATATGTATGGGAAAATGACCCAGTGGTAGCGATGACGGAGCTGAGGAAAATTTATAACTGCAAGTTGAAAGATTTGCGAGACGACCTTAAACAACATATACAACAAAGCAAGAGAATATCAATGGACCATACGTTTTTTAATACTTGCACCAAAATAAGAAGTGACAGATACTGTGTGGGTAAATTACAAAATATCTGTGGTAGGAGGAGAGTTAGGTTGATAAAGACTATTCGAGTAAAATTTACATTAGCAGATAAATTAATGAAGATTTATCCAAACTTAAAAGTGATTCACTTAGTGCGTGATCCTAGAGGGATTATGGTGTCTCGAAGATATAAATATGACGATAATTATTCTAAACTTGTGAAAGCAACATGCATGCGCATGCTTAATGACGTCGTTTTAAGCAGACAATTAAAACGGAAGTACCCAGGACGCATAAAGACTGTTTTATACGAAAATATCGCTACATCACCTATTGAACATTTGCAGGACTTGTATGATTTCATTGGACTGTCAGTTTCCAAAAGGATCAAAGCTTACGTGTTAGAACACACCTCGGCAGGCAATAAAAACAACGGATATTACGCAACAATGAGGGGGAACTCAACAAAGACTGCTTATAACTGGCGGAGCAAAATTAGCACAAAAGAAAAACAAATGATAGAGACATCATGTGCAGAGTTTTATCAACACACTAAGTTCTACCCAGTACCATAATATAGTTTCAAGGTTGATCTTTGTTTACAGTGAAATAGATTTATCAATTTGTTATATTTGTTTTAACGGTGTTTTATCAAACAGTTTTTTTATCTATTATGAGTCTCAGCCGAACATAAAATATTTACAACCTCATTCAAAAGAAAAAAAACACGAAATATAATCTATAAAATGCATACGAAGCATACAAATGTACAGCCCAAGTGGAATGGGAATACGGTACAGAAAATGTAAGCATGTTAATGCGATTGCAAATAATTTTAATATTACGACTTTACAGCACAAAGTCTTGAGCTCGAATGGGCCACTAACAAATACTCAAAAAGCATGCAAGTCATGCTACTGGACACAATGCTAGACTGGACAATATTCTTACACCATAAATTTTATAATTACTATGGTCGTGTTCGGTAAGAATCATCGATAGTTTTAATTTTCAACCTATATTAAATAAATTTATGATTGTGGTCATCTTAGGTGTTGGAAAAGAAACAGATATATGCTAGACGATCCTCCAAACGCAATCCAGCGTTGCTAAGAGAGCATTTCTGGTTACCAAATCCTGATGATGTCTTGCCGAAATTTATTTAAGCTCGTCTGTTTCGCAAACTTTATGTTAAAGAAGTTAATTGCCAAGTAAGCCTGAACAAGACTTCTTTTTTAATCACGATTACCATAACGTCGTCTTGACATTTTCTTTGTTCGAAATTAGGCCACCCTAAATAAATTCTTATGTTAAACGTCAGCTTAGTAGTTTTTAAAAAACTTCTTGAAATTAAAAAACAAACAAACACAAAAATCTCTTAGAAGTACCAATTGATAATCGAAACGCAAACGTTAAACGTATAATTTATATAGTACGGTTTTACCGTGTTTTAAAGATATATTTTCGCTCTTTGTATCAAAATCGGAAATTAAAAAAGTTTTTTTTTTATAAATATCAATATTTCTCTGTATTTCGAGGTCTAAGCAAGTGTAATAAGGTTTCGTTGAATTCTTTTGCAGGATGACAAAAATTCGATTTAACCTGGTCTCATAATCATATGACCTTCAGTTAGAATTCAGTCGTAAAGCGTGCTTCTTCAAGCTGGTAAAACAAAGCAAAAATGTTGGAAATCAACAAATCCAATCGTGGGAGAAAATCGCTGACACATTCTTCAAGAAAAAACCAATGGATCTGCTCCAACTTCTAAATGGGTCAAATGCAAGATATACATGTATATGAAGCAGTATTTTTATCGGTATTCTTACAGTGCCCACCTACAACCCATGATTAGAATATGGGTCGTTGTGTAGATTTATTTTCGGCTGTTAGCCTATCAGAAGCGTGATCATTATCTGGATCAGTGCATAATTAAATAAATTGCACCGGCGGAATAACCTCATGATTCCCAACAAAAACAATAAGGTCACGCGATATTTATATTGTTCGACAAGGGAATATTATTTCACTCATTTCTTATATCAACACCCATCGTAATAAATTACTTTTTTTCTTTTTGGCCAGCTCTCGTGTGAATCAGTTGCTGAAAATAACATTTTTGTAGTTTTTAAACAATATTTGTATAGATCTCGATGCCTGAAAAACATGTCCTTAATTGGTGCCCTCTTATTTGACCTTAGAAGGTCATTCTTAGCTGCTGAAATGATTTCTGTGGAAAATAGCAAATACAATTCCTTCCAAAAATAAACAAACTGTCGTGAATCTCTGAAATAGCGTAATAAAGATGATCCTTGGGAAAAGCCGAGGTAGGTCTATGTTAAATAAGCAGGCGTCAATACTTTATTACAGTAGATTATTTTCCAAAATTTATTGACCTCTACATCTATCAACGTTACATGTTATCTGAAGAAACTGTTTGCCAGATATGGAATACCGAAATTGATCATGTCTGATGGTGGCACTCAGTTTCCATCACATGATTTGTTATTGGATGGGGTATAATCATATATATATATATATATATATATATATATATATATATATATATATATATATATATATATATATATATATATATATATATATTGTTGAGACGTCTGTACCAAATGTGACGAGCATACACTCCTCACTTGTTTCATTGGACTTGACTGTGGACTCACGGCGGGTGTGACCGGTCGACAGGGGATGCTTACTCCTCCATGGCACCTGATCCCACCTCTTCGTTTCCAGAGGTCCGTGTTTGTCCATTTTTACCGGATTTGTATCTGTGTCCTGGACATTCTATTGATTTATACTTTGGTATCTGAAATATATATATATATATATATATATATATATATATATATATATATATATATATATATATATATATATATATATATATATATATATATATATATATACTTGTGGTAAAATTTAAATAGCTTGTCATTGCTTATATACTTTTTCGTCAACCACCAAAAAACCCGAAAATTTAAATATCTAGTGATTGGTTATCATGATACTTATTTTGTCCAACACCACTCTGATTCTACAAATAAATACACTGAAGTTGATATAAAAAAGATGCTGACATTTTGTAATAGACAATATATCTGTAATGTTCGGGGACGTGGTCTTTCAATAAACTATGTTTGTCAATTTTTACCAATTTTGTATCTGAATTCTAGACATCCTAAAGATTTATACTTTGGTATATGAGATTTTTTATATTCAATACACAGATACACTGAAGTTGATATTTAAGTTGCGCTAATTCTAATATACAATCTATATGTAGTGGTAGAAGACTTTGTCTATCATAAAGCCGCCGGCATTCCAATAGGCATACCTCGTTTAGAAACTTTTGAATAAAAAGAGGAAAAAGCTAGCTGTGGCCTTTAACTTGATGTTTTGATATATATCAACGTCGTTTTGTCAATAGTAGAGTTTCGTGCTGTCGGATAATCTGTTATTATTCTAGAATTGTTATACAGGTATCATGTGACTTCCGCCTTTTGTTAGCCATCGCTACTTTCATTTTATATTGTTAACACAGCATACCAGAGCAGACACATAACATGAAATAAAATGTCGTAAGAATCCACCCCTATCTGGTAAATTATTCAGACGTTTGATAGCAGTTGTTGTGTTGTCTTTACCAGTTGTGACGATAATGTGTTCCTTTCCTCGCTTATTTCATTTGATTATAACTGTGGAGGGATGTGACTGGTCAACAGGGGATTCTTACTTCTCCATGGCACCTGATCCAATCTTTGGATGTCCAATATTTGTAACGATAATATCCAAAGTGTAGGCAATCTATCAAGCCCACTGTGTAATGGTGTTAATGTGATGGAACTTTTTAATTCTAAAGTAAGACGTAAACGAAGTCACGGACATCGTTCGTACAACCGACCCTACCTACATGATGTCACTTTTTCATCTCTTTTACCTTACGTTAACAAAAAATTGGGTCTTCATCACATTCGCAGCAAACTTTATTCTGTTCCTTTTACAAATCTCAATAAACTTTTTCAAGAAGCAAGAATGAATCCCTACACGGATTCTTCAACCCCAGAATACATACTGAACTCCATTATAATGGACATCGCTTATCACAGACTGTTTAAGCCTGCACGCGTTACATACGATGACTGTTCTGAACAGAAACGTCTTTTCTTTAAACTTAAATTCACAAATAAAGGTATAGACGCTTTAAACATTGGCAATGTTCTAAATCACAAAAAAGTTCAGTCCTGTATTCCACCATATTTTAAACTGAAGACCACGCCTTGCATTTCATATAGCTATACACCTAGCATCGCATCCAAGCTATTCAATTACAAACAGGTTTTGCAGTGCCTAGACATCAACCATCTTCTACACAACACTGTCACATGTTCATGTGCTTCATCTCCTTTCAAATACAATACTATCGGGCATGTCATTACCGGCGACGTTTCTATTGTTGAAAATGAAAGCCTCAAAAATCTTATTTTAAGGGGCCCTAAATACCGGGAAGCCCGTTCCTTTAATTGGCGTCAGAATTTCAGTTTAGTTATGGATTCTGTCGAAGATTATGCCAGACGATGGGCCAAACATGAAGACGTAAAACCAGACACTTTGTCTGAATGGCTGAAAGCCATACCATGGTTGATAAAATCTCGTATTCGAAAACTTAAAGGCACTATGAAAACACGTTATCCCTCTGTATTTAATGATCCAGAAGTAGTAACTGAACTGGATAGGTTACATGACCAATATGTACTGGTACCAGCAGACAAAGCCTCAAATAATATAGTTTTCATTTGTAAGGCACATTACTATAATTGTTTATTAGAAGAACTTGGGTTTAATACGAATTCTGGAAATCCTACATACACACGTAGCTCACTTTCAAAGGACGATATCCTTCAAAATCACGTGTCCGTATTACGCTCATTTGATATACCTACAACGGATACCGATTTCGAGCTACCACATTTATACTGGATACCTAAACTTCATAAAACCCCATATAAACAAAGATACATAGCAGGATCCAGCAAATGTTCTACCAAACCTTTATCTTTACTCCTTACCAAGATATTGGCAGCCATTAAGGAGAAACTTCAACAATACTGTACAGTTGCTTATTCCAGAAGCGGTGTAAATCAGATGTGGATACTTAAAAATTCTAAACAGCTTTTAGAAAATTTGAAGGCACACAATTTTTCTCGAATTCACAGTATCAAAACTTATGACTTCTCTACTCTTTACACTACTATTCCACATAAAAAATTAAAAGAAAGACTTTTCAGCATCATAGACAACTGCTTTTTCACTAAAGGTGGTACCCGAAAATTTAAATATCTAGTGATTGGCTATCAGGATACTTATTTCGTCAAACACCACTCTGATTCTACACATAAATATACTGAAATTGATATAAAAAACATGCTGGAATTTCTAATAGACAATATATTTGTAATGTTCGGAGACGTGGTCTTTCAACAAACTATCGGCATTCCTATGGGAACCAATTGTGCTCCTTTATTGGCCAACCTGTTCCTTTATTCATACGAAAGCAGACTTCATTCAGAAACTGCTGAATCAAAAGAAGAAAAAGTTAGCGGTGTCCTTTAATTTGACATTTAGATATATCGATGACGTTTTGTCAATTAATAATGACAATTTTCATACATATGTCAATGCGATATATCCCAGCGAACTAGATATTAAAGATACAACAGAATCAAGCACACACGCTTCATACTTAGACATTTTACTTAAAATAAACACAGACGGGAAATTAGCAACTAAGCTATACGATAAACGCGACGATTTCGGCTTTCCCATCGTAAATTTTCCACATTTAAGTAGTAATATCCCTCAGTAACCCGCATATGGAGTTTATATTTCACAAATGATCCGATATGCCAGGGCGTGCACAACATATGAAGATTTCATATACAGAGGTAAACTACTCACTGACAAATTATTGACACAGGGATATCGAAAACCGCGTTTAATGTCAACGTTCCGCAAATTTTACGGTCGGTATAATAGTCTTGTTTGCGACTACTCTGTTTCACTAAGTGAAATGTTGAGTTCCCTTATCGTTGGCGGTTGTTGAGACGTCTGTACCAAATGTGACGAGGATACACTCCTCACTTGTTTCGTTGGACTTGACTGTGGACTCACGGCGGGTGTGACCGGTCGACAGGGGATGCTTACTCCTCCATGGCACCTGATCCCACCTCTTGGTTTCCAGAGGTCCGTGTTTGTCCATTTTTACCGGATTTGTATCTGTGTCCCGGACATTCTATTGATTTATACTTTGGTATCTGAAATTTTTATATTTACTAGATTTGTATATGTATCCTGAAGATTTATGTACTGTATATTGTTAACATAGTATGCCAGAGCAGACACCTGATTACGTAATATAAAATGTCGCAAGAATCCACCCCTTGCTGTTAAATCAATCAGACGTTTACGCCAATTGCTTATTGAAAAATATACAAAGCATGTCGCATATATTGTCAAGCCACAGAGACAATTATGAATTTATAAATCGACAATACAATAAAAACGGATACGGTTTGATGAAATGTACTTCTGTGTAATGCCAAGCAGATTTCATCTTTGTAAAACTAGTCTTGCGCAAGACAGAGCTTGAAATAGTGATTTTCCGATAAACACAATAAACAATGACAATATATGTTGTATCATACTTAGGTTTGAAGAACATTATTCTGAAAGTAACTTTATGTGTAGAAATCGCCTGCATCTCATACGTTTTGATAAACATATTGATAAAACGTCATTTGTATAAATATGAAAACCACAGATATCAAAATATAAATCTTCAGGATGTCTAGGCTACAATATCTTTTCTAGTGAATATTTGACACACACGGACTTCTGGAAATCCAGAGTTGTAATCAGGTGCCATGGAGTAGTACACATCCCCTCTTGTCCCCCGTGCATCCACAATCAAGTTCAAATGAAAATAAGAAAATATCCTCGATGTATTTCTTCATCTGTGTACTTTTTAAGTGACATATGTCCGATAGTGAATAACATAGTAAGAAATTTTTCTTTTGTAATATTGCCGAAGCTTCCGTTGAAGCGTAGGTAATCAATATGTATTTCTAACGATATGACTTTTATATATTTAAAAGTAAATCTATAAGTATGTCATTACCTTATAGAATTATTGGAGAACTATGTCAATATCTGATAGAACTAATAGAGAAGTATTTCAGTATCTTATAGAACTAATGGAGAAATATGTCAGTACCTTATATAACGAATTGAGAAGTATGTCTTTACCGTATAGAAATAATGGAGAAGTATGTCAGTACCTTATAGAACTAATGAAGAAATATGTCAGTACCTTATAGAACTAATGGAGAAGTATGTCACTACCTTATGTAACTAATGGAGAAGTATGTTACTACCTTATAAAACTAATGGAGAAGTATGTCAGTACCTAATAAAAGAAATGGAGAAGTATGTCAATACCTTATAAAACTAATGGAGAAGTATCTCAGTACTTTATAGAACTAATGGAGAAGTATGTCAGTACCTTAAGTTACTAATGTAGAAGTATGTCAGTACCTAATAGAAATGATGGAGACGTTTGTCAGTATATTATAGAACTAATGGAGAAGTATTTCACTACCTTATAGAACTAATGGAGAAGAATGTCAGTACCTTATAGAACTAATGGAGAAGTATGTCAGTACCTTATGTAACTAATGGAGAATTATGTTACTACCTTATAGAACTAATGGAGAAGAATGTCAGTACCTTATAGAACTAATGGAGAAGTATGTCAGTACCTTATGTAACTAATGGAGAATTATGTTACTACCTTATAGAACTCATGGAGAAGTATGTCAGTACCTCATAGAACTAATGGAGAAGTATGTCAGTACCTTATAGAACTCATGGAGAAGTATGTCAGTACCTCATAGAACTAATGGAGAAGTATGTCAGTACCTTATAGAACTAATGGAGAAGTATGTCAGTACCTTATATAACTAATGGAGAAGTATGTTACTAGAACTAATAGAGAAGTATTTCAGTATCTTATAGAACTAATGGAGAAATATGTCAGTACCTTATATAACGAATTGAGAAGTATGTCTTTACCGTATAGAAATAATGGAGAAGTATGTCAGTACCTTATAGAACTAATGAAGAAATATGTCAGGTACCTTATAGAACTAATGGAGAAGTATGTCACTACCTTATGTAACTAATGGAGAAGTATGTTACTACCTTATAAAACTAATGGAGAAGTATGTCAGTACCTAATAAAAGAAATGGAGAAGTATGTCAATACCTTATAAAACTAATGGAGAAGTATCTCAGTACTTTATAGAACTAATGGAGAAGTATGTCAGTACCTTAAGTTACTAATGTAGAAGTATGTCAGTACCTAATAGAAATGATGGAGACGTTTGTCAGTATATTATAGAACTAATGGAGAAGTATTTCACTACCTTATAGAACTAATGGAGAAGAATGTCAGTACCTTATAGAACTAATGGAGAAGTATGTCAGTACCTTATAGAACTAATGGAGAATTATGTTACTACCTTATAGAACTAATGGAGAAGAATGTCAGTACCTTATAGAACTAATGGAGAAGTATGTCAGTACCTTATGTAACTAATGGAGAATTATGTTACTACCTTATAGAACTCATGGAGAAGTATGTCAGTACCTCATAGAACTAATGGAGAAGTATGTCAGTACCTTATAGAACTCATGGAGAAGTATGTCAGTACCTCATAGTAACTAATGGAGAAGTATGTCAGTACCTTATAGAACTAATGGAGAAGTATGTCAGTACCTTATTTAACTAATGGAGAAGTATGTTAGTACCTTATAGAACTAATGGAGAAGTATGTCAGCACCTTATAGAACTATTGGAGAAGTATGTCAGTACCTTATATAACTAATGGAGAAGTATGTTAGTACCTTATAGAACTAATGGAGAAGTATGTCAGCACCTTATAGAACTCATGGAGAAGTATGTCAGTACCTTATAGAACTAATGGAGAAGTATGTCAGCACCTTACAGAACTAATGGAGAAGTATGTCAGCACCTTATAGAACTAATGGAGAAGTATGTCAGTACCTTATAGAACTAATGGAGAAGTATGTCAGCACCTTATAGAACTAATGGAGAAGTATGTCACTACCTTATGTAACTAATGGAGAAGTATGTCACTACCTTATAGAACTAATGGAGAGGTATGTCACTACCTTATGTAACTAATGGAGAAGTATGTCAGTACCTTATAGAAGTAATGGAGAAGTATGTCACTACCTTATAGAACTAATGGAGAGGTATGTCACTACCTTATGTAACTAATGGAGAAGTATGTCACTACCTTATAGAACTAATGGAGAAGTATGTCAGTACCTTATAGAAGTAATGGAGAAGTATGTCACTACCTTATAAAACTAATGGAGAGGTATGTCACTACCTTATGTAACTAATGGAGAAGTATGTCACTACCTTATAGAACTAATGGAGAAGTATGTCAGTACCTTATAGAACTAATGGAGAGGTATGTCACTACCTTATGTAACTAATGGAGAAGTATGTCACTACCTTATAGAACTAATGGAGAAGTATGTCAGTACCTTATAGAAGTAATGGAGAAGTATGTCACTACCTTAATAGGACTAATGGAGAGGTATGTCACTACCTTATGTAACTAATGGAGAAGTATGTCACTGCCTTATAGAACTCATGGAGAAGTATGTCAATACCTTATAAAGCTAATGGAGAAGTATCTCAGTACTTTATAGAACTCATGGAAAAGTATGTCAGTACCTTATGTAACTAATGAAGAATTATGTCAGTACCTAATAGAAATGATGGAGACGTTTGTCTGTACCTAATATAACTAATGGAAAAGTATGTCAGTACCTTATGTAACGAATGTAGAATTATGTCAGTACCTTATAATAATAATGGAGAAGAATGTCTATACCTAAAAGAACTAATGGAGAAGTATGTCAGTACCTTATAGAACTAATGGAGAAGTATGTCAGTACCTAATAGAACTAATGGCGAAGTATGTCAGTACCTTAAGTAACTAATGTAGAAGTATGTCAGTACCTAATAGAAATGATGGAGACGTTATATCAGTACCTTATAGAAAATAATCGAGAAGTATGTCAGTATATTATAGAACTAATGGAGAAGTATTTCACTGCCTTATAGAACTAATGGAGAAGAATGCCAGTACCTTATAGAACTAATGGAGAAGTATGTCAGTACCTTATGTAACTAATGGAGAAGTATGTCACTACCTTATAGAACTCATGGAGAAGTATGTCAGTACCTCATAGAACTAATGGAGAAGTATGTCAGTACCTTATAGAACTAATGGAGAAGTATGTCAGTACCTTATATAACTAATGGAGAAGTATGTTAGTACCTTATAGAACTAATGGAGAAGTATGTCAGCACCTTATAGAACTCATGGAGAAGTATGTCAGTACCTTATAGAACTAATGGAGAAGTATGTCAGCACCTTATAGAACTAATGGAGAAGTATGTCAGCACCTTATAGAACTAATGGAGAAGTATGTCAGTACCTTATAGAACTAATGGAGAAGTATGTCAGCACCTTATAGAACTAATGGAGAAGTATGTCACTACCTTATGTAACTAATGGAGAAGTATGTCACTACCTTATAGAACTAATGGAGAGGTATGTCACTACCTTATGTAACTAATGGAGAAGTATGTCAGTACCTTATAGAAGTAATGGAGAAGTATGTCACTACCTTATAGAACTAATGGAGAGGTATGTCACTACCTTATGTAACTAATGGAGAAGTATGTCACTACCTTATAGAACTAATGGAGAAGTATGTCAGTACCTTATAGAAGTAATGGAGAAGTATGTCACTACCTTATAGAACTAATGGAGAGGTATGTCACTACCTTATGTAACTAATGGAGAAGTATGTCACTACCTTATAGAACTAATGGAGAAGTATGTCAGTACCTTATAGAACTAATGGAGAGGTATGTCACTACCTTATGTAACTAATGGAGAAGTATGTCACTACCTTATAGAACTAATGGAGAAGTATGTCAGTACCTTATAGAAGTAATGGAGAAGTATGTCACTACCTTATAGGACTAATGGAGAGGTATGTCACTACCTTATGTAACTAATGGAGAAGTATGTCACTGCCTTATAGAACTCATGGAGAAGTATGTCAATACCTTATAAAACTAATGGAGAAGTATCTCAGTACTTTATAGAACTCATGGAAAAGTATGTCAGTACCTTATGTAACTAATGAAGAATTATGTCAGTACCTAATAGAAATGATGGAGACGTTTGTCTGTACCTAATAGAACTAATGGAAAAGTATGTCAGTACCTTATGTAACGAATGTAGAATTATGTCAGTACCTTATAGAAATAATGAAGAAGAATGTCTATACCTAAAAGAACTAATGGAGAAGTATGTCAGTACCTTATAGAACTAATGGAGAAGTATGTCAGTACCTAATAGAACTAATGGCGAAGTATGTCAGTACCTTAAGTAACTAATGTAGAAGTATGTCAGTACCTAATAGAAATGATGGAGACGTTTATCAGTACCTTATAGAAATAATCGAGAAGTATGTCAGTATATTATAGAACTAATGGAGAAGTATTTCACTGCCTTATAGAACTAATGGAGAAGAATGCCAGTACCTTATAGAACTAATGGAGAAGTATGTCAGTACCTTATGTAACTAATGGAGAAGTATGTCACTACCTTATAGAACTCATGGAGAAGTATGTCAGTACCTCATAGAACTAATGGAGAAGTATGTCAGTACCTTATAGAACTAATGGAGAAGTATGTCAGTACCTTATAGAACTAATGGAGAAGTATGTCAGTACCTTATAGAACTAATGGAGAAGTATGTCAGTACCTTATAGAACTAATGGAGAAGTATGTCAGTACCTTATAGAACTAATGGAGAAGTATGTCAGTACCTTATAGAACTAATGGAGAAGTATGTCACTACCTTATGTAGTTAATGAATAAGTATGTCACTACCTTATAGAAGTAATGGAGAAGTATGTCAGTACCTTATAGAACTAATGGAGAAGTATTTCAGTACCCTATGTAACTAATGGAGAAGTATGTCACTACCTTATAGAACTAATGACGAAGTATGTCGGTACCTCATAGAACTAATGGAGAAGTATGTCAGTACCTTATAGAACTAATGGAGAAGTATGTCAGTACCTCATAGAACTAATGGAGAAGTATGTCAGTACCTTATAGAACTAATGGAGAAGTATGTTAGTACCTTAGAGTTAATGGAGAAGTATGTTAGTACCTTATAGAACTAATGGAGAAGTATGTCAGTACCTTAGAGTTAATGGAGAACTATGTTAGTATCTTATAGAACTAACATAGCCTATGTATAATTATATTATGAACAACATTTGTTATCAACATAACATGTGGCAGAGGGTAAATATAACAACACTGCTGTGCTTCTATGTGTCCCTGAGTGTATTCAGTCACACACACTTGTGAAAGCACGTTAAATACAAGGAAATTCCTTGGTCAGCATAATTCAAGGAAATTAATCATATCTTATACTTTGCATTGCCTTTGTTATATTGCTTGTGCCATATTGATGAAATATTTCAATCACTTCAGATGTAATTTGTTGGTTTGTAAATATCAATGGATTGTGAAATATTCAAAGGAAATGATCTTCTCTGAATGGTTTAATTTTCAGACAAAAGGCTAGGGCGTTTTAAGCCTGACCTTCCCTTCTTTCCGGAATCTCACTTTCCGAATCATTACAATCCAACATTTTCCTGATATGATCATATGGAGTGTGACTATCGTCGTAATGAATGGTATAAGAAAATTGCGACTATAATTTAAAGTGATATCGCCAATATTCTGTGCTGTGTCGAGTGAATAATCATCATGAACTACACATATCTTTAGAACTGGGTCAAGGATGATAAGGTGTTTCCTGTTACGCCATCTTTAAGACCAAGATATGAGTTTCACAATGATGAACATGTATGTATGATCTTTTAAAGGAATTTTAGATGTTTTTTTCTTCAAACATCCCCTTTTGTTACTACTTGGATTGATACACAATAACAAAAAGAGATATACACAGGTATAAAAAATCTTAAATTCCTATATATTTTGTGAAAATAGATTGAGAAACCCAAGTTTGGCACTTTTTCAATTGCATTTGGTTAACTCAACCTTACTATTTGTTTATGAACATTACAATGGATCTGACTTTATCTTAACAAACTATAAAGGAGTATATGATTTTTTATGCTTGTATATAGCTCTTATTCGTCATTTTCACATCAAGTGCAAGTAGTAAAAGTAGAAATAACTGAAATACAGGTAGTTTTTTGGTAAACACAGTTGTATATAGGAATTCAAGCATTTCATTTCGTCTGTGCATTTCTCTTTTTTATTATTGTATATCACTCTAAGTTGTAAAAGAAAACAACAACTAATGCTCCTTTAAGATAAAGGCCAACACGTGAGGAGGTTTTTTGTTTTATATGAAACAGAGTAGTATATATATATATATATATATAATATAAGATAAATATATATATATATATATATATATATATATATATATATATATATATATATATATATATATATATATATATATATATATAAACAAACCATAACACCATAATATAATTAAGCAATAAACAGGGATAGGGAAGTAGAGAAGTAGAGAAGAGAAAAAAGTGTCGATAAGAGATAGCATTTACTGTATACGTATATTTGAAGGTATACATTGGTTGCTAGAAAATGAAATATTTTCATTAAATTCAGTACAGAGAATTGAAAATACATAACAAGTATAGTTATAAACACAATATTTATTTGTTTGTATACCTATATACATATAAACTCAGTTTCTATACATGCAAATACCTGTAAAACAATCAAATTTGTTTATTTAAGTTAAATTGTCAAACATCCTCAGGTTAGAAGATGAATATCAGTAACAATAATAAAATTAGTGTTTAATCACTGAACTTAAAAGTTTCTGGTAACATTTTCCATTTCCCCCTATTTTTATCAAAATTATCCTTGAAATTGGTACCTTTACTGTTAGCAATGCATACCTCTATTTAATAATGGTAATATATTCCATGAATAAGAGTGTGAATGTTTAATGGTTTACACCAACATCTAGTTTTATAAATGTACTGTTTTATAATCAATATTATTTCATTATTTGTTTTATTTTGGTAGTTATTATTGTCATCTTGACGTAAATGTAAACCAAGTACAAATAAATATTTGTTTATTGAAAATGGTACTGAGAAACTGTCCAATAAAGATCTGAAATTGTTCAATTTTTTTAACTTCTTTACATTCCCAAAGTATGTGAATAATTGTCTCAGTTTCTTTGTTACAAAAAATACAAAGTGGACTTACATCCTTATCTATTTTACTTATAGATATATTAGTTGTTAGTATATTATGCATCACTCTGAATTGAAACCATTGTAATTTTTCATTTTTTGTTGAGGTAAAAATTTGTTCAAAAATTTCTTCCTGTTTTCTTTGGTCTATTTGAAATATTTCTTTCCATCTTTTTATTCATGTAGGCTCTGCATTATTTGTGTTAAGTATGTTGTAAATATCTTTTTAGCCCTTTGATTTACTGAAATAAAATGTGATATTTAAAGGTATGAAGGGCTTTGTCAGTGTACTATATTCATGTAAATTATAAAGGAGAAAAGCTTACAAATAGGAGTAATGAGTCCATAATATTAAAAAAAATAATATTTTCCTTTAAACTCTTCAAAATTGTAAAATATTTTGTTACGGACTTCCTTCAATAGGTCACTCACAACAATAATACCCCTGCTGTACCAGTCTCTGTAAAATACAGTATTATTATTAATTTTTACTTTTTCATTGTACCACATTGGTGTTTTTAAGAGTACTTCCCCTTTATTATTTTGTATATTACTTTTTTTCACAAAATAATTCCCAGGTTAGAAAAACATCTTTTAAAAATTGATTCTGAAGTCGATCGCTACAGATTTTAATATATCTATTACCGCAATTCAATAGTAAATCAATATCAATTTGAGACATTAGTAAACATTGCCATTTAGGCTCTCCATTGTTTTTTCAGAAGTCTTTTAATCCAAGCTAATTTCAAAGACTGTATGAAAGCTCTTACATTTGCCATTTACCAGTCCCCCCCTCACTGTAGTCCTTGTATAACACATCTCTTTTAATTTTGTCTCTTTTACCATCCCACAAAAATAAAGAAATAAGTGAAGTACTCTTTTTAATAGTAAACTCATCAAGATTTGGTAGGGAGATAAACAAATGATGAAATCGAGAGAGAAGCAGTGATTAAATTTCATGAATTTTTCTAATGGGGCGACTTTCTTTTTCTCTATGATTCAATTAAAGTTTTTAGTTTTTTTTTTATCAAAGTTTAGCTTTGGAATCTCATGTAAGTTGGTACTGAATTCAATGCCCAGAAGTGTAAATTTTCACTCCCAATTGAAATTCAATTCTGGTAATACACAATTATCACCGCCCCTTTTGCTACCTATCCAAATAACTTGAGACTTACTGACATTTATTTTTTAATCCGAAATTACAGAATTTTTTTCCCTCTTTTATGGATTTTTTTTAACCATAAAAAATTAACGATGTATCATCCGCGTATTGTGAAATTAGTATTGGACAGTTATTGACCTTAATACCAGAAACGTTTTTATTATTACTAATACAGTGGACTAGTATCTCAGCACTTAATATAAACATATATGGTGCAATAGGGTCACCCTGACGGCAATCCTTTTTAACATAAAATTGAAGAAATATAATTTCCACCAAGAATAATTGCAGACCCAGCATTTTTATGTAACCTTAAACATTAAAGTCCAGGTGACTAAATAGAAAGCTTTTTCAAAATCAACCAGATACAACATTCGTGGTAATTTTCTTTCTTCTGTATATTGTATAATGTCATAAATTAAACGTGTATTTCCCCAATGTACCTTCCCTCTAAGTAACCTGTCTGATCTTTATCAATAATTTTAGATATAACTGATTTTAATCTTTTTGCTATAACCCCAGATGCTATTTCATAAACCACGTTCAAAGTGAGATAGGTCTCCATTTTTTTTTTTAAAAACTGTCTAGATTTGCCTTCTTTTGGAATGCATGTTATTATTTCCTGACGCTGTGTTATTGATAGTTCCCCCTTTTGAAGGCATAGTTAATAGATCTTGTTAAAAATGACCCTAAATATTTCCAAAAGCATTTAAAAAATTTCTGCTGAATATCCCTCAGATCCTGGACTTTTGTTATTTTTCATGTTTTCAAAATATTTCCGGTTTTTTTTTTCAAGATACTAAGCCCTCGACTTTTGGGGAATCACTATTATTCCATACTGGAATATGATTTTTAATTTTATCCAAAAATTCTTCTATGGTAATATCCTCATCCATCACATGATAGTTTCTGATTAAAGAGAAAAACCTCTTGTAAAATATCCGCTTGTTTTATCACTTGAGAAAGAAATTTGTTTAAGAATTTCTTTATGGTCCACAACTTTATCCAAGTTGAAAAAATTCTCAAGATTTGAGTAAAATCTTGAAGTTGAGAAAAAAATTGTCTGAGAATAGTTTTATGGCCCTGGACCTGGTGTCATGAATATTTAAGCATCCCATCCACTGTTCACCGGTCACACTAACAGTGAGTAAACATTCAAATCTCGACACAACCGGTACAGACGCCTCATCAAAACAACAATACAATCTTTCTTTTTTGGAACCCACCATGACCAGACCGATAATACAAAAGGTATCATCTAAGGCCGAGCTACTTATGATAAATTTTGGAGGTTTGATAACTGGTGTGTAAACATCCGACATGACTTGACTATCTTTCGAGGGAAATTCCACCAATCATGTTATTCAGTGATGTTTACTTTAAATTCGGAATCATTGGCTTCAGAATACATAGTGCTTTGAAACATGAAGTATTGCACTTCTGTTCAGCCCAGGTTCGAGCCAAACTGAAACTTTAACTGATTTTTGTGAGGAAGTTTGCTAGTTTTTCTCTTTTTTGCCTAAGGTCGCTGGTCTCTTCCAGGATAACATGTAACCGGGTTTTCTCTCCCACAATTAAAAACTGGACGCCATCTTTCAAAATTCAAAGAATACAATGGATTGCTTAAATTATTTTATAAATACACATAAAATTATCAAGTTGAATGTTGTCTGAAATTATCTTGTGTACGAATCTCCTGTAGAATATTTGTCTCAAACCAATAAACTACCTACCGTGAACAGGACATGTCATTTTCAAACTGAACATTGCAACTGCAGAAGACGCAGCATATCGCTACATTACTTTAAATACTACTTAAAAGTAAGCAAATCTTTCAAAATCACGGGTAATAATCGAAACTGACACTTAGTCAGTCACATGTTTTATATTGAACTGATATCTAGTCAGATACATTTCACAGTAGGACTACCGTCAGTGGGGACTCAAAGGGGTCGTAAAAAGTGTACGGTCCCTTCAGAATTTGAAGTGTTTTACGCCACACTCAACAATTGTGTACATGGTGGTGTTCAGGTTTTAATGGTGGAGGAGACAACCCTGTTAAAATGTTTCTGGGAATAGATCACCAGCCTCCCGCAAGTAAACTGGCAAAATTTCTCACAAAATTCAGCTTAGATTCCAGCGGGTACATCATTTATATACTAAAAACAACGAATCCATGCCAAGTGGAAATGATGGGGCAAGAATTAAACGACTTATCCATATTGACCAATCAAAAATACTGAATTTAATTCCAAAAGCAGTTCCGTAACAAGCAAACCAACAGGTATGGAATGAGAGACAAACTTTCTCCGAGGACTCTGACTAGCCAAAAGGTATTCGCTTTACAAGGGAATTCTTAGTATTTATGTCACGGCATGAACATTGGCATAATAAGCAAACCATTGGGATCTGACTCCTTTTGGTAGCTTTTCGGTCAAAAACTAAAGGTGGTTTCCGGTCGAAAACTGCGTAAAATGACACCTATTGCTAATCATTTCTTCTGAGAGCCGTCGTGGTTCCGCCTTAAATTCGCCGAGCATAATATACAACGCAGAACAACTATTAATCGTTTATTATGCATAACTTAAAACAATACTCTGTATTACGTATAGAGAGGTCTTTACTGAACAGAGTTTATATACGTCAGAGTGAAAGTTGATCATTCATCCTTTACACACCGCACAAAAAATATAGTTTCCGTATTGTTGAAACTTGCAGAAACAAGTTTTCGCGTGATTTCCTCCACGAATCCATTTTCTACAGCGGAAACTTTTCTTGTATCCTCAAATAACTGTAGTCCTATTGTAAATGTATCTGTGGAGACAATTTTCAATATACAACATGACATTGATAAAGTGTCAGTCTCGATTATTTCCCTTGATTTTGAAAGATTCACTGATGTTATGCCTGAGGTCATTCACCTTGCGCATGAAGTTACACTACATTAAAAGTATGATAGCTTTAACGTTCAGTACAAAAGGTATCACTAATGGTTGTGGTCAACGTTGTATGGAGCAATGACGGATAAACACCACGAGGTTCGTACACAGAGTTTATTTTATATGTGTATGTTTTTTTTAAAAAAACTAATACCATTTATTGTACTCTGGGGCATAAGCTGTTTTTACCAAAACAAATTCGATTTTTTCTACTTTTACCACTTGTACTTGAGGTAAAATAACAAATAAAAGCTATACACTGCCATAAACAATCTTATATTCCTATATATTTTGTGAAAATAAGATCAGGTCTGTGTGGTATTCATATACAAATATTAAGGTTGAGTTAATCAAGTGAAAAGGTACCAAATCTGGATTTCTCAAGCAATTTTCACAAAATATATAGGGATTTCAGAATTTTTATGTCTATGTTTAACTCCTTTTTGTTATTGTATATCAATCTTAATACTAGATTTGATTTGATTTGATTTTTTGGTTTACGCCATACTCAACAATCTTTCAGTCATATGGTGGCGTCCAGTTTTTATTGGTGGGGGAGAAACCCTGGTTGCCAGGGTAAAGACCACCGACCTTCCGCAAGTAAACTGGCAAACTTTCCCACATAATTCGAAACGACCCTGGCGGGACTTAATACTAGAAAAGGAAAATAAAATTTAGGGGGAAAAATCAGCTAATGCCCCTGTACGGATGTGTTTCAGAATTCTTTTTTAAAAATCAACCAAAGATATCACTGGCGGAAGGACTGGATAAAATTGTTGGCGAAATCACTCGAAATATACTTTGTTGACACAACATTTATCAAACCTCAGAAGATAATTCTGAATAGATTGGGTATTTTTGTATTTTGTATTATTATGTTCATTTAAGTTGGATCTCAAACATAAACGATGACATCAACAGAAAGCAAAACTTTATCCTTTGCTGATTTTATAAGCTAAATCATTGATTGATCATTTAGCCGTGGCCTCGAATTTCATTTAGATATATCAACGACGTTTTGTCAATTGATAATGGCAATTGTCATATATGCATGCGAATGCCATAAATCCCGAATGACTAAAAATTAAAGACACAGCATTATCTAATACGTACACTTCCTACTTGGACATTTTATGTGCTATTGACACAGAAGGGAAATTTGCAACCAAGCTATACGGCAATTATGATGAGTTTGGTTTTCCGATTATCAAATTTCGACATTTTAGTAGAAATATTCCAAGATGATCCGATATACCAGGGCATGTTCAACATATGATCATTTGCTATTAAACAGAGGTAAAATACTTACTAATAAGTTGTTTTCAAAAGGATATCAGGAATCGGCTTTAATGTCAACATTTAGCAAGTTTTATGGTCGGCATAAATACCTTGTGGCTTTTTATCTGTGATGTTTATATTTTGCTACATTGCGATATTTATGTCGATGAAAAATAATTCCTTTAACAATAAACATTCGGTAAACCCCCCTCTTTATCCCATGTAATTATTTATACGATTAAAACACGACAGAGAACGTTGTTTGTTTATTTCGATTACACAGTGTATCTGTTTGCGTACTTCAGTAACAAAATATTGAAATCCAAATATTGCTTACGTTTTATATTACAAGTCCTAAGGCAGTAAAGAAGTATATCCGATTATACATGTAATGTGTCCCCAGGCTTTATCGAATTATCATTTGATCCCATGATCAGTAAAATCAAAGTAAATAGTAAATGCATCTACAATCAAGTGGCTATTAACTACTACTTACGAACGATTTTAAGTATTGCAACATACCCTACTTTACCACTTCACTTAGATTTTAGTATATATATATATATATATATATAAGTATTGTATATAAGTATACTTATATACAATACTTATATATATACTTGTATATAAGTATACTTATATTGTATATAAGTATATATATATAAGTATTGCAACATACCCTACTTTACCACTTTACTTAGATTTTAGTATATATATATATATATATATATATATATATATATATATATATATATATATGTATATATATATATATATATATATATATATATATATATATATATATATATATATATATATATATATATATATATATGTATATATATATATAAGGTCCATAAGGTTTATGAAAAAGTTGCAAAATGTTTCAATGTTCCAGTATATATGGAAAGAAATATATTGGGCACATTTTTCCAGTTTTTTTTTCTGAAAAATGGAAACGGAAAGAATGGAATATATGGACATATATATACACACATAGGTACAAACATGTTTTATTTATTTATGTTTTACTCTAATTCTTATGTCATTATATAATAAGATTGTATTCGTGATATGAAATTTGGTGTTAATCGGGTTAAATTGAACTCTCATTATAGGTGTGTGGACATTTCTGTAATATAAAAGATGGGATGATTGGAATTTACTGGAAATTATTGATAACTGCGCTGTGTTTGAGCTGTTTTGTTTTAACTGTACTATATTATTCAAAAGGTAATATTCCGTAATGTTTTGATAAGTTTTAGTATCAAGATATACGACTTTTGTACTCTTTACGCAACATTCCACATGCAAAATTAAAAGTGAGACTTTTTGGCAACATCGACAACTGTTATTTCACAAAAGGAGGTATCCTGGTTATCGGGATACTTATTTTGTCCAACACCACTCTGATTCTACGCATAGATACACTGAAGTGGATATGAAAAGATGCTGGAATTTCCAATAGACAATATATTTGTAATGTTTGAAAAAGTGATCTTTCAGCAAACTCTTAGCATTCCAATAGGAACCAGTTGTGCCCCTTTATTCATACGAAGCACAATAAATTTAGAAACTGTTGAATCAAATGAAGGAAAAGCCAGCGGTGTCCTTTGATTTGAAATGTAGATATCTCGACGACGTTTTGTCAATTAATAATGACAATTTCCACACATATGTGCGATATATCCAAACGAACTAGAAATTAAAGATACAACAGAATCAAGCACACATGCTTCATCCATAGATATTTTACTTACTATAAACACATACGGGAAATTTGCAACTAAGCTATACGATAAACGCAACGATTTCGGCTTTCCCATCGTAAATTTTCCACATTTAAGTAGTAATATCCCTTAGTCACTCGCATATGGAGTTTATATTTAACAAATGATCCGATATGCCAGGGCGTATTCAACATATAAAGATTTCATATACAGAGGTAAACTACTCACTGACAAATTATTCACAAAGGGATATCGAAAATCGCCTTTGAGGTCAACGTTCCTCAAATTTTTAGGTCGGTGTAATATACTTGTTTGCGATTACTGATTCAATAAATGAAATGCTGAGCTGCCTGTTCGATAGCAGTTTTAAGACATCTGTACTCATTTTGACGAAGATTCATTCCTAACTTATTTCATTTGGATTTCAATGGACTCACGGCGGATGTAACCGGTCAACACAGGATGCTTACTCCTCCATGACACCTAATTTCACTTCATAATTTCCAAAGGTCCGTGTTTGTGCAGTTTTTAGCAGATTTGTATATACATCCTGAAGATTAATACTTTTGTGTCTGAGAGTTTTATATATTAGCTCACGTGTGCAATTTTTTGTTTATTATTGTCCGCGTTTTCGTCCAGATTATAACCGCACAAGTAACTGCTACTTAATTATAGTTCGTTGGTTTAAATTTACAACAAAATGTGGAATTTAGTTGATTTCGCGGACTAATCATGCAGATAATTAACGCAGAGAAAAATCAAAGAAAATAGTTTCTCAAACAGTGTTTTAGACATAATCTCATATTCATAGGCGACATGATATATACAAGAGGAATCTCTGATATTTGTCTTATTGACCCACATGGATCTATGCGTGTTTAAATTATGCAATCACTGCACTGGTCATTTAGAGGTTATTGTCTCGCGATATATTTATGTTTATAAATGCTGACAATTGCACAACAATCTGAGTATTGTTTAACAACAGTTTTATGGGTCAGAAAATAAAGTATGTGGTCGACACAAGTATTTCTCTGTGTATCCCAGATTGACCTACCCTCACGTCCGTAAGGCATTACAAAATCAAAACTGTAAATAATTCGTTACCTCGTTTCAATACTTTCGGTACTTTGATTTCTTCGCATAATCCATAACCGATTGTATTCACAACTGAAGTTTATTTTGCCATTAACTGTGCGATTTGCATCTGAGTACACATACATATAGTTATAGTTGGATAGCTGTAACACAAAATTAAACTGATCTTTAGTTTAACACATGCCGCCAGACAGTTAAACAACAATAAAAAAATAAACATAAAGCTTCCGTACGTAAACGGTCATTAAAGAAAAGTACTTATACAATGGGAAGTGATGAGTGAGACTGGGGTAAAAAGAGACATATGAGCATTTTAATTTTAAAATTCATTTTGTAACATTTTGAATATATCTTCAAATTTATGTTTTTTTATATTACATATATTTTTAATATTGAAATAAAATCTAAAATTAAAAAATATATACATATTTCCAAATACAAACAGTCAGTCCAATTATTAATACAAAAATATTTTCTAAAATATATTAGAAAATATTTTTCTAAAATTAAAAAAAAAAAATCATATTTTGTAATATGAAAATTTGTTGAATTCTTAATATTAAAAAATCATCCGATTTCTTATATTAAAAAATGTAATGTTTAAAAAATCTCATTAATATTGAAAATTTCGATCAATCTTTTCATACTTAAAAGTTATTTTGTAATACGTTTATTTAAAGCTATTTTAATATTATACATTGAATTTATTGATATTAAAAGTAATTTTTCAATACATGTATTTTAAAATAGACAATAATTTCCCCAATGGTTTGCAAGTTAAAGTGGAATTTCTTCAAATGTACATTTAAAATTAGTAGATTTTGTGTTTAACCTTGGTTTTGTGTATCTTTTTATTTAATACAGACAATTAAGTCTCATTTTTAGAATTTATCAGTTTTTATAATTTCATATTCTCAAGTTATAGAATTATATTAACATCTTTTTAAGCATTCGGACTTTAAATATTTTATCTCAACGCCTTCACTTTGCACCTAACCACAGAACAAAAATAATAAATAATACGACCTAAATAATAGAGAAAAAACATGTATAAAAAGTCGATTACTCCATTTTTTAAAACATTTCCGCTGTAAACCATTAAGCCCCTGTATTATAATCTATTTTCTCTTAACAATCATATGCGATCACTTGAAAATATATAGCGTCACCTTTACGGCTAATTATATATAGTACTAAAATAATCAAATAAAAATGTACATGAAATTATAATTATTCAAATTTATTAAAACTTTTCTTCTAAATGTTCACCGGCTTATTAAAGATACAAATCTGGTTTGTTTGTTTGTTTATTGATGTTTAGCGTCCCTCTCAAGAATATTTCACTCATATGGAGACGTCACCAAATGCCGGTGAAGGGCTTCAAATTTTGGCCTATGCTCGGCACTGACGGCCATTGAGCAGTGAGGGTTTCTTTAACGTGCCGACACCTACTGTGTCTCATCCGAAAGACAGGAAACAACTGTCGTCGGCGGGACTGGAACTCGCGACCTCACGATACAGGGTCGAGTGCGCTACCGACTGAGCCAGGCTTATTAGTAAAACAACGGTTAGGTAAATTACTCTCAGTAAGACAGGCGGGATAACCCGCATAGCGTTTTTCGAGGACGGTATAAAAAATTGTGATATAAAAGACGACCAATCAGCGCTTATGATGAGATATAATTTTAAAAGCTGCACATAAGTTTTTCAATATGTATTTTCTTCATATTTTTCGACATTACACAAATTTTATAAATTTCGTTTCCTGTGACCTTTAAACCATTTTTGTCGAAGTTTAATGGGTATCCAACAAATCTAAATGAAATGTTACCCCATATACAATAGCATAACATTGTTTATTCATATGTTACCTTGCAATAGATTCTGTGAAGAATTTCTGGCTTCAACCTGATCTAAATCGTACATTATCGGTATTGGTGCTAGCATACTACAGGAGTGGATCTACATTTACAGCCGACATTATACAGATATCCCCCGAAGTTTTCTACATGTATGAACCTCTACAAGAATTTGGTCAAGGAATTTACTTCACAAATAATAAATACTGCTTTTCAGATAACAACACCTGCAGGTAAATATATATATCTTTATTATTATTCCTCTTCGCAAATCCATTGGTTAATGATTGTTTTGTAGTTTAAAATGACTCGATATTATTAGGCTGATATTCCTTATCAGTGCAATATTTCAAATAACATGCACACAAAAGTTAGTGCGCGTAAGCTTCGCTTTATTCAAGTGTGTTAACAAGAATGTTGAGTGCGCGTAAGCTTCGCTTTATTCAAGTGTGTAAACAAGGGTGACTTTTCTAATCACCTGAGCGCACGCGATCACCAGCATAAGATAGGAATTTTATGGGAAATTCCGATTTAATTTTAAGTTATTGTTCCGTGTAATAGTATGACACGCGAAAAGTCTTTGATCTCTGTTCTTTTTCATCAGCAAATATTTCTTTTATACATCACCAATAATTTTTTGATCATCTCTCTGTTTATAAGTTATTTTACATTACCTACAATGTGTTGATGATAGCACCTATGTTTTGATGACCTCTCCAATTATAGATTATTTAACATCATCTATAATTGATGTCCTCTCCAGTACTAAGTTATTTTACATCACCTATGTTTTGATGATCTCTCCAATTATAGATTATTTAACATCATCTATTATTGATGTCCTCTCCAGTACTAAGTTATTTTACATCACCTATGTTTTGATTTCTTCTCCATGTATAAGTTGTTTTGATGACCTCTCAAATTATAAGTTATTTTACATCGCCTATAATTGATGTCTTCTGCATTTACATCACCTATGTTTGAAGACCTTTCAAATCTTAAGTTAATTTACATCACCTATAATTGATGTTCCCTCCATTTATAAGTTATTTTACATCAGCTATTATTGATGTTCTCTCTATATAAAAGTTATTTTTACAACACCTATAAATGATGACCTCTCCATTTATAACCTATTTTACATCACCTAAAATTGATGAACTCTCCATTACAAAAGTGTGGCCCGTCACCCGCAATTGTTGATGTTTCCATTAAAACTGCTTGGAATATCAACGGCAAATTATAACATCAACATTTTAAAAATTTAGGCGCATCAATTGTGATTATACTGGCTGAAGAGAAATATTATACCTCAACGACACCTGGTTCCACGTCTGTTTATTCCAGAGATCTGTGTTCGCCCAGTATACTTAACCCTTAAGTGTAGCACTTTTAATACAGTACCTTTGTTGGCAACTCCTTGTTAATTCCAACGTTAACATTTTCGTTTCAAGTCATTTACACCCGTGTAAGCAATGTTTCTGAGTAAGTTTCAACTTGACATCTTTGGGCAGATGATCTAAGTCCACATTCAGGTACAAAGAAGAAAAATGCACACATCAAAGACGTGTATGTAACAATGTAGAAATTCAATTCTGGTCAGCGCAGGCTCGAGCCATGCTGAAACCTAAGCTTAATTTTGTGAGAAAGTTTGCTAGTTTACTTGCCGAAGGCCGGAGGTCTCTCCCATCGGAGATTGTAACTTGGTTCTCTCCTCCACCAATAAAAACTAGTCATTACCATATTACTGAAAATATTGTTGAGTGTGGCGTATGACACTGATCAAAATAAAACAAAATGTAACAATAAATATGCAAAGTTGTTCCGTGCATATTTATAATCAGTCATGAAAAGAGACAGGATGTAGAGTTTGACAATTTCAGGGCCAGTTCAAATTTAGACAATATCTAGATTGCAGGCTCTTGAATGGGACAAAAGTGTTCTAAGTGTATCAAAAGTTATATAAAAAGGTCTTCTGTGCGTTATTCGATATTACTGACCTACTTTTGAACCATAGAGGGTATCAAAAAACCATATAACTAATAACATGCACGTTATTTCGTTTTGCATTTGACATTAAGATCTAAACATTAACACCAAATGAAGAGAACATATTAAGGGGCATTATCTGTGTTTACCAAGAAAAAAAATATTTCGATTTTCCTACTTTTACTTGATGTAGAATAAAAAATAAGAACTGTACGCAGGCATAAAAATCCAATATTCCTATATATTTTGTGAAAATACGGTCAGGTCTAGTGTGGTATTCATATATAAATAGTACGGTTGAGTTAATAAATTGCAATTGAAAAAGACAGATCTTGGTTTCTCAAAAACTTTTCACAAAATATATAGGAATTTAAGAAATGATATGATTGTATATATCTCTTTTTTGTAATTGTATATCAATCTAAGTAGTCAAAGGGGGAAAAACTTAAAAAACACAGATAATACCCCTTAAGTTAAGCACAAAATCTGTGTTTGATCTGTAAAGTATAATTTTACTGTTGGCAGCAAATTTGGCATTTTTAAATTCATTATTAAATTTTGTTTCAGATTCTCATCTGAATGGAAAAATGACCCAACCCAAGCATTGACACAGTTCACAAATATTTACAATTGCGATTTGAAAAATCTGAGGAATGAAGTAGTGGGGAGAATTCAAAGAAACCAAGGAGTTTCATTGGATAATGACTTTCTGCAGCGTTGCTCAAAATCTGAAAGTACAGCGGAATGTATAAGGAAATTATCTGAGGTGTGTAATAACAAAAAAATTAGATTAGTGAAAACCATCCGATTACAATTTACAGCAGTTGATCACTTGATGACCATTTATCCAGATTTAAAGGTAATTCATCTTCTGCGTGATCCCCGGGGAATGTTGTTGTCGCAACAAAAAATAAACGTCAAAGTTAAACCTTCATACGTAAACGCAACATGTAAGCGCATGCTCAGTGATATAATTATGAACAGAAAATTACAACACAGATATGCAGGTCGTATAAAGACTGTTTTCTACGAAAATATTGCTATGTCACCGATTGACTATTTACATGATGTATATGATTTTATTGGTCTTCGGGTATCAAAAGAAATCGAGGAAAGTGTCATAAATCATACAATGGCTGGCCATAAAGACAATGGGTTTTACTCAACAGTAAGAGCAAACTCAATAAAAACGGCAACTAAATGGAGTGGGGGGGGGGGGGGGGGGGGGGGGGGGGGGGGGGGGGGGGGGGGGGGGGGGGGGGGGGGGGAAAAAAAAAAAAAAAAAAAAAAAAAAAAAAAAAAAAAAAAAAAAAAAAAAAAAAAAAAAAAAAAAAAAAAAAAAAAAAAAAAAAAAAAAAAAAAAAAAAAAAAAAAAAAAAAAAAAGAAGATCACCAAAAGTCAGAAACAGATGATTGAGACATCATGTGCAGGATTTTACAGAGAGATACAATTCTATCGAATTCCATGACATATTTTGCCTCAAGTAACTTTTCTCCAAATGAGCAATATCTTTCATATTTTCACGATTGTATGCTATCAATATAAAAACATGTTCAGTTACAGAATAAATTTAAGTTGTGTTTTGCCCGGAAAAGTTTTGCTACGGTGGTATGAAGTCCTGGAATCAAGTAGAATAAACTGCACATGTAAATATACTGATTTCAATATCTTCTGTAGTACCGATGATTATTAGTTCTTTTATTCTGAAATAGATCTATTAACAGTCAAAATTTTTCTTTCTTATGAATACCGCTATAGGCTTATCGCGTTTAGTCGCCTTTACATCCTAACCCTTGTTATCGATTTATTTCGGTGTATTCTAAACTCCGGACTGTAATGTTCTTATCCGAAATCAGTGGTTACTCTGGTCTTAGTTGCGAACCAGTTTTGTAAACTTTCCATTTATTACATAAACCGGTTTTAAACTGGTTGTGGATAAAAACTTATTTTTCATTTGTTTTATCCTTAACGAAAACTAGTTTATCAAACCATCCAAACTGCCTCCTGGAGTGGTTTAGTAGGTTTACGAAACAGAGCGTTGCCAAACAAACATGGAGGACCATCAGTCGACTTCAAGGTACATATATAGATGCAACACGTGCACCATGGAGTTCTGGAGAATGGAAGAGTTCGTAGTCCACAAATGTAAGACATTTTTATTAGTGTTATTTGTACAGAACCTTTATTAATACTATTACATGAATTCAAGTAATTTGTGCATCAAGTAATTTATCGGTACCGACTCGCCGAGTAAACGTTCTGCCTGGCATCAGCCGTTGATGAAGGTATTTTCAGTACATGAACGGGTATGAGGTAATATCAGCAGCTGATATTGATTAAGAAGACTCAATTAATACCTCATGATGAATTTTAATTTTTATGAATAAATTTTGACGCATGTGACAGTGTTTGGAAGGGCCGACAATTACTTGCTTACATGTACAGTAGAACACCTTGGCACCACAGGAACCTGAAATTATGTCCGTATACATTGTAGACACACACACACACACACACACACACACACACACACACACACACACACACACACACACACACACATACACATATATATATATATATATATATATATATATATATATATATATATATATATATATATATATATATATATATATATATATATATATATATATATATATATAAGGTCATTTACATGTATGTAGCCTGTCCTCTGTAATGAGGGGCAGGCTATATAAATGACTTGTTTATCAATATACGGATAGAATTTCAAGCTCCTGTGTCGACACATTTCACACCTGTGTATGCGGGCTGAGAGGGATTCAGCATTGACTATCACAATGTGTGAATGTGATGTTTCACATTTAAGAGATAAAACAATAAATCATGTCAGAATTAAAGCAAAATAATCACTCGCTGATGACAGCTCTCTCCACACCGAAGGCAAATCCATATCATTAATCAATATCAGATTAATTAAAATAAGCAATATACATTTATATAATTTAGCCTTAATGGAGACTTGCTCATCCCTGTTTTATTTGTTTCTTTGACACTGATGTATTGGTATGGTATGGTACCTGTACTCATAAGTTACTGTATTGTACCTATTTCCAGGCACTTTCTTGTTTTAGTTACAGTGTTTAGGTTGAGTTTTTTCAAATGGGCTAAATTCACTATTTGTCTTGTTTTGTTTTCTACCAAAACTTATCAAATTCCGTTATATTGTATCTAAAGGTAATGTTTAAGCCTATGATACAAAATTTCGATGTAATTCCATCAGTTGAACTGAATATATTCAGTGTTTAAGGAAAGACCTCAATTTATTCGGAGAATACATGTACATATAGGTACAAATGTACCTGTACCATACCAGAATTAATTTCTGCTTTGATACTTTCTAATCATACGTGTAGGCGTAGGGATCCGGGGGCCACCAACCCCGCCCTTTTCACATACAAGCAAAATTCTTATATTATCAGCACGTCTAGAATCCAGAAAGTGTTCCCAGATCTTTTACATATAAAAAAATATTTGTATTCCCTCATCATGCTCATGCATTTGTGTATTCTGAAACTCAATTTATTTTGGGTAAATGATAAGTCTGTCAATGTAATGCAATATTTGGGATAAAAACGAGTCGCATTGTGATAATTAAGTCTCTGACCTTTTAAAGTAAAACATTTCTTATAAGCATACCCTGGAGAAGGGGGATTTTGTGTCTAGAAGCTAGTGAATACCTCATCAGGCTTCCATATTTATCTATCAATGATTTTTTAATGAATAGTGTTTTAGGCCACACATAACAATTGCTCAGTTATATGATGGCGGCCAGTTTTTAATGGTGGAGGAGAAACCCCACTTATCTTGGAAGAGACCGTCGGCCTTCTGCAAGTAAACTGGCAAACTTTCTCACAAAAATCAGCTCAGGTTCCAGTGGGGCTCCAACCTGTGCTGAACAGAATTGAGAGACTTCAAGGTTCAAAATGTGACGCTCTAACAACTCGGCCACAGAGGATCCCTATTTTTAATGATAAAGAGGTCAAAATTCATTTCAATGTCTAGAGGATACTAGGCTGAAATTCTGCCCTAATTTTAAGTAACTGTTATTTGCTGATTCAACTTTTTGATAGGAAATAATCAATATGATTTATTAGCAGATTGCTAGGCTTAGTGTTTGAAGTTTTTGATGTAGTAGAAATGATTGTTCAGCTTGATTTCAAGTATCCTCCATATGCATATGTTTTCTGTAATATTGAGGTCTGGTGATTTAGGCAGGTCAAGGTAGAGTCTGAATTTTGATTCCTCTTCCCATTTTCAAAGGCCATAAAAATTGACCAAGAATTTTTATTTACTTCAATGAATTAACATTACCTTCGATCAGCAGGTATGATTATTGCACTGGTCACTTTATGAGTAATGCACCTCCATGAAGACATTCACTTCATCCTCGATTTCTTCTTCCATTTTCATTGTGAATAAGGCAAAATTCATGTAGCATACAACAACTCAAAACAACCTTAACGATATTTTCCATGTTTGTATATTCAAGTATTTCAGCCGCCGAAATCGTCCTTTCAGGGTCCCAAATGTACGTTCTATGACCATCCTGGTACTGCTATGAACGTAGTTATATCGTTTCTGGCTTACCCTAAGATTGCCATGGTCCTTGAATGGAGTTATCATCCACATGTCCAGTCCATATGCAGAATCTCCAAGAAGATGATTATTGCTGGGAAACATATGTTCAGGATCATCTTGAATTCTCTGATACAGAGCTGTATTTTTCAGTTCTCTGGAGTCATGGATTGAGCCTGGCCAACCGCAGGTGACATCTAAAAAGTGCATTTTCGAGTCACATACAGCTTGTAAAATTTACTGATGCAAAAGATTTGCGATTGATATAATTTTCTGGAAATTGACTGAAGGTCTTTATTGGATGTGACTGTAATCTATAGCACCAATGACACCTGGTAAATTTTTCAGTCTTTTGAAATCCTGAACAGTTTCAGTAACTTGTGCTATGTCTTTCGGCCATTTTATATACTTTGGAAAAGAGTCTTCACTCATGGCATCAGAAAAATGCTTAACAATTTCAAACACAGAAAACCCACAAATTCCAAATTGATCTGCAATAGACTGAAGTGTCATTTTGGTAGATAAATACGGAATGAATACAAGAAATTGAACTTTTAATTGAAATTACTGGTTTCTCTTTATGTTTGGTCATAACTACTAAAAGGGCGACAAAAGTATCCTTGTTCTTTCGGAATCGTTTGCGAAAGTCTCTTCTTCTGAAACTATATCATTGATAAAGATTGCAGCCACTGTTGACATCTGTTAGTTAGTCAGTTTAAACCATTTATTTGTTTAGTAATGGGAAACCAGTTTAAGTTACAAACTAAGTTGCAGTTTATATAGGATCTCACGCAATCCGCTATGGGGTCACGTGCAGATGAACTCGTGTCATTTCCAACCAATGAAAAAGCGACTTACAGAACCTTGTAAGCGATCAAATAGCAAAGAGATGTAAGCATTTTAACATTATTAACAACACGAAGTACACAAATACAGTAGTACAGAATAATATTCCTAACCCTGGATGGGTTCGAATCACAAAACATATTTTGATGGGATTTTGCGGACTGACGGTTTCCTTTTTATAAAATAAATAACATCTGTGTTATTATTTTTTGTATGTCGCATTTTTATTTGTTGAACATTACACATCTACGAGAGGTCACCCGCACGTGACCCCATAGCGGATTGCGTTAGATCCTCTACGCGAAACATCAGAAAACGGGAGCAGTGAGAGTTCGGTTTTTAATTAGATTGTTTGTACAGATACTGGGCTGGTGAAATGTAAATAAACCACTTCTCGTTTTGATTGAAATCTATCAATCCACTTCTAAGAAAATAGTGCATTCATATGGGAAATATATATAATGATTGTTGAAAAGAAGAGATATGACAACATGACAGATACAAATTTATTTCAGGTAGCAGTGCAAATTATATTTTATATTCTTTTAAACATTATTTTATACACGTGTAAAAATACTGCCGCATCAATACAAAACTGTTCAAGTGTAAAAATACAGGAGGCGACATCTATCATAGTCTTTCGATGTAAACAAGCTACATTGTAAGCCTATGGAAAAGAAAAAAAAGTTATTTTCTATCAAAATAATGAAAAAGTGACAAACCACGAGTCCGGGAACCTGGATGTCTGAGACAAACTGTAACGTTGTATTTGTGGAGTCGTGAAGGTAATGGATATTTTGATTGGCCGAGTGAACAGAATTTGCACAGAGTTTCACAATGTGAAAAATAACACAAGTGACATATAATTAATTGACAAATCCTTATATTTCACCACCAGAAGGCAATAGATAAAGTTTGCGTTGAATAACTGTTTACCATTTCCTCCAAATATGGGACGGGGGAAACCAGTAGCAACTTTTCGACCATTCTTCGCCATCATTTTTTCTCTTCCAGATATACCTAAGCTGTTTTGCACTGTATTCAAATCCCCCAGCTATCTCTGTGAATGTACAGTTTTCATTTACTTCGTGTTTCGGAAATAATACATTATTTACCGCCTCAACATTCATTTTTGATCTGCAAAGTCCGCTAACATAGACATCCTCCCACAAAAACAACGGTATGTCTAGCGAAGCTTGATATAATTTTGGAACAATATCACCAGATAATACGTACATACACCCGGCCATGTAGTCAGGATAAAAATCGTCCTGGAATGCTTCCACCGGAGTGAAGAATTTAGATGTCCTGTCCCTGTGGGGTCTTGCTTTGTGTATTGTACGTCCTATGACTGAATTTCTATAATTTCGACGTGTAAGCTCATTCATCAACAGCGGAATGTTAATAAAAATATCGGCGTCTGTTTTCAAAACGTACAATGCTTTTTGACAAAACTGTGTAACCCACTTCAGAAGTGCGATGGACTTTAAAGGTAAATTTTCGTAGGAATCTTCAAAATCCTCCTGAACAATATCATGGAACATGTCACTTTCCTTGTTTATTTTGGCTTGTATATCACTGCTACTGCTGTTAGCTTTTCCAAGAACGAATATCAGTCGCACTTGACTATCGAACGACACAATAGATCCCCATGTTTCCCGAATTGCATTTCTCCTGTCAAACCCATGAGGTTCGACAACTACTCCAATTACTAAAGAAATATTAATGGGTGCATATTGTGTACACACATCTTTCTCTACAATTATGTAATTGTAATTATGCGGATTAATATGTACCATATTCCCATTAGCATGGTTTGTTGTGGTGTTGCCATTTGATTGAACAACAGATTTATTGGAATTTTCTACGATCACCGATGACTTTATTTCTACCTCTGTTTCACACGAAGATCGTGCATATATACACCGTAGATAATATGGATTATCCGAGATAAGTCTGACAACGGAAACTCCAAAGAAAGAACTGACTTTAAATATCAATATGAAAATAACTGCGATTCCCGAATAAGTAATGTATTTTGTGGATCTTCTCTTCAGCAACTGAAATTGAATAAAATAAGTTGAATGATACAATTAATGTGTAACTAGTTCTAGAACAACTATTATTGTTACTATTATCATTATTAATACTACCATTTCTTGTACTTTTGCTTTCCGCTACACTAAACAATTTAAAATGGTGGCGCCGAGCTTTTACGATGGTATAGTAAAATCCAAATAAGCTGGCGGGGTGGAGTCTTGTGAACCCTTTCTTGATTTGGACGAGTTTAAAAGTTTGGTAATAAAGCATAACATTAAAATTAAATTGACTAGAAAAATCATTCATACTTGTCACCATACATAAGACAGTATCCAGTTAGGAAAAAACCGTTTTTCCCGTCAGTTTGTCATAACCGAAAAGTGAGTATAATCAAAAAGGTCACTCCGCTTCGCCTCTATGTGAATAGAACAATATATCAACTTTATGCGTTATATCAGTGTACAGTTGATCCTCATATTGATCTATTAATTACGGCCCTGTGTGTGAATAATGCTTTGTATACACCTCTTAGAGACAATTTATGAAATTCCATGGACTCGTGAGTTTATACCTACACAGTCAGATTTTGCGTAATTTAAATCATAAAGACTTCGAACCAGTTCCTTATATTGGCACCCCACTGTAAAGTTAGACATTAGCATGTATATCGTCCCACGCGACCTTAAATGGACATATGCTGTGTTTACCAAAAAATTATTTCGATTTTTTCTACTTTTACTACTTGTACTTGATGTACAATGACTAATAAAGGATTATACACAGGCACAAAAAATTTATATTCTAATATATTTTAAGTAAATAAGGTCATATCCAGCGTGGTATGCATATACAAATAGTAAGGTTGGGTTAATCAATTGCAATTGAAAAAGGGCCCAATCTGTGTTTCTTAAGCAATTTTCATAAAATATATAGGAATTTAAGGGTTTGTTTGCCTGTATATATCTCTTTTTGTCATTGTCTATCAAGATAAGTAGTAAAAACAAACAAAATATTTTTGAAAAAAGGATAAAAAAAAATCTCAGATATCAAAGTATAAATCTTTAGGATATCTAGGATAAAGATACAAATCTGGTTTGTTTGTTTGTTTATTGATGTTTAATGTCCCACTCAAGAATCTTTCAATGATATGGAGACGTCACTAAATGCCGGTGAAGGGCTTCACATCTTGGCCTATGCTCGGCACTTACGGCCATTGAGCAGTGAGGGTCCTATAACGTGGCAACACCTATTGTGACACGGGACCTCGGATTTTACTCTTTCATCCGAAAGGCAGGAAACCAACCTGCCGATGGCTGCACTCGAACTCGAGACCTCACGATCAAGAGTTGAGCGCGCTACCGACTGAGCCAGGTCGGCTTTACAAGTCTGATAAAAATTGGACAAACACGAAGCTCTGGAATTCAAGAGGTGAGAACAGTTGCCATGTAGGAGTAAGCATCCCCTGTCGACCGATCACACCCGTCGTGAGTCCACAGTCAAATACAAATGAAATACGTGAGGAAAAAATCCTCGTCACAATTGGTACATACGTCTCAACAACTGTTATTATACCTCTAACATATATATTTACTTCTGATTAGTCAAAACCGTGTCACGTGATCTAAAACATTTCTTCGTGTCACCCTGAAACATTTATGTCACCCTCTATGGCGATTTATGTCACCCTCTCGTGCGCAGAAATTGATGCGCGTACGGTTCGTTTTTTTCCCTAGTAGGCTATGTGGTAATTAGATGAAACATCTAGCACATAAAATGTCCGTTTCATACCTCATAAATTACTGGATGCAGACTGGAATGGAGTGACAGAATTGATACATCGTTGCCAAATAAATTTGCTGGAGTCAACCTTGATGGAGGCTTAAGATTAAAAAACGACGCAAAGAACCATAAAACATCAATAGTGTTGAGTATCGAAGGCATTGTGTCACATGTGTTACATTCGTTTTAAACTTACGTAGGTCAGTATATTGGTTAAGTTTCATTGCCTTTCGGTATAATAAAACAATTATTGCCCTTGTTTTGGGATGACCTGAATATTTGCCAACCCCGAGATGTTATATCGCCCTCGGGTGACATAACGCCTCTCGGGTGGACAACCCCCCCCCCCCCCCCCCCCCCCCCCCCCCCCCCCCCCCCCCCCCCCCCCCCCCCCCCCCCCCCCCCCCCCCCCCCCCCCCCCCCCCCCCCCCCCCCCCCCCCCCCCCCCCCCCCCCCCCCCCCCCCCCCCCCCCCCCCCCCCCCCCCCCCCCCCCCCCCCCCCCCCCCCCCCCCCCCCCCCCCCCCCCCCCCCCCCCCCCCCCCCCCCCCCCCCCCCCCCCCCCCCCCCCCCCCCCCCCCCCCCCCCCCCCCCCCCCCCCCCCCCCCCCCCCCCCCCCATACCCCCCCCCCCCCCCCCCCCCCCCCCCCCCCCCCCCCCCCCCCCCCCCCCCCCCCCCCCCCCCCCCCCCCCCCCCCCCCCCCCCCCCCCCCCCCCCCCCCCCCCCCCCCCCCCCCCCCCCCCCCCCCCCCCCCCCCCCCCCCCCCCCCCCCCCCCCCCCCCCCCCCCCCCCCCCCCCCCCCCCCCCTCCCCCCCCCCCCCCCCCCCCCCCCCCCCCCCCCCCCCCCCCCCCCCCCATGTCAACCCAAACCAAGGGCAATAATTGTATAATATCGAACAGGACTGGTAGTTTTCTTATTGAACTAATCTGCATTATCTTCAAAATACATGTACACTATGTATATCTATAATTTTACTTAGTATATAGTGACCCTCAAGATTTAAATATTACCATCAACTCCTACCAGTTCTTTCAGTACTTTGATTAATGGTTGAGGAGAGAACCTAGGACCAAGGACCACCGGCCTCTCGTAAAGTAATTGCCGAACTTTGTCATAAAATCAGATTAGGTTCCACCTGAACTAGATCCAATGCTGACCTCATGATTTATAGCACAATGCTATAACCACTCGGCTCCACTATCACTGGTATTACTACTACTATAGAACCACAGACACATGGTTCTCATTGGAAAGACGAAGATTTGCTAAAAGACCTAATCTCCAGACACTACATATAGAATGTTTGTTTTTTAATCCAAGTATCTTTTTCATCAACTTGTATTTTGCATTGAAGCAGAGTATAATAATCAATTTCCAGGTACCACTTTTATTGTAAAAAAAACAGTTGTCAATGATACAAAAGAGTTCTTCTTTAAATTTATTATGATTAAGTGTTGTATAAAGAGTATACAAAATCTCATATCCCTACATATTTTGTGAAAATAAGGCCAGGTTCAGAGTGGTATGCATAGCCAAAAGTAAAGTTGAATAAATCATTGCAAGTGAATCATTGCCAAACTGGGTTTTTCATAACAATTTTGTGCAAAAGATATAGGAATTTAATGATAAATAGGTTTACCCCTGTCTGATGGGAAGACGGTCAAATACTTATCTCCCTTTATTTAAATTTCCATATCACGAACTTCCCGTTCCTGTGAACGTCTTCTCCTACCAACGGAGAATGCCATTTGTTAATTTGTACATTATGGCATTTATTAAATATGCCAGAGGAAGCTCCTCTTATGAATGTTTTATTCTGAGAGCCAAACGACTCGCCAATAAACTTCTGACAATCTCTCACCATTCTCGTTTTCTGATATGTCGCGTAGAAAATGACCTCTCACAAATGTGTAATGTTCGACCAATGAAAATGCGCCTTACAAATTCTTGCAAGATTATCGAGATGTAATTCTAAAATGAAGAAACCGACAGTTCACAGAATTCATTCGAAAAACCATTATTGATAGGTGATCTGATCATATCCAAAATTCTCTACATCCGGATTTTGTTGGATATAATGTTTAAAATGTTTGCGACTGGAAAAACTTAGATTGCGCAAGTCGCATTTTCACTAGTCGAAAATGACACACCTACGAGGTCACCCCCACTAAGCCCAATAACGGATTGCGTTAGATCCTATACGCAGCATATAAGAAAACAGGAGAGATCCAAGATAATTTTTAAATTATATTGGAGCTGAATTATTACCTTTTCACTGAACTTGACCTTGTCGCCGGAATTTGGAGGGTTCCATGGAACATTTGCAATGGGTGTGGCATGCAAACAGGGGACGCTGACTCCTTCCGGACAGCAGGTCCCATCCCGTTTGGGATTTGCATTAATTTTTCATGTTGAGCGAAGGAACAGTAAAGCCACTACCGAGAACCGAACCCGGGAAATTCCGTTTCGGAGTCGAACGCTCTACCACTAAGCCACTGCAAACGGTTAGCGTTGAAACTATTATGTTGTTCAAATCCATTTACACGAATAGAATGGCTAGCTTACTCACCTTAAAAACTTGACTCGCCATTGTCGTAGGGAAATTTAACTATCGATGTCTAAGTTGTCAAAAACTTTCCGATGTATTGCAAATGTTAACAATATTTATACGTTTCATTCCCATACTGCATTGTAGATAAATCTATGAAAGTCATGCCGTAAGAAAATAAATATCTATTACTCACGATTCAAAAAAAGCTTTGAAAATATTACAAAAGAAAAAGAAAATGTCAATCTTTCAGCAACTATAAATTCTTTATATGTTTTTCACCATCTGCCATCTGTTAATTAAAATAACTAAAATGTTCAAAGACGAAGAGATATACGATTTACGTTTTATCAATATGTTTATCAAAACGTATTCTCGTGATTGACAAAGGCGATTTATATACATTATTTTCAGAACATTGCTCTCGAAGCCCAAGTTCTGATACATACTATTTCATGTAATGTTGACTAGAACGTAAAGCTATCCACACGTGATTGATCCTTTGATCTTTTCATGGAACGCGAGAGGTTTCCAAGTAGCATTTGCAACGGGTGTGGCATGCTAGCAGGGACGCTGGCTCCTTCCGGATACCTGGTCCTATCCCGTTTGTGATTAGCAATTGTTCTTCATGTTGAGACCATTTCTATATCTAATTTGTCGTATTCTGATGGACTTGGAGTTTTGACTAGCCATTGATACTTCTTAATCTTAATTTGATACAAGGCGTTACTTAAAATTATATTTTATCATTTTTGTTTACTAAACCAAGCTCTTTCTTGGTTGTCTTAGAAAGCTCAAATCTGCTTGGCGGTTCTTAAAATTACATTGTGATTTTGTTTATAAAACTAAATCCTATTTTATGGTAAGTTGATTACATTTTATCATTTTTGTTTACTAAACCAAGCTTTGTCTTGGTTGTTTAGAAAGCTCAAATCTGCTTGGCGGTTCTTAAAATTACATTGTCATTTTGTTTATACAAATAAATCCTATTTTATAGTAAGTTGATTTATAAACTCATAATCGTCTCTAAAAATTGGAATTTACACCACACTCAACATTTCAGTTATATGGTGGCGCTCAGTTTTTCGTGGTGTAGAAAACCCGGTTACAATGTACCCGAGAATAGATCACCGGCCTTCTTCAGGTACACGTGCAAATCCGCGTAGGTCTCAGCGGGGGTCGAACCTACGCTGACCTGAAGTGAGAATTCATGGTTCAAAGCGCGAGGCTCTAACCACTCGGCCTCAACTCTAAGGTGTGGCACCATATATGACACACATGTATGCTTGGTAAGCCATGTAACCGAGTTTGTACCACTGCATGTACCGTATAGAGTGTATACCCCTTTAGCTTATTTTTTATGTATTTCTTAAGTCTGAGAAGAGGGAGCGGAATGGGTTCCGTGGCGGAGTGGAAAGTGCATCATGCTTTAAACTGTGAAGTTTCCATGTGGGTTCAAGTCCCACTGGAAGATAAGTTCGTAAGAGTGTGGCGTAAAACCACGTACATTCTAAAAGATTTTGAAAAGGTGTGTGTGTGTGTGTGTGTGTGTGTGTGTGTGTTATCATATTTCTAAATATGTATGAATGTAGACCAATCAAGTGAAAAAATTTACGTGTACAAAATGACTACATCCGAATGATTTACCAAAGTTATTTTACAATTATTGCACTAGTTTTGGTTTGATATGAAAATTAATTATGGGGCAAAAACAATATCGACCACTGAAAGAGATATGACAAGTTTATCAATCACTCTGGTTTGTCTCACTTTTCCATGCGGTCAGAGAAGTTGGCGCTAACGGAAACTCAACTGAAACAGTTTCGTGACGTCATAGCAGTGCTACATGATAAATTATCCAGTTTACAATGCGAATTCAATTTAAACGGAGTAACACGTGACCGTCTCTGGACAAATGAAAATGCAGAATAAAATAAAAAATGTACTAAATACTGTAAATGCGGTTTTATTCGCGATAATTCTATTTTCGCGTAATTTAGCAAAACAAGCTCTCGCCAGCGAAAATATTATCATTGAAATTATAATAAAATGACGATATCGGTATTCGAGATTGCGAATATCCCGAATAAATTTATATCTTCTGTATCGCAAATATAAAATCTCTCGAAACATTTCGGATTTGCAGTAGTTACTGTGTGTGCTATCGTCTTGTGTGGGACGATAACCAACAATACAACCAAGAAATAGAATAAACCCTCTCACAGAATGGTGAAATTTATTACCCCTGGAGCAAGGGTTCAGTCCTTAGAGTGGGGCCAAGTTCTAAAGAAATTATTATACAGCATATATCATTCATTAATCATTAGGGGGTCAAACAATGACAAACTCCTAGGTTAAAAAGCGCTTGAAAATGTTATTTTTGATTTTGTTTTCAAGTACAAGACCATATACAGTTATATTCCTGTGCAAGAAATACTTGAAATCATTAACAGTCGAACCCTCAAGTAAACAATTTACAAACATTGAGAACATCATTTTAGCTCACCTTAATTATCTGTTAAATAAATACTAACCTTTACTTTTTGAATTTGATATGGAACCCCACCCCAGTCCTACCCCTTGATATAACACTGGTTATTGACTCACATGGCCACATTTAGATTCAAAAGAATAACTCGTCTGAAACTTTTACTATTAAAATGTTCACAGTCTCAACCTATAGATAGCATCTAGGTCAATTCCAGTCAGTAGCAGCACTTTTTAAAATCAAACAAATCATGAGAAAGAAATTTATCTTTTTTGTAATAAATTAATTTATTGCCTATAACATTTAACAAAGGTTAATAAGAAAGAACATGATTCAGCCATACACGGGACATAATTTTTAACAAGAAATGCACAATTCATTTCATTTCTACAGATATTTGCCTTGGCACATATAAAACAATTGTTTCGGTCTCCAGTTGCAAAGTGAATCAGAAATTTTGAGGTCCTCAATTGGAATATAAATGGAGAGGCAGATTGTTTGTCCATTTGCAACAGTCTATCAAGTAGTACATTTGATTTGCTACTTTATATATATAAAATCTCAGATACCAAATTATAAATCTTTAGGATGCCCATGATAAAGATACAAGTCTGGTAAAAATTGGACAAACACGGACCTCTGGAAACAAGAGGTGGGGTCAGGTGCCAAGGAGGAGTAACCATCCCCTGTCGACGGATCACACCCGCCGTAAGTTCACAGTCAAATCAAGATGAAATACGTGACGATCGATTCTTCCTCACAGTTGGTGCAGACTTCTCAACAACCGCTTTCGAACATGTAACTTCGTGAAAGAGTAATCACAAACAATACTATTACACCGACCGTAAAAGTTGCGTAACGTTGACATCAAACGCGGTTTTCGATATCCCTGTGTCAATAATATGTCAGTAAGTACTGTAGACATCAAATGACAAATAATCATAAAATCAATACAACATAAATTAATTACATTCGCTTTTTTCATGTTTTTGACAAATGTTTGAACAAATTCCCGTAAACTGCAAAACAAACCACAAACCAAAACACGACTGTCACGTGATTTTGCGCACTGTTCAGTTTCCACGTGGTTGAAGATGTAAATCAAGTATGGTGTTCCATATTCCTTCATATTATTTGATTTTAAATTCAATATGACGATTACAAAAGGGATGGGTTGGTAAAGTTTACATACATCAAATTAAAGCTTGAACAAATTCTGCTGTCAACTTGCTTCTCGATTATGAATATTCATTATAAGCTATTATCGTCATGATGACGTAGATCTGTAAATGCTGCTATAGCCAACCATGAGGCTCAAATAAGTTAATATACTTGTGTGATTTTACATTTAGGATAAAAATAGTTAATTCTATCCAATAGTTGTATACAAATAAAAGTAAACGTTTTATTTAAAGTGTTATCAAGATGCAGCACCTTTGAAGCAAAATTTCCATTAGTTTGAATGTGTTGCGATGGACAGAAGCATGGATACGCAACAGCATGTCCTGTCCTTCGGATGAGACAGTAAAAACCGAGGTCCCGTGTCACAGTAGGCACGTTAAAGAACCGTTACTGCTAATGATTGTAAGTGCAGAGCATAGGGCATAATATGACGCCTTTCACTGGCATTTAGTGACGTTTCCATATGAGTGAATTATTCTTGAGTGGGACGTTAAACAACAATACAACAACAGCAAAATCACGTGACATCAGTATTGCTTCCTTGGCATTGGATGGCGTAAATAATAATATCTGAACGACAATAAAACCTATTTAAAAAACTGACGAGCAGTCAATTGGAAATGTCCATCTTTTATTTTTTCATATTTGTTTTCCTCCACATCTTGTGTATTTGTGTAATAGCATTGTCATTATGATGAACCATATGGTTATTTCAAGGTTACATTTATAAGAAAACATTCTGTGCGTAGCGTAGTCATATTTTCAATTGTATTGGATATTGCTATAGGTATAGTACAAAACTGCCCTAGCAAAAGAACAAAATGTAAACTTGTTGTTTTAGTCATATAGAGTGCTCCCGTGTTACCCAATTATTTATAGTATAGAACTATAGTGAAACATGTATATAACGACCTCCTTAGGGACACAAGAAAACCAGTCTTTATAGGGAGGTAGTCTTTATATGTAGGTTTATTTGTACACAATATAAAACATCTCAAATACCAAAGTATAAATCTTTAGGATGTCCAAGACAACAGATATAAATCCGGCAAAAATGCACAAACACGGGCCTCTGGAAACCAAGAAGGTGGGATCTGGTGCCATGGAAGAATAAGCATACACAAATGGTACTATTGGGAACAACAGAAAACGGTCTTTGTGTCCAGGTGGTCTTTATACGCAGGTGGACAGCGGGTTTTACTGTACTGTATACATGGAAATTTTTGCCCCAGCTTATTTCTGCAATTTTAAAACCATTTTCAAATCCAGTTTTTCTACAGTTAGATTTTTGTTTATTGTTGTTTAACGTCCGATAAGTAAGTTAATAAATATATGACGTCTGTGCTGCGTTGCAGATGACGCGCTTGACTGTTTTTTTATTACATAGCAAGTTTATAAATGTTTGACGTCTGTATTGCGTTGCAGATGACGTTCCTGACTGTTTTTGTTTTTATTACATAGCAAGTTTATAAATGTTTGACGTCTGTATTGCGTTGCAGATGACGTTTCTGGCTGTTTTTTTTTTATTTATAAAAACAAAAACAGCAAGGAACGCCTTATGCAATTTATTACGTCCTTTTTGTGTTGTCAATGACGTTTATGGCTGTTTTTACACATTTGTTAATGTCCAGCCCAGTCATAAACTTGCTATGTAATAAAAACAAAAACAGCCAGGAACGTCATCTGCAACGCAGCACAGACGTCTGTATTGCGTTGCAGATGACGTTCCTGGCTGTTTTTAACTTTTATTACATAGCAAGTTAATAAATGTTTGACGTCTGTATTGCGTTGCAGAAGGCGTTCCTGGCTGTTTTTGTTTTTATTACATAGCAAGTTAATAAATGTTTGACGTCTGTATTGCGATACAACAAATGTATCGATAATTAGAACGACGGACTAGATAGGGGCACTGTAAACGTGTTAATTTACGCGATGAAGAGTTTTTAGTGTACATTACCCCCGCGTACCAGCCCAGCAGTTGTGCTAAGAATTATCTTTTGAAATCAAACTGCTCACACTAAGGTATGACATCGCGTAAAAGAAACCGTATAGTTTGTATAAGAAAACCGCATAATTGAAAAACGCTGAAATATCCAAGTTTACACTATGTATATGACATAGCGGTCGTCAGTGCGGATAAATAGTTTTTATTAGCTACACCGGTTCTGCTCTCACTTCACACCAAAATCGGGACACACGAGATACATTTATTCTAAAGTAAATATAACTTGTTTGTTAGTTGTTGTAAAGGAAATAAAGTTTGTTTATATTGTACAGTTGACATACTATGGAAACTAAAATCAAAATTAAGAACTAATCATCGGGAGTTCCAAGAGACATTATAACGATCTGGTGAGCATTGGACAAATACGGACCTCTGGAAATAGAGAGATAGGACCATGTGTCATAGAGGAGTAAACATACCCCGCTGACCGGTCAAACCTGCCGCCAGTCCACAGTCAAAACCAAATGAAATAAGTGAGGAATGAGCCCTCATTGTCTCCTGGCTAATTCTTAAAATGTCGATGCTTTTGAATAACCAATATATTTATAATTATTTACTGTTTATCTATCTATCTATCTATCTATCTATCTATCTATCTATCTATCTATCTATCTAAAAATTAATTTAGTTAGTTAGTTACTAGAATCCAGATTTTTTATTTCATAATAATTTTTTGTCAGTACCCCTTCCAGTGACAATGGAGTTAATAGATACTATATTACCCGAGGTCGATCAAATATTCATACGAACGGCACGTGGTACGCATACAGCTTAAAAGAAGGTGACAGTTTAAGGATAATTCACATGCTTTAGAAACTTAACAATTCTTTAGATTAAATGCAACGAAAATTTTGAATAAATCAGATTGATTATTCCTCAAAAATACAAAACCGTTAGATTTGAATTTATTGTCTTGAAAGGATTCAATTATATGAAAAACCAAAGCTACCGAAACATTAATCTCCAGGAGACATTACCGGTATAAAAAGCAAGCTAACATTAGGAAATATACAGAGGTGGCATCAGATGCCATAGAAGAAAGCATTCTTTATTGACCAGTCACATCCACCGCGAGTCATCAGTCAAATTCAAATTAAATAATTCGGGAATATATCCTAGTCTAACTCAACAATCGCTATGTATCTAACAAGTAATTTATCCATCACCAAATGCCCTACACGGCACCTTTTGGCAAATTTCAATTATGACATCAGGCACTTGGCGATAGGTCAGTTACAAACAAGATCATTAATCGACCGTCACATAAGCAGAACATTGCCATTAAACACATCCTTGTGACAACAACGTATTAGTATGTAGTTTGCCTCTGTAAATGAAATGTTCATATGTTGAACACGATCTGGTATATCGGATCATCTGCAATAAAAACATATAATATAAACACCATATGCAGGTGATAGCGATAACACGTCTCAAAAAGAAACTTACATCATTATCGACTTAAAAGAATTCACAGTTCAAATTGCAGAAATGTATAAATGTTCATATTTAAGATAATTATATGTGCATGTACATTACATATTGAAATGTTTTAGAACAATGTCTAGATAGTATTAAGTCGGATTTTCTTATTTATGCTTTTGGATATTGTACAGTAGAATTGAAATGACTTCAATATTACCTAGATGTATATAGAAATTATTCCTTTAATATTGTAAGAATAGTCATAGTGACCTATATTTAGTACTAGCAGTACATTTGTAAATAGAAATCTATATATTATATTACTGAGTATAGATATAAAAGATATATATTACATAAAATCCTATAATATATATGATACAATGTTAAAATTTAAATGTTTTATATGGAAATGTTAATTTGTAAATATTAATTCATAAAATCAAACAATGCATATATTAATGTACTAGAATCTGAAAGAAAAAAAACAAGTTGATCATTACCCACATAACATGTATGCAAACTAAGATGGGAAACAGTTCTTTAGAAGACGGAGGAATGTAGTAGTTCGGGCTCGGACTACGATATACAAAAACTAACGCTGAACAGCTGATCGATGAGTTACAACTCACTGAAATGATCCCAGTCAATTGTCGTCCAAGTTTAGTACAGTACAGACGCACTTGTCCACGGTACTATCGACACAACTTCCTTACGGTAAGTAATACCAGTTGTAGTACCCCTCACAATAATCTAACAAGATATTTCATTATGATTTATAAAACCTCACTAACGCACTTCACCACAACATTACTACGTAAATGTGGAAAGTTGAAGTTGTGAAAGTTGAAATCATCGTCAAAATTTATGCAATTTAACTTTTTATTTTTCTCTATTTATTTCACATAAATCCATATATTATTATAAAAATCTTACAAAGTCATTTCAATATAGTTTTCACTTTTATCCATTAACCTTTTAAAGTTTCTGGGTTTGTTTTGTTATAAATTTACATTATTCCGTTTTGTATAATATTGTGTTTTGCAAGATACAATTTTTAATGTTTTTTTTCAGTATGTGTAAATAGGGAATTGTGATATAAAAATCAATTTTATGTTTGAATTGCTGAATATTGAAAACATAATTTGAACATAATGAACAAATACACAACTATTAGACAAAAGTATAAGATAAAATTAGTTATAGTATATTTAAAAAAATGATAAACAGTTGCAATTTGAACATAATGAACAAAAATTAGACAAAAATATTAGATGAAATTAGTTATAGTATATTTAGAACATTTAAAAAGTTGCATCAAGTTTAGAATGTCACTGGTTGCCAATTTCCCGTTTGTATCTATAGTAAGTAAAATGCACAAGAAGTAAGCGTATGTGCTTTATCATGTAATTTCATTTATTTCTAGTTCGTTTGGATATATCGCATTGACATACGTATGAACATGCCATTAAGAATGGACAAAACATCGTTGTTATATCTAAATGTTAAATCATTGAAGGCATCTAGCTTTTGTTTTACTTTGCCTGTTGACAAATACGACTCTATCAGAGCAGACGCCCAGATCAGACGTTATGGTCAGTTATTAGACTGCAGACATTCAAACAGACCTAAAAAAATAAAACATTCCACGTGTATCAAAGGTGGGTATAATATATTACTAATAGTATTCCATTTAAACCATAATATATTTTCCTTGAGGGAAATTGTCATTCATCGCATTACTTTTAAAATGGCATTCCCATTTAGGATATACTGGGATGCGGAAGAACTATAGCATCCAATATGATTTACGTCTTAATACCCATGTTAAATCGTCTGGACAGTCGGCCTGGTTCAGTCCGTAGCGCGCTCGTCTCTAAATCGTGAGGTTTTGAGTTCGAGTCCCGCCGGCGGCAGGTTGGTTTCCTGTCTTTCGGATGAGACAGTAAAAACTGGAGGTCCCGTGTCACAGTAGCTGTCGGAACGATAAAGAATCCTCACTGCTCAATGGGAGTAAGTGACGAGCATAGGCCAAAATATTCTTGAGTGGGACGTTAAATAACAATAAACAAAACGTCTGGAGGTTCGAGAGACGGTATACAAATCTGATGAAAGTTGGACGAAGACAGACGTCTAAAAAAAATCCAAAGATGATATCCGGTGCCATTCATGACTAAGCATCCCCTGTTGACTGGCCACACCCGTCAAATAAGTGAGGAATGAATCTGAACTGTAAAAGCGTGTGTGGAAAGATGCCGAATTAAAGATTATTTATTTGTTCTATTGTTTTATATAGGTATATTCAGTCCATTAGGTACTCCTACCCCCATCCAAATAAAACAAAACCAAAAGTGTCTTGAAAAGAGAATTTTTCCCATGAAAAAGCACCTGGATAGCAATCTAAGAAGCCTTATTTCTTTAATTTGTTTTTATGTTAAACCTCTTTTATTTCTGGCTCATGCCAGTTACGAAAAATCTACGTTTAATTGGAGGAGCCTCGCGTGGTCGAGTGGTAAGGGCATCGCACTTTAAACCATGAAGTCACCCCTCTAGAACCTAAGCTGTTTAACCTAGTTTTTATCAATTAAACCTAGTTTTTCTCCAGTTAATGTGGGATAGTGAGACAAACTAAGTTTCACTGAGAAAAATCTAGGTTTAACCCATTAATGTGATTGTGACGAATTAATAATACCAAAGTTATAGTTTTACAAATGAGGATAAAACAAATGTTCAAGACGATTGTTTCTGTCAATAAAACTTCAACAGTTGAGTTCGAATGTAAAGGGGCATTATTAGCTGTGTTTACCCCCAAAATACTATTTCAATTTTTTATTTCTATTTTTACTACTTGTACTTGATATACAATAAAAAATAAAAGCTATACACAGGAATAAAAACAATCATATATTCCTACATATATTTTGAAAATAAGGTTAGGTGCTGCGTGGTATTTATATACAAATAGAGAGGAAGATGCAAATGAAAAAGTGTCAAACCTGGGTTTCTGAAGCAATTTTCACAAAATGTATAGGAATTTAGGAATTTTTATGCCTGTGTATATCTCTTATTGTTATTGTATACCAATCTATATAGTAAAAGGTTGGACATTCTTTTTTTAATAAAATACAGTTAATGCCCCTTTAATACAAATGTGTATTTCCGAAATAAAAAGAAGGTATCATTACAAGGTCAATAATAAATCTAAATTTGTTACTATATCCGTCTAAGTGTATCCAATGTTAAATGAATACCTGAGCTTGGAGAAGCTTAGAATTTGAATGATGGTATCTGAGCGAAATATTACTCTAGTGTAAAATAATCGGCTGATACCGAAATGCTAGGGTTTATGTATACCCTCGGGGACTCAGACGGTCCAGTGATTATAAATATTACTAACAATACCAACGTTACAGCTGTACAAATGAGACAAAAACAAATGCTCAAAAAGATCGTTTCTGTCAATAAGATTTCATCAGTTGAGATCGGATTTAATATAAATGTATATTTTCGAAATAAAAAATAAAGGTATCACACAAGGCGAAGTATCAAAACTATAGGACAAACGTGATGTTTCTGTCTCATGTAACGCCATATTTCAGTAGTATTATCCCGTCATCGACTGTGTTCATTATACGATCGATTCATGTATTAATGCGTATTACTTCGTGAGAAGGAACATAGCACAAAATAGACGGTATGTAGGGTAACTTTGTACGCAATTAACAGAGATATTACCTGCTCGACATCGTTTCTATTGTTTGTTTAAGATTTAATTTGACTGACGTATTCCGGATCAATCTCTTACACAGTGTTGTCGGTCATTGTACTCGTTCACTCTCTCTCTCTCTCTCAATCTCTATCAACGCCTCGATTTTACAAGATTCTTATAAAATATAACATCATTTGAGGCGAAAATACGTAATTTAAAAAATAATAGCTATACGTATAGGGACTATATTTTTGTAAACAGTATCACTACTCTGAGTTGTTTGGATGTTATCGATTACATGATCACATGTTTTGGGAATGCTTTTTAGATTTCACTCAATGACACCTGATCCCACTTCTGAATTTTCAGGAGGTTCAAGTCTGTGTCAATGTTCAACATATTTACATACTTAACAGTGGAGAAATATTCGCTATATCCACGATACTGATAAATCCGTGAATTGAATTATAACTTTGGTATTATGTTTATAATCTTACAAAGTCATTTCAATCTTACAAAGATTTAGTTATAACTTTGGTATTATGTTTATAATCTTACAAAGTCATTTCAATACAATATAGTTTTCACTATGTTTATAATAGTTATGATAGTTAATAACCACTAGGTCGTTGCCACTGCTGGTGTACCGTTTGAGTCCCCGAGGGTATACATAAAAATAGTACATGGTATTTTGATACCAGCTAGTAATCTTATACTAATATAATATTTGGCACTGATAGCACATTTAAATTTCTAAATTCTTCTAAAGCTAGGATACCCATCTTTTTACAGTGGTTACTCTTAGACGGATTTGATTATACGTTTAGATTTATTATTTGGCCTTTTCTGATACAACTTTTTCTTTAGAAAATGTATTTAAAGTTGGAGCTCAACTGATGAACTCTAGTTGACAGAAACGATCGTCTTGAGCATTATAACTTTGATATAATGTTTATAATATTTAAGATATTCATTGTTTAAAATGTCAAAATGTGATGCCTGGTAAGGTACTATAATGATTATATTTTATTACACTTGTGAAAACACAAATGTTCGAGTAAAATATCGATGGCATAAAACATTAAAACATATTTGTTGTAGCTGATGATTTCTGTACAGATATCGTTCACAAATATTTTTATTTTAATCAAATATAAGACTTTCTTCTAAAGAAGACTTATTTTTATGATATTGTCATGAAATTTTTCGAGATCACTACAGAAATATCTTATTTAAACATACTCATTTATTCACTGGATACCTTAAAAGGGCAGTAGCTGGTTTTTTTTTCATAAAAGTAAAATCTGGGTTTTTTTTACTACTTAGATTGATATACAATAACAAAATAGAGATAAACATAGGCATAAACATTCTTAAATTCCTATGTATTTTGTGAAAATTGCTTGAGAAATTCAGTTTGGCACTTTTTCACTTGCAATTGATTAACTCAACCTTACTATTTGTATATACATACCACACTAGACCTGACCTTATTTTCACAAAATATACAGGAATATAAGATTTTTATGCCTATGTATAGCTCTTATTTGTTATTGTACATCAAGTACAAGTAGTAAAAGTAGAAAAAATCGAAATAATGTTTTGGTAAACACAGCTATTGCTCCTTTAAGAAACAGAGTGTAATATTTTAATACGTAATATATCATTTGCTGTCCTAGAAGGGACTGATGATATTGTAAGCTGTAAGCTATTCCCGGTCCGTGAAATCAAAACACCGCGATCGTTCCATGAGAGAGAAAATACGTGAAAATGACAGCCCGTGGAATCAAACCGCTGTACTGTTTAATAAACGTACATCGGTAACTGTGATAATTATATACCTAATGTAAAATAAAAATCAATCATAATGTTCGTGATGTGAAGAGGCTCACGATAAAGTGCATGTGTAGGGTGTTCCCTCCTTATTGAGTGGTAGGTTTGTTTTATAATTGGTATATCTTCGTCATAGTGAAATATGTATTAAAATAAATAGGACACACTTTTACCTACTTATAATCTGAGAACACCATGACCTCTGTGTACCAGTATGCAAATTATGTATTATAATTCATAACGCTTCCTAAAGAGTATGCAAAACAGTTAAGTTTATTACACTCACTTGTGTTGTTAAATGTGACAGGTGGTCGCAAATTTTGACATCCATTGCGGAAGAGGATATATTTTTATAAAAATTATTATTCATGCGAATATATACATACATAATACCAATGTTAAAGTAAGTGATAGTAAATGCAAATATGTATTTCACACCTTAAGTGGCATTAGCCAAAAAAAAAAAAGTGTAGCCGGTGCAGAATTTATACAGGCAATTGCGACATAACTCCAGTGACCCACGTGCTGTGAATCATTTCAACCAACACGTTCTCGTGAACCAGTGTATTATTGTGGACAAGTGGTAATTGACGTACTAACAAAACGCAGAGATTTGGGGAGTAAATTGGTAAAATTGTGATTTTGTTGCGAAATGGAATTATGTAATTCAGGTGAACAACACAAGAAATAGCCGAATCGGTTTTGTCATCAAATTAACGCCGCTGTTACTTCAGGTAAGACGACACTTATGTATTCGTGACTTTCTTATGATGTAAAGTCATTGTTTTTGTGGATGATTTAAAGCCGTTAAAATGTGTAATGTATAACGTAACAAATGTGTATGTATTATTTCGGTATACAATATTTAACTGATATAAATTTAGAGTTACTATAGCTATTTTGTGAATTAAGGTAGATGAACGTGTGTGTTATATCAGCTATTGAATAAAGAGAGATTTCTTCTCAAGTGCAAACACACTAGCGATGTGAGAGAAAAAGACATAGAATGGTTTAATGTTGTTTTACGCCACTAAATTTTTAGTCCTCTGGTGGCTTCCACTTTTAGATGGTGGGAGACAACCCGTTTACAAGAGAGAGAGAGAGTCATATTATGTCATCGACGATAAAGAAGGTTTTTTCTCAATTATGGACCGATTATTAGACATAATATACAAATGAATTACATGTCAATAAAATTCACCTTTTCAAGTCTTTGAAATCTTATAAACATAACACCAAAGTTATAATGCTCAAGACGATCGTTTCTGTCGATTAGACTTCATCAAATTAAAATAAAGCTTATCACCCGGATGTTGTATTTATGCTTTCACCTTTCCAAAAATAGAAAACAATTTTGGCAACATAGCGAAATGTGGTTTCTTTCAATATTTGGAAAATTTTAATCTTATGTCGTATGCATCAGAATCAATAGAAGTAGTCCATGTTGTTTAAATGCTTCAACTCAAGTGTTTAATGTGGCGATTATCAAACATTTGCATGATTTTTCAGAAATGAGCAGGTACACGTGGTATTTTTAAAATGCAAAAGGAAAACTTTTTTGTACAAAATTATAAAATAACACATGCAGATCTGACAATTATTAAGCAAAGTTGACAAAAGTCTAAATTTATCAACTAGAGGCATGATACCAATCCATGTGCTTATATATATTTATATATAGTACATATAAATATGAGCCTAAAACCAATATATAATGTATCAAATTAGCTTCTTGAATGTCCCATCTTTTAAAAGTTTAATATAACATTGTTCTTCTGGTAATATACAGGATTACAAAATTTTATATTCGCATATTTTAATGAAAATACATTTAAGACGTTTATTGTAAATCACTTCGTCGGAAAATATATCGGGCCGGACGATCAAAATCGGATTCCTCGTCATTCGTTTGTCATTCCGTATTCGGATAATGGTCAGTCGCCATGGAGAACCAAGCATCCCCTTTCGACGTGTCAAACACGTGATTCCCTGTTAACATTATTGTTTTTGTATATTAATACAGGAGAGGATGTATTTTAGTAGGAAAACTTCTATCCAATCCTCTTGTCACTAATTCAATAATAAGATATGTTTAAAACTGAAATTCTGTTTTGGGTGTAATTTGAAAATCATCTTGAATAATTTCATACGAAATATCAATACAACACGATAAAGACCAAAGAGTGTTTTCTTATCGCGTCTTTCACACATTTCCCATTGACTTGACCTGACCGTCAATATGATGGAATTCATACGACGGGCTATTAGCTGTCAAACCATCTGTCACCACTTCGCTTCAGTGATAATCGCATATATATTCATTAAGAAAACCCATAATGCGATACTTACTTGCGCTTATTAACTGTTTTTTCGCATTTAGTCATAAATATTGACATTAATATCAGTTCCAGGTGTATTTTTTACCTTCTAAATAGTGATGTATGGTATGAATTAAGTAAATAAGTCGATAACGCCAGTCATGTTTAAGTAAATGAATAACTTTAAATATGTATTACAGGAATCACCATAGCATTGTAAATAATATCAGCAACATCCTGAAAATGTTTAAAAGTTATTGAAAAATAAGGGAATTTATAAAATATATAATCGGAAATTTGTAGACACAAATACATACGAATGCACATGCATAAATATATACCTCCATGTCTACATAACTATACATATATATATATATATATATATATATATATATATATATATATATATATATATATATATATATATATATATATATATATATATATATATATATATATATATATATATATATATATTGATAGATATATTGAAATCGAAGGAATTGATTTTTCTTTCAAATAAACAGGGTTTTCATACATTTTCAAGGCTATTTGAGTATTATAAGCATAATATCAAAGTTATAATGCTCAAGACGATCGTTTCTGTCAATTAGACGTCATCAGTTGAGGTCCAATTTAAAATGGATGTTTATTTTCTAAAGAGAAAGTGGTATCAAACATGGCAAAATAATGAATCTAAATTTATAGCCAAAATCCGTCTAAGAGTAACCACTGTAAAAAGATCTTAGTTTTAGAGGAATTTATAATTCAAATGGTGTTATCAGTGCGAATTATTACTTTAGTATAAGATTATCAGCCTCACTCAACGATTTTTAGTAATATGATAGCGGCAAGTTTTTATTGGAGGAGGACAGTACCAGGTTAAAATGTACCCGAGGGAAGACAACCGGCCTCCCGCAAGTAAACTTTCTCACAAACTCGGCTTAGGTTTCAGCGGGAATGGAACCCTCGCTGACTAGAGTTGAGAGACTTCATGGTTTAAAGCCGCGATGCTCTAACAACTTATTAAATGAATTTTAAAACTATCTGAGCTATCACAGTAATATCATGTTATCTTTGAATTTGGAATTTTATTGAAAATTTTATTGTACGCCATGTACTAAAGTTATTAAAATATAATATTGATAATATTGTCCAATGAAAATAATAAAAAAGAAAGTATATTTGTCTTGCAAAATCGTTTGAAATCAACAGGGAATAATTTGTATACTTTTGGACCACATGGCGGTTAATACTTCGGTATTTGTGCTTTTATATATCTATTCAAACTTTCAAATTTTTATTTTATAACTCTTCAGCGAACCATCTAAAAGGTATTGTTTCTTTTTAGAAATTAAAGATACAATATGTGAAGAACGGACAGCATCAATAAATTAAAGATCTATAGGTTTATAAACGTTAAACAACCTTCTTGTTATAAAATTGTGTGTTTGTATTTTATCGATGTTATACGGCCAACTTGTTATTACACTGAACCGCTTGCAGTGGTCTTATTATAGAGCATTCGACTTGCAAAAGCAATGTCCCGGGTTCGATTCCCGGTAGCAGTTAATACCAATGACTGTTACAGTCCCTTCGTCAAACGCTAGGCATACGAAATGAAAGTCACGTGTCTTTCAAATGAGACTTAAAACCGAGGTCCAGTAGGCGTGGCGCGTAAAAGAACCCATGTCTACATTGGCTTCAGTCCATAGCACAGGTAACAATTTTCGGCACTTCACCTAAAGCTGGTGACATCTCCATATGCTTGAAACATCCTTAGCAGGATGAAAAACAACATTAAACCAAAAAAGTGTTGACTATCTCTAGCTTTATAAATAGTACATGGAAAATTTAATATTATAAAACTGAATGTTTCTCTGTCATTGATGTTACATGGCCAACGTGTTACAAAACAGAATGTTTCTATTTCATAAATATTGCGTGGCAAACCTATTCCAAAACTGCGTGTTTCTATGTTATAGATATTTTGTGGCACACTTATTATAAAACTGAATGTTTCTCTGTCGTAAATATAGTATGGCCAACTTATTACAAAATTGCGTGTTTCTATGTTATAGATATAGTATGGCAAATTTATTACAAAATTGCGTGTTTCTATGTTATAAATATTGTATGGCAAATTTATTATAAAATTAAATGTTTCTATGTTATAAATATTGCGTGGCAAATTTATTATATAATTGAATGTTTCTATGTTATAACTATTGCATGGCCAACTTCTTATAAAACTTCTCGTACGTGTTTCGATATCATAAACATTACATGATAAACGTCATCACCTAACTGAAAATCTCTAGGTTGGTAGATTTTTGCCGGCATTTGGTGACGTCTCCATATGAGTGAAAGATTCTTGAGTGGGACGTTAAAAACAATGCAACAACAACAAGAACCAGTGCAAATAAACAGCAGATTTGACCGGTACCCAGGGGATATTCACTTCTCTATAACACTTCATTTCCTCTCTGTACCACGATTTCTCACTATTCAAATCACAATATTTTTAAGATATTCATTGTATAAATCAGTATGTAGAAGTTGGATATTTCTGTTGCACTCTTGATAAATTCCGAAAAAATAATATCGTAAACTCAGTTTTCTTTAGATGAATGAATGAAATATTGCTATAGTTATTGTTCAAATACGGTTTTCATCTGTCATTGAGATTTACTATGAGATTAGTGTTTTGATAAAGAATTGACAATTTTGATGTACAATATTTGTCCCCTTCCCATTTGTCTAAATCTACAGGATGTCCAGGATACATAAACAAATTTAGTTAATACTGGACAAACACTGACCTCTGGAAATCTAGAAGTGAGATCAAGTGCCATGGAGGAGTAAGTATCCCCAGTTGACCAGTCAAATTTGCCTTGACTCTATAGCCACGCCCAAATGAAATACGTGAGGAAAAAATCCTCGTCACAATCTGTGCAGACGTCTCAACTGTAATCCTTACAGTATTTTACCGGGCACCAAACTTTGACCTTTTATACAATTAATGCATTAAGTTGGTTGGTTGTATTGTTGTTTAACGTCCCACTCAAGAATCTTTCACTCATATGGAGACGTCACCAAATGCCGGTGAAGGGCTTCAAATTTTGGCTTATGCTCGGTACTTTCGGCCATTGAGCAGTGAGGATTTTTTACCATGCCTGCCCCTACCGTGACACGGGACCTCGGGTTTTACTCTCTCATCCGAAGGACAGGGATCCGACCTGCCGTCGGCTGGACTCGAACTCACGATCTCACGATCAAGAGTTGAGCGCGCTACCAACTGAGCCAGGCCGGCTCAATACCTTAAGGGATTCACTGTAAAACATTACATTTGATGTATGATGTGTTTCATCCTCACACGTACTATATCAACTGTGTCATTCAATAAAGAACACGTGACATTGATGGCTAATTGATTAGGACAATGGCCTCACAAAAGAAAGCCTCGGGATCTATTTTCAGTATTATTGCATATCGCCTGAAAACTGTCACAGTAACGTATCTTTGCGATTTTCGTTAGACAATGACGAATAATATTGCCAATGCACCTGTTATTTAGGTTTTTAGGGCAAGTTTCCTGTCAAAAAACATGAGAAATTGTGTGCTATTGGAAGTAACAATAATCGGTGTTATTTCAAAATATTTTTCTTAAATATTTCTTTTTAAACTAAAATATTTAAATATTGATATGAAAATCTTTACGGAATGTAATGCAGCTAACTCTTCGGTTTACATTGATTAAAAGCAGCGTTATATAAAACGTAATACGGTAAGAGACCATGTTCGTTACTTGATGGCTTTGTCGCTTTATTTAGATTACTCATATAAACTTATAAAGAAACAATGAAAACGGCATATTAACTGATTACACCCACCCCCCACCCCCCGAAAAAAGACATCACTGGTGTCATAGGCCGTCGATGGATAGAATAAACTTCATTTGAATTCTGCCAAAATTTATAATTACAGTACCATTTACCAATTATATTGTAAAAACATTCTTCAATAAATACGGCCGTTAATATGTTGGTATATGTTGTCTTTGTATGGCATGAATGTAACCTAAAAATGCACGTTTTTTTAATCATACCTGAATTTACATCATGTACGTTAGTTCTCGGCAAAAACAAGTCTGAATTTTTTATTTTCTTTATTTCTAATTTAACAATTATATGGTTGGGCCAGTTTTTCGTGGTTTTGAGAGAACCCGTTTACAACATACCATAAAAGAGACGACCGGCCTTTCGCAAGTAAACTGGCAATCATTCTCACAAAATCAGCTTAAGTTTCAGTGGGGATGGAAAGCGCTGAGCAGAAATAAGAGACTTCATGGTTAAAAGCGCGATGCTTTAACCACTCATGAACCACGAGTCAGAATAACGAAGGGCCGACGGTATAGCTTTAGGTATCGCTTTCTTTATTTTTGTACCAGTGATGACCGAGTCATTTTCTGAATCGATTTTGGATATTTGTAGTTCGTTAAATCTACTACAGGCAAGGTAGTGACTGTTATATCACAAATGTTGAAGATATATCGCATTAAAATTACATGCACTGATTAAATTATATTTTCAGTTTTCTTTAGATATGCTAGATATATTATAACTCATCTTCTTATTCAAGCAAAGCAACACTCTTTTGTATCATGAGAACCTACTACCGCACGAGATACTTCATCTCACTGTTTATTTTGTTAATGGCTTCCGGTTTCCTGACGTATTAATGAAAGTTTTGTTGTATGTCATTCTGCGTCAAAGTGAAAAACAAGTCACAGTAAGTTATAGTTTAAAAGTCATTTTTATAATTCACGTAATGATTGTTTTTGTAAATATTTTGCGCTACAGATGTTAATTTGAAAGATTATATGGCAAGATAGATGACCCCTTATTTCTGGTTTAAACTACTATTTACGAGGATTTCTGGAGTTTCTATTCGTTTCTGCGAGTTCATAACATTTTGGAATACATATGTTTCAATGGATGTGACAATGTTCCAATAGTAAGATTTAAAACAGTTGTTGCTATCTTTAACGGAGACAATAGTGTCGACTATATCGAGAAAGTTATTCTGACTTGCACTATGGGATGATGGAAATATAAAAATCACTGATACGAAAGTCTTACGCGTCAGACGGTCCACAAGACTCTATACATATCTGGTGAACATTGGAGAAACATGAACCCCAGAAGATCCAGAGGTGCGATCAGGTGGCCGGGAGGAGTTATCAATCACGTCCGCCAAACGTTATTATTTCAGTCATGTTGTACTCTCTCGGTTTAGATTGTATAATTTGCATAATTATAATTATTTATTAAGTATAATTTACAGTTAGTATTATACTTGCAGTTAGTAAAGCAATGTGAAGTTTTCAAAGAATGACGTCTTAAATGAATGAATGTTTATTGGTCGGTTTGAGAAGTGAATATATTGCAAACCTGTTAATTTATTTTTACCGCTCTCGGCGGTCTAATGGTAGAGCCTTCGATTCATGTACCGAGTCATACAAAGACTTTTTAAAATGTTAGTGACTGTTTCAAGCGATCTGCGAACTTTTTTTGCGGGTGAGACTTAAACTGAGATCGCATGTCAAAGAAGTTGTAACGCGTAGAAGAACCCTCACTGCATTGGTGTCAGTCCATAGCACAGGTAGAAATTTGTGGCACTTCACCCAAAGCTGGTGACATCTCAATATGAGTGAAAAATTCTTGACTGGGTGTAAAACAACAAACATATTTTGTCGTTAATGATATTTCTAACTTCTTTTTTAACTTTTCTGTAGACCAATACTTCAGTGGAAGAAGAATGTACACTCGGGTAAAGTTGTAATGAGGACCCACAATTTTAGAAATTCTGTAAAATATATGACACAGTATGGTGTGGTGATCTTAGTGGCTACGACATTTCTTTTGTTGTATTACAAATTTGGTGAGTATGAGTTGAAATATTCTTCCAACTGAAATTTGTTTGTCCTACCGGTACCGGAACCCTTCTCTGATAAAACCCATGGGTTATGTCATTCACATGATCGGTTATTTACGGTATTTTACAAGGTATTACGATTCACGGGTTATTTTTATTCCGCTTTCAGAGCAATTATGATGAAATTAAATCCCCGCAAATAAATGCTACTATAATGTATGTATGTGTGTGACAATTTTATATCGCTGATGCTTAGTTAACGGACTGGACGTTAATATAGAACCTTGCGGTATTAAAATTTACTTGTGAATATCAATATATTAGGCAAAACACCCAAGGTTCATCGATAAATATTTGATTACGGTCTACATGTATATATTAACTCAAATATTTAAACGGTTTTATCCAGATTCCCTTGGTAACCATCACCTAAGGAACGATTTGGCACGCCTCAGTGATGTAACGATCCCAAGCCCAGTCAAAATACAGGAAAAAGTGACGCAGGAGGTTTTCCATGTCAGCACACCGCATCAAATACAGGCAAATAAACCGACAATACACGTTACCTATCCTACGACAATTGGTTCCGTTGCAAAATCGAAAGAAGACAAAATAGGTAATTATCATGCTGTTCATTTCATTTAGTTTATCGTTTATTTATATAATTTATATAATATAATATACCTACAGTTAATCAGATAAAACTGTCAGTGAAGCGATATATTATTACGGTAGATAGTTTGCTGACGTACTTCGTTTTTCCAGAAATAAACATCTAATTCAATCAAAATGATCACGCGCCTGGTGTCTGATAGACAGCCCCGTGTAAATCATGTCAATGTCACGGGAAAGACCAGCGCATCATTCCACAAGTAAATTGGCAAACTTGTTCAAATAATTAGTTCAGTTTCCTGTGGGACACAAATCTGCGGATACTAGAGGTGACGTAAGACACACGAGATGTTAAACATGTCACCTAATGCGGTCCCTTCCAGCCACGTGTAAAACATGTCTATGTCACGGGGAAGACCAGCGCATCGTTCCAAGAGTAAATTGGCAAACGTGGTCAAATAATTAGTTCAGGTTCATGTAATGTGGGAAACGAACCTGCGGGTACTAGACGTGACGTAAGGCACAGGAGATGTTAAACATGTCACCTAATTCGATCCCTTCCATGTTGATACACAATTGTCCTATCGCCAGGTGTCTGACACATGACTGTCCATACGCTTTTTTGACAACATTCCATTGTGATGTCATAATCACACAAGTGTTTTACTGCCCATTTAATTGTGACGTCATAATGGACAAGTTTGCTAAAAGGTGAAGTGGCGGGCATTTGCCGATAGGTCAATTAACCTCAACCACAGGAACGTATTCCCGATGTGCCTTTATTTTGTAAAACTAAAGCTAGGAAAGTCTGGGAAAATGTTTCCGTATTTAAGACTGAAAATCGACTCGGAAGCAAGTCTGGAATTAAGTGCCACTTTGTGGCCATGATCAACGTCATACATAATATCTGTCAGAAAATAAGATTCCTTATCTTGAAGAATATCTTCCATTCTCTTTACGAGAGATGTCAATAGCATTTCTTTTAACTGTGGTTTAAAAGTTTCCTGGATAGATAATACCTTGTCTTTTCTTTCCCAAATCTTCCATAACCTTGGATAAACATTGATTTCCGGTATTATGTAATGAGGTAAGAAGCCAGACCGCAATGAATCGTGTAGCATTGTGAGCAATGCAGTCATCGACCCTGCTGGGTCTGCATCCCATTCTTCTGGTAGTCGTTGTTCACACACCCATAACATTATTGTCTTCAAATGATACGATGTTAGTCCAGACTGTATGCCTACACTCCCATCATACAGGTCCGTCACATCGAGAAATCTGCGCTTTATCTGTTTGAAAATCATAAACATGAATCTTTGTGTATCAGTAAAGTGTCGCACAACAGTTTGTTCAGCCTCTGCGAATGTATATTTCCAATCTCTATAGGATTCACTGACACTGGTTTTAGGTATAACGTGACATCCATCTTTTTGTATTTGCTCCATTATACCTTTCGGAGGCCATTTTCTGCTTCGTTCGAAAAAAGATGATGCACAATTCGGCCATGGAAGTTTTATTCCCACAACTTTGTCGAACAAACAGAAAAAGTTATATTCTTCAGCACTGTCCTGTGTTGTTTCCACCCACACTTGTTTGTTGCTTTTGTAAGTTCGAAAAGGCCTCCTGTCATAATTTGCTTGGTCAATTTCCCTCTCCCCCAGTATCTCGTTTACCGGTAATTCAGACACTCCACTGGGAATATTATCTCTCATGAATCTGTTTGTGAGGAAATATACTTTTCTTTCCTCATCAAAGTCTTGGGCCGCCACGTTTGCGGGAAACGACGTATCATAATCGATCTCGAGTTCACATTCGCTAGATGCCGTAGCAGAATCGGAGCACGTGACTGAGTTGTAGTGATTTGTTCCTTCCTGGGAGTCATTAGTATCTATTGTATTAGAAATAGACTTGAATGTTTCTGAATGAACTGTTCTGTTTACTCCATCATAGTTGTTATCAATGTTTGTCTTTTTGCTTAGCTCCCATCTATCGATGTTTTCCCTCACAGCACATTTTTTCGTCTCTTCATCAATGACATCTCTTTCTTGTATAACATCAGTATCCGAGGTCATAAGTTTCAACTTTTTTATTTCTGATTCTCTGGGTCCAGGAATTACATTCTCTCCTTCTTTAGCGTTATCAGATACGACATATTTGGATGTCTCCTGAACAAGATCAGCTGATTTGAGTTTCAACTCTGTGCCTTCATTATATTGGGTATTGGGAAGAATGCCATCTTTAATTGCACTGTTTCTATTAAATGTAAGACTTTTTTTCTTTTCCAAATCAACATCACATTGTTCTTGTATAATTTCACAATCTACTGAATTTTGTTTCAATTCGGAATTTGCTATTTCTTGGATTTCAAAGGGAATTTTATCGGTCTCTGGCGTACAAACCAGTCGATCCTCAGTCCCCGATGTCTGATTAACTTCCAACCACACGTATAGACTATCGTAGTTGGAACTTACTGGTTTTACTCTGTATAAAGTACCATCATGTTTGATATCAAACAAGCTCCAGTTTGGAATATGAAAGTTATCACTATTTCTCTCAAAAAGCAAATCTATTTCAACACAGTAGACACCGTCTTTGTGAATTTCGGGAAGTTGTAAGCAATTGCCAAAACTTCCAACTACCTTAACTTTGTCATGTGGTTGTGTCTGGTCATACGTTTCAATAACACTCCGTAGGTGTTTAAAGAGAGGCAAAGCTTTCTTTTCTATTTCATTTGCAATGTCCATCAACTGAAAAAGTTGTTGATTGAAATTCGATTTCTGCCTGTCATAGAGAACATCCACATCCATAATTTCTTTGGAATTGTTTATGGCCTAAACGTTCAGTATAAATACATCTCTATTGCTTGTTCATCCGATTGTTTTGCTGCAACAAAGAACAAACTCATTAAATTAAGAATAGATACATAGCAGCAATTCAAGTATGAGTCTTTTATCATTTCCTAAGCTTGGTGATTACTTGTTACTTGTTTTGTTCAACGAATTTCATGTAAAAGAATATTTCAGATCAGAAATTATTCTATGTAAAACACTCTATTTATGCAATCGGATTTTTAAAACCGGACCCGTTGAAGTCGCCTAAAGAAACTTGTTTTATTTCATATTGCCACGTTGTGCTCGAGACTCTTATCTAAAATACTAGTATGTTGTTTATTTTACGTGGTTAATATAAAAATCATTTATACCAAAGTAAAACTCTTCCGGTTGTCCAGGATGTAGATACAAATCTGGTGAATATTGGACAAACACGGATCTCCGGAAATCAAGTGGTGGGATCAGATGCCATGGAGGAGTAAACATCCCCTGTTGACCGGTCACACCCACCATGAGTCCATAGTCAAATCCAAATGAAATAAGTGAGGAACGAATCCTCGTCACAAATGGCACATACATCTCAATAATTGTTATTGAACAGGCAACACAACATTTCATTTAGTGAAACGGAGTAATCACAAACAAGACTATTATATCGACCGTAAAATTTGCGAAACGCTGGAATCAAACGCGGTTTTCGGTATCCTTGTGTCAATAATTTGTCAGTGAGTAACTTTTTCTATATTTCTAAAGGTAGTTGAACCCTGCATCTTGTATAATTGATTCATTTTATATCTATATCAGTTTAATCCAAAAATTCCAGAAACGTTTACGTATACATTTGGTAGCTGAACAAGTGATCACTGATCAGGTTCAAAATATTTCAGAAGGTACATGTGGAGAAACTAATCACATTTTAGTTTGATAAACTTCTTACTATAAACAAAAATGCGGAGTGTATGGTCCACCTAAGGTAAACAAAACCGTTCCTTTAAATGTGACAAATTTAAGATTAATATGCCTTTAATTGGTCTTACATGATAAATAGAGGACGTTTGTTTTTTTGGTTCACCTGTAATATTTAAACGCGTACATGAATTTTTGTCCTTAAATGATATTGACATCCATAACGATAACAATGTTTCTTATCTATGTAGTGATCTCTCTCTCTCTCTCTCTCTCTCTCTCTCTCTCTCTCTCTCTCTCTCTCTCTCTCTCTCTCTCTCTCTCTCTCTCTCTCTCTCTCTCTCTCTCTCTCTCTCTCTCTCTCTCTCTCTCTCTCTCTCAGTTGACAATAACTAAAACTATCTTCAATATGATAATTAACTTAAATGGAAAATCCCATTCAGGGTCACCTCTTGATTTAAACAATTTAATTCGTAGATGTTTGCATTCTGAACATTTTTTCTTCTTACACTTTCTCCTCTCTCTATGCATTATAGTTTTAAACACAATGGTCGAAAAGAAAAAAAAACATAAGGGGCTACCTGACGAATAAGGCTGTGTTGATCTTTGTAACGCTGATCACAATACGTGAAACTGAAGCCAAATATCTGATGTGCACATTTTATATTACCCAGTGATTAGAGAATCGTGCTTTGAACCATCAAGTCTCTTACTTCTGGTCAGCGCATGTTCGAACGCCGCTGGAACCTAAGCTGATTCTTGTGAGAATGAGTGACAGTTTACTTGCGGAAGGCGGGTGGTCTCTTCCCGGGTACATTGTAACCGGGTTCGCTTCTCCACCATTATAAACTGGCCGCCTCCATATAACTGAAAAAAATGTTGAGTGAGGAGTAAAACCAACAAAAAATAAATAAAATGAAAATAATATTCTACTATATAATTGATCAATATGAAGTAGAAACCGTCAGTGGATGATGTATAATGAAGAAGTACCATTGGATATCTTAACTCCAACTCCATTAGAATACGACAAATTAGATATAACAGCGGTCTCAACACGAAGAACAATTACGAATCCTAAACGGAGGTGGACCAGGTGTCCGGAAGAGTTCAGTGTCTTCTCTCAGCATACCACATCCCTGGTGTCCGGAAGAGTTCAGTGTCCATTGTCAGCATGCCACACCCCTGGTGTCCGGAAGAGTTCAGTGTCCACTCTCAGCATGCCACACCCGTCGCAAATGGTCGGTGAATAGGTCATCGGTCAGCTCCAGATCGGATGCGCGAAAGGGATTCATTGTATTTGGTCGTGCTCCAGAATACTGTGTAACACTTGTGAGATGGGGGACTTCATATTGTTTAACAAGATACCCGTATCTTCCTTAAAACTTCCTTAGTGGCGTTATGTAATATGTCTCAGTCTTCATGATCATTGATGATGACATTGAAGATTGACATTTGTTTGATGAAATACCGCAAGCCAGGGAAGCTCAGATAGGCCAGGTTTTATATGAATTAATAATTAAGTAACATTTTAAAACACTAGGCATCACTTCTATATTATTTACAACGGTGTTACTTAAACATATTTTCTTTTCCGGAAACATTCAAGTACAGAACAAAAACTATTATTCTGACTATGTAAGATGTATGCTAATTATAAATAAATACCTCATGTGTACAATGCACTGTGTACATCATTAGTAACAACTAATGCCTTTTAATGTATGATAGCACTGTGATTTAAGAGTATGTGTATTAATATACAGTGTCAGAATTTGCGTAATCAGGCCAAAATAGAAACGTATTATGTGAATTGACTCTCGTAAAAAAGCTTACGTGATTGTGTAAGACAGTTTAGTCCACTTATTTCTTTTCCTATCAAAAACTTGAACCGCGTTTAATGTCAACGTTTCGCAAATTTTATGGTCGGTATAATGACTTTTTAGCAATCACAGTGTTACACTGATTTAAATGTTGAATTGCCTGTTGGGTAGCGGTTGTTGGATTGTCGTACCGATTATGACGAGGATTCATTCCTCAATTATTTCATTTGAATTTAACTCATGGCCGGTATGACCGATCGCCAGGGGATACTTACTCCTACATGACACTTGGTATCAACTCTGGATTTTCAGAGATCCACGTGAGTCCAATGTCACCTAATTTGTATAATGTTTGAACCTTCTTTCGATTAATTAACCCTTTTCACTGTAACTTTGGATGGCAAAACTATACAAATCCTTGCAAAAAGACGTCATGAAACAATTATGTTGCCGTCCAAACTTACGTCACCGCTATTTAGTGAAAAGGGCCTATACTTTTGTCAATATAATTAAAAACCTCTCACCGCTCCCGTTTTCTGATATGTCGCGTAGAAGATCTAACGCTTAAATCCGCTATGTGGTCACGTGCGGGTGACCTATCGTTGGTGTATAATGTACGACCAATGAAAATGTGACTTACAATATTGAATGACAAAGAGATGTAATTTATTCTAGAAAAAGAAAACCGTCAGTTCGCAAAATTCTATCGGAACATATCTGATGATTCGAATTTATCCAACGTTATAAAAATAATTCTGTACTTCCGGATTTTTTGCCAAGTGTTGTTTATATTGTTAAAAATGTTTACATCTGTTTGCTATTAGATTGCTTACACGATTATATAAGTCGCCTTTTTCATTGGTCGAAAATGACACAACTACGAGGTCATTCGCACGTGACCCCATAGCGAATAGGGAACTTTCGAGTTAGCCCGGATTACCGTTATAAGCCTGCATTTATTCGCGCCTTCTCGATTTTGTTCATCATATGTTTTCATATTTACCTTCGCAACGTAGGTAAAGTAAATGGAAATATTTTTACTTTTTAGCCTGCATTTGGTTTCCAAGGTCCGTGTTTGTCCATTTATCTTGTATAAAGAAAATGTTTTATATTGTATAAAGAAACCCAAGAAACTCTTAAAGCATACCACAGTGGGTTATTTAGTTGAACGCCAAATTGTTGAAATGTAGCAGGATGGAAAATGTGCGGACAGACCGGGAATCGAACTCAGCACCTTCCGAACACTTGCAGGGCGCTTTTACCCATTGTCCTATCGGGCTATCTATATATTACCGAAACCGGAAATAACATAGAGGAACATTTTAACTGGCGATAATAAAAGCAGGATTATAACAGTAATCCGGACTAACTCGAAAGTTCCCTATTGCGTTAGATCCTATATACGCGACATATCAGAAAACAGGAGCAACTGTAGATGGATTTTTTTTTATTAGATTGTACCTTTGTATCTGTGATTTTCAAATCCATAGTCAAACGTTAAAACAAAATTTAGTCTACACTTCTACACATTGTTTTGGTCTCATCACTGTCGTATAATACTCACTTTACTTGTAAATAATGTTATTTACATCAGTGAAGCTCGAGGAAAATATTTTATAATATTGCGTATCTGAATTAATAGTATGACTTCATAAATAGTCAACACGTACATTTGCGCATCATTTTATTGTAATGCGCAATCGTACAGTAAATGACAGCGAGATATATATATTAATACATATCTATACTTAGTATTATGTAAATGATGTAGATATAAAGCTATATAGATATTATTCAACTTACCTCTCGCTATCATTCCACATATATTCTATCACTCTATCACAGTATGCCTACATCTTGTATATCGACTAGTATAAGAAATAGACTTAATTCTGTCTTCCTGATATTTTTTCTTGAAATGATGGTGTGTGTGTTGTGTGTGCGTGTGTATGTGTGTTGTGTATGCGTTGTGTTGTGTGTGTTGTGTTATGTTGCGTGTGTTGTGTTGTGTGTTGAGTTGTGTTGTGTGTTTGTGTGTTTTGTGTGTGTTGTGTTGTGTATGTAATTGAATGCATAAAACCATTATTACTTCGATTTCTCTATCTAAAGAAAATTTTACAAACACGAGCGCGCGATCAAAGAATGCGTGAATTACCAAGGTCTTTGTATTTTCTTTTTGTCTGTGTGTTGGGTTGTTCCATCGATTACTAACTAGGTAGGAAATACCAAGGAGAACGACAAACATATAATCCAGACCAGACAACACCAGACAGCGTTATGTTACAGTGAGTGAAGACAATACTTTAATGTTGTACAGTTTGAAATTACTGGGCAGGTGTAAATACAAAATTTGTTGTAAATTTTGTATTTAAACCCACTCAGTAAATTAAAAATTTACAACATGACAATACAGCCGATGAATAAAATGCTCTCAAAATACATATCGCAACTGTTTGTCACTAACGTAGATCGTGTTTTCATCCTTCCGTATATAATCCGCCATATTGGGGATACGTGTTTGTCATTCTTTGGTATATAAACAATTCGACGATTTGTATAATACGATAATGGTTCTATACTTTTTAAGAAGCTACAAATATACGTACATAATATACTGTCTTTGTTGTAATTGTTTAGTTCTTCCTTTCTTAATGTCGTTACACCGCACGCGCTTCACTTTTGACTCTCATATATGTTTATGAAATTAATTTTATTTATAAATGGAATGCGGTCATCCATGAATAATGATCTACGCTATCGCAGGTGATCTAAATTTAGATTGCGGGTTTTCCAATACATGTCAACTTTGTTGACTCGGTTTGATAAACGAAGTACGTAAAATTTGCCATTTGACAAGGACAGAAGTTTGAGACAAATGTTTAATACATGTTAGTTATTTGTTTTATTTGGTAGTTCGGCATGTTAGGGTATTTTGTCCTGGAGAGAGGCACGTGCATCCGGTTATGTTTTGGATAACCTCAACCCGTGTCACTACGATATACACATTTACTACAATGTTAGTGGATTTCTACCCACACGATCCATAATTATGTAGGAAAAGTAGAAAATCGATCACGTGATAACTAACTGAACAGCGAAATACAAGTATGACTTTTTGGAAATCCTTGTTTTTAGCAAATGTGATTGTTTTCCTGACATGTAAGACAAAATGTGGTGTTATTGATAGAACCAACACCCCGTTGCGTCACCGGATAGATAAATTAGTGGAAATTGCTGGAACGAGATTACACCGCGCTAATCCTTTGTTTAAACATTTAAGACAGAAAATAGATCACTATGCAACTTCACGACAACAGGACAATGTCATCGTGGTCGGCAGCTTCGGGAATGCCCTGCAACTTCCGGACATACTTAAAAATGGTATATATATCATTGAAATTGATTTGATTTTTGAAAGAAACAGTACAGGGTTCGAAATTCCCGTAATGGAAAAATCCATAAGGTATGGCACATTTGTAAGAAACCCAACGATACAAATTAGTCCAGTGAAACCAGACCTACAAGACGACTCTAAATTATTTGTGTGGCTAAATATTACACAGACTCTTGATACATTAATCAACATAGGGGTTGATAATAATGATAAATATTCGACTGATGATCTACCTTATTCCAGTACAAAACAAGATAAAAATTATTGGGAACATTGTTTTAGAACCAATTATCAACCGGATAACAGTAAGTACACCTGTACGGCTTTAAAATCCGAAAATGAACCAAAGAAGGATTCCAAACTACGTAGTCATGGACAATATTATTACAAAGCAGTACAGTTTTTGAAGAACTCATTCGATCTCATTACTGCAGGAGATGGATTTTACAGGCAAATATTTAGTTTGCTTGTTAATTCTGTGCGCTTCTTTCATAACCGACCTCCAACGAATGATTTTTATCGATTATTAGTTAATCTGTTAATTGATTCAATAGAGATTGTTCCTGCTAGTACAATTTTAGATGGATATTACAGGCATTTTCTCCGCCTGCTGATGACGTCATCTGTTTCTGACTTCCGGTACGATGAGTCCCGAACTTTCCATCAATTACTTAGACGGTTCGTTGACTCGGTGTTGTATTTACACGACTCTCTACCGTTAGATAAGTTCTATGACAAATTACTCGATTTGATGATAAATTTCGATGGGAATAGATCATTAATAAGACCTGAACAAAAAGATTCAATCCACCTTAATGATCATAGAGATGATGAGAGGCAGGAAGAAACATCTGAATTCTTCCTCAAAAACAATTTTATGAGAGATAACATTCCACATAGTCCGTATGACTTTAACAGTAATAACGGAATTATGAACGAAGCTGAGATCGATCTTTGGCTACACGACAGGAGATCTTTCCGTACATTCAAAACCGATGAATATTCATGGAATGATATAAATTCCGAATACGGTTATGAGTATAGTTTCCGATGTTTGTTTGATAAAGAGGTCGCTATCAAATTCCCCTGGCCCAAGGCTGCTTCGGAATGGTTACACAGGCATCGGGAATGGCCGTCATACAATGCTGCTAAAGACATAGTTCAAAATGGCTGTCATGTTGTACCGGAAACAAGTGACTCAGGGTCAAGTCGAGACTGGAAATATTCGTTTGTTTCAGCAGAAAAATCCATAATGACACTATTGACAGAGCAGCAGAGGATAATATTTCTGATTTTCAAGCAATTAAAACTCAAGTATTTGAGTTCTACTCCACTGATGGATGGAGCTGTTGTTATATCGTCTGCTCTCACAACGTATCATCTCAACACAATAATGATGTGGGTATGTGAACAAAGAGAACCGTCAGAATGGGAATCTGATCCAATTGGATCGTTGATGGAATTATTGACCATGCTACGGGATACGTTAAAAGAGCAGAAATTACAGCATTATTTCATTCCAGAAGAAAACATATTTACAAGTTTTGACCATTTGTGGGACAGAAAGGACCAAGTTGTTTACATGAAAGAGAGTTTTAAATCTATTTTGAAACAAGAGTTATTCAGGGTTCTGGTACAAACGGTGGAGGATATTTTACATTCTCCAAATGCTTACTTAAATGTTGACGTAATGTCGGCAGTTAGTGTGGATCATTTAAAATCGTTGGACAAAAGACTTCTTCGTGATCCAATATTTATTGACTTGGATAAATGGAAAGATTTTCTTGAACTTCAATAAAACAAACATTTAGATTGTTCCATTATTGTTGTTTTATGCCTCGTCAAGATAATTTTCACAGAAGCCGGCGTAACAAACTTTGGATTTTAGGCGAGTGACATTCACTTGTTATGCCGAGCGCTTTACTAGTGCTTAGCGAAGGCTTACATTACATGCAAGGGTTAACTTGTACCTTCCTCGACCCAAGTCATAGTTTCCTTGCACACATTTGTATGTAATGGTAGACCATTAAACTCGGCAGACATATAAATCCTTGCTATATGTCTTGAATCCCATGTCCCATAAGTATGTATAGTGTAGAGAGCAAAGGTGGTACGAAAGCACTCTTGCTTTATCCACAGTCTCATGTCTCATTAGGGGCAACCATGTATTCAGGTTTTGTTCGAAATATATCGAGTCCAACTCGGGAGTTTTCTAGAGTATTTCTAACACTCGGGTAATATCGTTATTGCTTGTAAGAAAGTTAAGTATTTCAAATACAACAGGGTGAAAAAAAAATGGCTTAATGATTGTTTTTATTTTCTTACAAAATGTGTTTGTACGTGAAATGTGTAGATATTTAACGCATTAGTCACCGTGCTGTATTTGAAATAGGCTTGTGGCGTAAAATGTCACAGATATATGACATTCTACGTGAATTCTAGTTATGACAAGTAACTTGTATATCAGTTCCCAGCAATATAATTGGATGTCTTTTCTTTATCTCTGTTTAAAGGGAATTACATAAAATATATCAGTAACAGTGAGTTTAAAAACTCTCCTTAGTCTTCATTCAGCTTTGTTTTTCAGCAAAGTGGGTTGTTCCATTGCTTTGAATGGATTCGGTAATGTTTATTTAAATACTACAGTTGATTCTCTTTGTGTAGTCTTGTTTGCGACTACTCTGTTTCACTAAGTGAAATGTTAAGTTGCCTTTTCGTTGGCGGTTGTTGAGACGTCTGTACCAATTGTGACGAGGATTCACTCTTCACGTATTTCATTGGATTTGACTGTGGACTCACGGCGGTTGTGACCGGTCGACAGGGGATGTTTATTCCTCCATGGCACCTGATACAATCTCTTGGTTTCCAGAGGTCCGTGTTTGTCCATTTTTACCGGATTTGTATATATGTCCTGGACATTCTACTGATTTATACTTTGGTATCTGAGATTTTTTATATATAACGACTATGCTCGTTCTTTGGAGACTTCGTAATAAATTTGCTCTTATAAAGTCAAGAAAAAACATTGCACGCAACATATTAACTGATTGTTTTTGTAGGCAACTGATATTATTAACAATACCAAAGTAATAGTTTTCTGTAATAGATAGAATTACGTCTATTTGAACTCACCATAATCTCATAATTACTACATCATGTGTCAATACCATTGATAATATTATTGAATGAAAACTTCCGATGATATTCTTGATGGGATATATTTGTGTCCTTGTATTGCAGAATTTCCCGAACAAAATGCACATTTTGTATAGAAATTATACTGTCGATGTCGGTAGCTGTGTACACCGTTATACCGGTTAATAACTTAATGTACGTTTCTTCTCATGGCATTATCCTGTCGGTAGGTGATATTGTCAGTGTTATAAAAAGGTTTATATATATATAAAGATATATATATATATATATATATATATATATATATATATATATATATATATATATATATATATATATATATATATATATATGCTTATGTCTTGTGTCCATTGACTAACTTTTTTTCAATATTGACTAAGAATGTTTTAATTCACTAATCTTTTGACTAACATTTTTGGTCGTGTATCATACTGCTGGCATTCAAAAGAGTAAGATATAGCATGATCACAGACAAATGCGTTTATCAATACACACAGCAACAGTTACGATAAATTGAGTGGTAAAAACAGAATTGTTCCGAAATTTTCCAAATCAAGTAAACCCCTACACCCAAAAGTGTGTCACAATGATATTATGGCTCATATACATGTATATAGACACGTAGTTTTCACTTGTCACAACCTAGTTATATAAAATTAAAAACATATTTGGTATGAATATTCATCAACCTGGCTAATAAAAATTTCAGTTGGCTAAAATATATCCTGGTGGCGAATATTTTGGCTCATAGTTTTCTGACTTTAGAGTGAACCCTGCACACACACACACACACACACACACACACACACACACACACACACACACACACATATATATATATATATATATATATATATATATATATATATATATATATATATATGTCACATATATTTCACATATATCACTATAACATTATCATTTACTATGGACCTTGGATCATATATATATATATAACGTTCAATACCAAATGATTAATGAAATGACCAATGGTTCTATAGACAATCAGTCGAGTATATCATAATCGTGTGTCTTTTTATCATAAATCTTTATCACTATTAGCGACATATAACGCCTAACAGACTAACTGGCTTTATATAGCTGCCAATATTTGATCGGTTCCGTGTTATTACGTCGACATATGTCGGAATTAAGACTGTTTTGCATATTTATTATTCGCATTATAATATTTTATATGTATAATCCCCGGCTACAGCTGTGTGTTTTATAATACACAAAAGCAATGGCATCCCGTGGTTCCTAAACTCTCTATTCGTTATTTTTAGCGTCGATACCGTTAGATAGATATTTTTCACGAGAAACGCTTTTAGTAGTATTTTCCATATTGAAGTATTCAAATACATGTACATCCATCATTATTAGATACATGTATATTTATTTGTTACAAAGTCTTATTTATTTGTTACAAAGTCTTATTTTCAGTTTTTATTGGTGAAATTTGATTATCGTGTAATATCTCCTACCTGAAAGGGATATGAGATTATTTTGATACACCTGCTTGTCTGATGCACATGGCTAAGTCACATGCAATGCTAACTTAAAGGTTGATGTAGTGATCAGAGAGAGAGAGAGAGAGAGAGAGAGAGAGAGAGAGAGAGAGAGAGAGAGAGAGAGAGAGAGAGATAGAATTAGGGAGTTGAAGAAATATAGCAATATTTCATTATTTATAAGTTACTACACATACATTTGTTTTATTTTTCATATAAAACTTTTAATGATACATTGACTCATATGAATCCGGCTTCATTGAGAAGCTTCTAAATCATAAGATGAAAACAGTAGCTGTGAATTTCAGTTCGACATATGCATTGTAGATATATCGACGACGTTTGATCAATTAATAATGATAATTACCATACTTATGTGAATGCATTATATCCCCAACAAACTAGAAATTAAGAAACCTGCCTTTCTATGACAGACATGAACGAGAAATTAACAACAAATCTATACGACAAACCCGAGGATTTTGGCTTTTCTATCATCAAACATCCACATTTAAGTAGTAATGTCCCTTTCCCCTGCATATTGCGTTTACATCGCCCAGATAATTTCGATATGTCCGAGTTTGTTCAACATATGAAATTTTGTCTGTTTTTTTTTTTTCTTCATAGATATTATAAACATAATGCTCTAGACGATCGCTTCTGTCAATTTTGTTTTGTTTATTATTGTTGAGAGCCACTTTCAACAATATTTCATTTATATCGTGGCAGGCTGCTGTCAACTACACTTCATTAGTTGAGCTATACAAGGCCAAATATTTTGTATGTTGTTATAAGTGCGAAATATTACTTTAGTATAAGACTATCAGCTGGTACCAAAATACCAGGTACTAGGTATATTAACTATTATAATTAATACTATGTAACTATTTATATTTACAGTTTTACCATCAAGTAACAGTTTGAATACATCGGTGTTGATTTTGGCTTACTTACGAGGAGGTTCGTCTTTTACCGCGGATATTCTTCAAATTTCACCAAAATTCTTCTACTTATTTGAACCAGTACGAGCTTTCAGCCGAGGACATTTTACAAGCACAAAGATCTGTGAGGGCATTGGAAATAAATGCAGGTAATGAATTACGTAAGATTGCTGTTGTTTATTTAGACAAAACTACAAAAATCTATCCGAATCGTAGATCTCGTTTATTCCAACTGCTACAAGTTGTTGTATTGTTTAATGTCCCACTCAAGAATCTTTCACTCATATGGAGACGTCACTAATGCCGGTGAAGGGTTTCAAAGTTTAGTCTATGCTCGGCACTTAGGCCATTGAGCAGTGAGGGTTCTTTAACGTGCCGATACCTACTGTGACACGGTACCTCGGTTTTTACTGTCTCATCCGAAAGACAGGAATCCGGCCTGCCGCCGGCTGGACTCGACCTCATGAGTTGAGAGCGCTGCCGACTGAGCCAGGCCGACTCATCTGCTACAACGATCACTTACAGTCTGATGGCATGGATAGAAACATCTGTGTGGTTTTGTATTTATTAAATGCTTCTTATTTATTTATATGTGTACATATGGGGCGCCATGTGGGACATTGCTAAATTTTTTCCACAAAATCCATTTTTGTATGTACAAACTTTCAATTTTACACCACAAATTTCAATTCTGTGCCACAAAATTCAATTTGAATTGAATTTTTTTGTGGCACAGAATTGAGTTTTGTGCCACAAAATTGAATTTTGTGCCACAGAATTGACTTTTGTGTCACAGAATTGACTTTTGTGCACAAAATTGAAAGTTTATAGGTACAAAAATGGATTTTGTGGACAAAATTTAGCAATGTCCCACGTGGCGCTCTCGGTTAATTCAATTCTGTGTTACAAAACTCAATTTTGTCAGCTCATTTGCATTTTTTTTTTCGATTCTGTGGCCCAAATATGGCACTAGCATGTAACAAAGGCTACGATTAGCTCAATAAAAATCGGGCAAGCTTCTGAAGGGCGCGTCAATTTACTCCATACTACCACATACTGCCCAGTATTTACACATACTACCTCATAATACTAGTACCATATACTACTGTGACAGAATTGAATTCTGTGTCACTAAATTGAATTCTGTGACACAAAATTTGTGACACAGAATTGAATATTATGATACAAAATTGAAAGTGTGTACACACAAAAATGGATTTTGTGGACAAAATTAACCTGTGACACAGAATTGAATATAATGATACAAAATTGAAAGTGTGTACACACAAAATGGATTTTATGGACATAACTAACCTGTCCCGCATGGCGCCCCGTAATATACAAGTTTAAAATTAGCTCCGCTTTGAAAGATGCCATCAAAATAATATTTTGGATGACTAGAATCCCACTTAGAGAAGTAGCTCCGGTTTCGAAACAGTGTTGTGTTTTGCATGGGCGTATATCTGTATGATTAAACATCCGTGCAATAAATCACATTCACACTTTTATTTTTAAAATCTGGTAAATAAAAAAGTGAGAACATGATAGATACATCCTGGTTGCCAGATTTTAATAACGACGGATAAAAACCCGGAAAGAGACCACTACAAACTTTCTTACAGAATCAGTGTAGGTTCCAGCGGGGCTCGAACGAGCGTGGATTAGAGATGAGAGATTTCTTGGTTTACAGCGCGATGCTCCACTTAGTCGGCCACAGAGGGCTCGAAATGAGTACAAGGGTTTAATATCAGTTAACAATCATACTTAGCATAGAAATTTTAATAAGAAATCAATGTAACCAATCACAACTATAGATCCATTCCATTACTATTTTCTTAATTTCAATTATATCAGCAGAGACTTTTTGAATCATTTATTGTATACCTTGAAATATCCGCTGCCATTTCATTTACGTCCTTATATGAGAGGGCAAATTTGAAATGAAAGCGAAAATTACAAACTTAACCCTTTGAAGTCTAGAGACCACAACAGACTGTTCTTAATCAATAGAAAATCAGGGGTGAAAGGGTTAATAATTGAAGCAATGTCGTACATACCGTACATGATGGTTACTAAGGTGATTTATAGCGAATTTAAGACTAGGTGAATATATTTCCAGGTATACAATATGTTCAGGAGGCTCTTCTTCAATTTGTACATATTCAAAACATGATACGTTGTGAACACGATTATCTTACATTGTATTGAATGGTGACTTTAAGTAAACCTGAATTCATAGTACTCTTTAAACGTCCATTTCAGATTACCCAAGACATGGCGGGAAGATCCGGCGTTTGTTGTGAAGCACATGATGAATTTACTTACGTGCAATCTTCATTCTATTCCACTTGAGATGATTCATCTGTTTAGAAATAAATATATAATGAGTAAAGAGCAAACAAAATTCAAAAATTGCACAGACAAAGATACGTTGCCCCATTGTTTGGTGGAATTTGAAAAAGAATGCAAACGCAAAACTAAACTTATAAAGACAATTCGTTTAACTATGGAAGCTGTAGAAGAACTCTTAAGAAAAGTTCCCAGTTTAAAAGTCATACATTTATTACGAGACCCAAGAGGGTCTATTGCCTCACGCATTCATGGTGGATTCATCCCAAAAACTCAAATAGAAGTGGCAGCCGAAGGCATATGTTCGCAGATGTTTAATGACATTAGTTTAAGTATAAAACTTATGAATATGTACCCGAGCCAAATAAAAACTGTGATGTATGAAGCTGTAGCCGAGCAACCAATGATAGCTTTGAAATCGCTACATGAATTCACGGGGACACCTGTTTCAGAAGATATGATAAATTATGTGCACGAGCATACCTCCGCCGGCAAAACCGGAAACGGATACTACAGAACAGTCAGAACTAATTCCTCACAAACTGCACACAATTGGCGGCATGAGTTGTCATGGAATTTCGTCAAAATTATTGACAACAAATGCAAACAATTTTACAATTTAGTTGGATATTTGCCGATTACAGAAAAAGACAAACTACATGATATGTCTTACAAAACAAGAAATCCAGTCAGCACCATGTTGGGTCCATATATTTAAAAATCCAAGTGTGTCTCCGTCAATTTTTGTTTATAAGTCAGTTTGATAACAAATCTCCCATTCCTTGTTTTCTGATATGTCGCGGAGATCTAACGAAACCTGTTAAAAGGTCACATGCGAGTGACCTCGTAGATGTGTCAATAAAAATGCGTCTCAAGCCCCGTTCACACGATCAAAGTTTTCTTTGTCAAAGTCCGTCTTGTCAAAGTCCGTCAAAGAAAACTTGGTCGAAGGTTTCTTTGATGAAGTCACCCGTTCACACTATCAAAGCTTTTTGAGCGACTTGTAGGCATACAAGAAAATGCAGGGACAATGTGTTTGTAACACGTTAACATTGATTATCTGCTTTGATTGGCTGAATTCCATCAAAGTCCTTCAAAGTTTGAAGAAAAATAGCATGAGTTTCTATTCCGTCAAAGTTCGTCAAAGTTCTTTGATGGACTTTGATCAAAGTTTTCTTTGACAGTTCACATTATCAAAAACTTTGACCACGAAAACTTGTACAAGGAAACTATGATCGTGTGAGGACGGGGATTTATGTAATCTTGAAAGTTTATCGACTGGTACAGGGATGGAAACATTTAAAAAAAACTGAACACAAAATCCGAGAGTATAGAACTCCATTCATAACCTTGGATAAAATCGAAACAGCAAAGATGTTCCGAATGAAATTTACACAATGATGATTTCTTTGTTATGAAAACGAATAACATTTCTTTACCATTCGATAACGTTTCGAGATCTTGCTATTTGCTTTTTCATTGGTCGAACAGTACACACCTACACAAAAAGTCATTTGCATGTGACGACAAAGTGTGTTTCGTTAGATCCTCTACGCGACATATCAGAAAAAGGGAGCGATGAGAGATCGACTTTTAATTTTGATTGTATGGATCTCGGCCCACTGCCATGAAACTTATGTAGGCTTATATATCTGAACTGACAGGCCAAATTGAGAATATTGTCAGTTTTGGTGCAGGGGAAATATATATTTTAAGTGCAATATTAATTAATTTTACCACATTTTATCTTGGTGATAGGTTCTTAAACTACAAGAATGTCTGTCTCACCTTATGTTAAGTTTTGGTTTTATTATACTATTTTGGAGTTGACATGTCTATTTTGGGAGCGCTTAGTTTTAAATCATAATCTTCGTGTTGAAGTTTATGTAGAAGTGCTAATTGCTCCACCATTCTGTAATATTTAACGTGTAAATATGTGTGATCATATATTTATTTTAATCTGTTAAATGGTCCGTGTAATATTACACTGATTAACGCGGCGTGTTTGTTGGAGTGTCCACTTTTACATCATGGTGTTTAAGTCGACGTGGATTTAACAGTACATTGAGTTATACAATGCTGTTCACTGTTGTATCATTGTGTTTTAGTCAATGAGACAGTGTAACTATGTTATATGATGCTGTTCAGTGTTGCATCATGGTGTTTAAGTCGACGTGAATATAACAGTACATTGAGTTATATAATGCTGTTCACTGTTGTATCATTGTGTTTTAGTCAATGTGACAGTGTAACTTTGTTATATACTGCTGTTCAGTGTTGTATCATGGGTTTAAGTCGACGTTAATGTGACAGTGTAACTATGTTACATAATGTTATATAATGCTGTTGAGTATTGTATCACGGTGTTTAAGTCAACGTCAATATGACAAAACATTGTGTTATATAATGTCGTTCAGTAATGTAATACGGTGTTGAAGCCAATGTCAATGTGACGGTGTACTGTTATATAATGTTGTTCATTGTTGTATTATGGTGTTAAGTCGACGTCAATGTGACGGTGTACGATGTTATATAAAGCTGTTCAGTGTTGTATCATGGTGTTTCAGTCGACGTCAATTTGACAGTGCTCTGTGTTATATAATAGTGTTCAGTGTCAATTCACGGTGTTTAAGGTGACGTGAATGTAAGTGTACTATGTTATATAATGCTTTTCAGTATTGTATCGCGGTGTTTAAGTCTACGTGTATGTGACATTTTTATGTTTTGTCTTATACCTACCATACTCTGAGTTTTAATACTGCTGATTTCATAGTGTAATCTGACTTTCCAGATCACTGCACTATTCGTTTATGAATCCGTATCACCACGCTCTGAAACTGATGACGTTGTACACAATACACAAGATTTTTTCTCTCGCGGACTACTTTTCCCATAAAAGTGTTACTTCAATAATGTTTTGACCAATAAATGAACGATGCATAATTGATTCCAAATATTTCTTCAGTTATTTTTAGATGATAATGGATGGGAATATAATATTTTTTCATTATAACAGTAACTTGTTATCATGTCGAGTTGCAGTGTGGATCGTCAGATTAGAGTCCTGTTATAATTATTTGTATGTATGTGGTGTTTTTCAGTGTATTATGATTTTATCAACGTATTTATGGGAGTGTTCGCTGCTATATTTAATGTTCGAGTCGAAGTTAATGTGATACAAATGTGTTTTATCACAAGCGTATGTGCTCGCATGTGTTTATTTTGTAAGAGTGTTCGGTGTTTAAATTCTATGTTTAAGTCGAAGTGTATATGACAATGTCCTATGTTATGTCGAGATATCTGTAGGAGTTTTCGATGTTATACCACGTGTTTGTAGGAGTGTTTGATGTAACATCACCGTGTTTTAGTTGAAGCGTATGTGACAATGCCATGTGTTATTTCGACATGTTTATGAGAGTGTTCGATATTACAATCACTATGCTTAAGTCCATGTGTATGTGCCAATGTTCTGTGTTTTGTCGAGATATCTGTAGGAGTGTTCGATGTTATACCACTGTGTTTAAGTCGAAGTGTGTGGGGAAATGTTCTGTGTTATGTCGACGTAGTTGTAGGAGCGTTCGATGTTATACCACTGTGTTTAAGTCGAAGAAATCTTTTGTGTACTATGTTGTTCTGCATTTACCTCATTACCCACGTGTCTGTGGGATTTTTTTTTATGTAATACATTGTATGTTGCTGAATACCTCATTACCCACGTGTCGACATTGTATTACAATGTTTCACTCGACGTACATGTGACAAAGCGCAGTTATTTAATGCATTTTAGTGTCGTATATTGACGTATTGGGGTGGATGTTATACCGGTACCACTATGTTTAAGTCGAAGTGCATATTACAATATACTGTGTTAAACATTGTTGTCCAGTGTCGTATCGAGCTTTTAGTGTCCTCGTGTTAATCTTCAGTGTTAAATCTCACTACAAAGTCAACGTTAAGTTACAATATTCTGTTATATAATGCTTTTCAACGACGTACCTGAATGTCGACGTTTGAAGGAAGATTGATGTAATGTCATACTATTTAATCGACGTGAATGTTACAGTTTTCTGTGTTATATAATACTAGTCATCTTGTGTGGGAGCGCCTGTTTTATATCATTGTACTCAGCATAAAATATTTGTGAAAGTGATCAGTAGTTTATATTATACCGTTTATCAATATTTTTCATAGAATGGTCTGTACCCAACCATTTTGTTTATCTTACTTTGCACGTTGGATCATTAATAGTATTTCATTAAAGTTGGTGAATATGAACGTCGGTAATACACCATGCTTACAATTGTGTATTTGTGAGTGTATAGTTTTTATATCATTTTATTTAAAGGGGCATCAGCTGTGGTTTTTTTTTTTAATTCTTCCTTTTTAAGATTGATAAACAATAACAAAATGAGATAAATCCAGGATGAAAAATTCTTAAATTCCTCTATGTTTGTGAAAATTGTTTGGGAAACCCAGAATTGTCATTTTTACGATTGCAATTGATTAACCCCACCTTACTCTTTGTATATGAATACGACACTGGTACTTAATGACCTTACTTTCATAAAATACATAGGAAAATAACATTTGCCATGCCTGTGTATATCTCTTATTTGTAATTATACATCAAGTTCAAGTAGTAAAAGTAGAAAAAAATCGAAATAATTGTATTTATTATAAACACAGCTTAATGCCCCTTTAACCCAGCTTAAGTGTGTGTGTGTGTGTGTGTGTGTGTGTGTGTGTGTGTGTGTGTGTGTGTGTGTGTTTTAAGTTTTGTGATGATCTATACTTCTTCGCTGTTGTATGTTATTGGTTATATCTACATGAATTTGGGAGTGTTCGTTAAGTCAGTTCATGTTGTTGATGTCAACTTGTATCTAAGTGTTTGTTGTTTTATCATATTGCTTAGTAAAACATGTGTAAGATTGTGTTCATCGCTATATAATGCCATTTAACCTTGTGTTTAAATCACTTTCAAAGCGGCGCTTACTCTGTGTGTCCGAAAGTATTGGGTGGTGATGTCAGCTTATTTAAGTGAGCTAGGTTTGGAGGTGTTCGATGTTGTTTGTTGATTAATTTTGAGGGTATTTTGATATATTGGGTTTATTTTCATGGTATTTTAGTGAACTGGTTTTGGGGGTGTTCGATGCTATATCATGCAGTATTTGGCAGTGTTCGGTTTACTGCCATACTATCTAAGTGGACTAGTTCTTTAGGTGTTCGAAACTTTATATTGATTAATTTCTAGTGTATTTGGTAGTGTTCGGTGTATTTTGAGAATATCTAAGTGGACTAGTAACTCTTTATCAAAATTTACCGCCATAGACTGGTTTGTACCAAACCATCTCGTTTATATTATTGTGTACGTTGGATCTTATATGTTGATTAATATTCTGGGTGTATTTGGCAGTGTTCGGATTATAATAATTCTATCCATGTTGACTTGTTTAAGAGAGCTTTTGTCTTCATATTGTGAATGTTGAAGCTTCCGGTGTAACAAAATAGTATTTTAACATAATCGATCTAGTCATATGCCTTCTCCTGATTCCAATTCAGATTACGAATTTAATACTCACGATATTTTAATATTGCTGGTCGCTTTATTTTTTATTTATTTACTACTTCTGTGAAAAAGGTGTACCATTTATTGCTACCTATTTTTAAGATGTGGTTACAAGCATGTAAGATTGTCAAAAGTTTAAGATTTAGGAAAAGAATTAGTAAAATTTAAATGTGACTTACTTCTGTTTTAACTTCAAGATATTTATCACGGGACTTTTTTCTATAGAAATATTACATATCGTTTACCAAATAGTTACCTTACATTATTTATTATATTTTTTTTGAAAGTGTCGACAAGTTTATTGAGGGGATTTTTATCTGATACAAGAGACCATGCCAGGTTCCCAGTGATTATGAATATATAGGAAATTTTAAAATAAAACTGGAAAAGACATGAAAACATTGGCATTTAAAATATTAACGCTCGTATTTTTCCCCTTCTCAAATATCTCAATTATGTACACTAAATAACCTGTATTCATTTTCGAGATTTCTTGAAATTGAACAATATTAATTCAAAATGAAGGATATTATTATTCATTTGTCTCATGCGATAAAGTTGGTACATTATTTAACTTTCTATCATGTTTCCAATTTTTAGTAAAAGCCCTGGTAAATTAAAAAGTGGAAACATGATACTTCTTAGAAATCCATACTTTTATATTGCAATACCTGTACTTACACGACAGTAGATAGACAATGACGACTGATTGGGCAATTTTGTATCGATAGCGAGGGTCTTGTTTCTATTCAAGAAACAGAACATGTCTACAACTGAAAGTTGCAAACGTTGGGTCGTTTTAAAACATTTTTCTTCTTATTTGATTTTATAAAATAAGAAATACTAAATGTGCATATTAGTATTAGTATTAGCGATATTTAAGTGGATAAAGCAAATTTATAACTATTTATAACTACTAATAACGAACTGACAGGAATTCGAAAGTAAGTTTACTTTCGCAGCTATTACATGAACTGTACGTTGTTAGTACTAAGATAAGTACTCTCTAAACCTTTCTTTTGTATTTGTAGTACATATATCATGTTTTCACTGTTTGATTTATCAGAGGTTATACCAAGAAGGGGAAATTATCAAGTAGGAATCGTGTGTGCTTGATTATGTTGATTGGGTCTTTAATTTCTAGGCCGTTCATCATAGGTATGAAAATTGTCATAATTGACAAAACGTCAAATTAACGGCTATCGCTGACTTTTTCTTCTTTTGGTTCAGAAGCTTTTGGATTAAGATCGCTTAATATGATGAAAGGAAAAGGTCAGCCAATAATGGGGCACAATTTGTTTCCATGATAATGCCAACTATTTCATGAAAGACCTGGTATCCTAACATTACAAAATTCCAACGACTTTTTATATCAAACTCAGTGAATTTATGTGTTGAATCAGAGTTGTTTGGTTTTTTTTAATATTAGTTCTAATCACTTCTGCTTTCGTCACCGATATCCAGTTTGTATAAAAACTTACACTGACTTTGTACACAATGAATGTTGTCAAGCGTGTTACTGAAATACATGTATAAAGGTAATGAGATGTATAAGATCATTTATCCTAGAACAAACTAATCCATTGAAGAAACAAGATTACATTACTTCTTTTTTTTAACATAAAATGGCCAATTCAAGATAAACTCTTGAATTTAGAAGCTCTGATATGTATATTCCGGAGAGTGAGTCGATTTTGTGCTTTAGACGGAACATAGGTGGCATATTGATTTTCAAATATTAAACAATCCACTTACTTATTAATATTAGAAAATAATATTTATTACGAAAATAGGTCATATTTTTAATATTGATGAATGATTTTTAACATAAGAAAATTATTTCTTAATATTAAAAATCGACTTAAGTTTTAGTATTAGAAAATGATTTTTTAAATTAATTAATCGATTTTTTTTTTAATATTCAGAAAGGGAATAAATTCCACAACGACTTGCCATGGGCATACAATGTCATGTATGAAATTTATACAATCAATTGTTCTTGTCAGGTTTTAATTAAAATAACCTCTGAAAATAAAAAGACTAACATTTGAAACTCTTGTTGATTTTATTTACTTAAAATCTTATCATTTCTACATTCATTCAAATCATTTTAACTCATTTACTCCTAAAGACACATTTGGACTGGTCTAAGCCATTGATTTACAGAAGAGTCCATTTTTTCATGGGTTGAGGAGTTAACTTTTTCTCAAGTTATTGCTAGCGCCTCTTTTTCACTTATTATGGAATGTTCTGCATCCTGTATGTCAACTGGCTAATTAAAGGCATCAATATTAGAAGGAATTTCTTTATTGGTATTTTCCATAAGAACAGTGTAAAACACATGTATACTTTTGGTGTTTGTCTACAAGATTTAGTATGTGTGTGCCCTTTGACCTAATACATGTTACATGTATATGCATAATAAAAATCTATTTTAATTCACCAGGTAAAATGGGGTAGAGTCGAAGGCCTCTTTAAGAAGTGGATGGTTACTCGGACATTCTCCCTTTATTGCATCGTTTTTTTTAAAAATAAAACAAGAGGCCAAGTGAGTCTTAACGGTCACAGAGTAAAACAAGATACAAGTACACTGAATATAGGCTGATCATTGGCAACAAATATCCAGCCTATTTTAAAAATGTACAAACTTTAGGGCATTTTGGAGCCCCTATGAGTTCTAGCACCTTTTCATTTGCAAACATTAGGCATCTTCCATAATTGGAAAATCATCTGACAATTGCTTCTTGATAAAATTTTTAAAGATGTACCAAGTTTTGGTCCCTTCCCCTTTTCATTCACAAACATTGTGTAGCTTCACATGGGGATACTTCTGGTTCTTGAGAAGGTGAAAATGTGTAAAAGTTCCTCCAAACTGACATCAAAGGAAAAAATCTCCGAGACACGGTTGTCAGTTTTACAAGAAAATGTCAAACTATTTGCCATCTTCTACAATTTTATGTAACTTCCTAATTGTTTTAATTATTATATGGCTACTAATTTTTAATGGAGGATAAACCTCAGCTCTAATTTATTCTCGAAAATGCCTCCAGCCTGTTGTCTGTATTTTTTTTGCAAATTATAGACTGCATGAGGCTGGCAGTACAGGAAAATCAATCTGGAGATTTGATCCAGATCCCTATATCCCTATGTTGTCTGCATTGTTTATAAACATGGCACATGTTTTTAGTGTTATAAACACTGTTAATGATTTTATAATGCTTAATGTATTTTATAAACAGATCATAAATCCTACCAAATTTGTCTGTTGTTTATAAAATGGCAAATCAAGGAGATTTTACATCCCACACACACACACACATCAAGATGACATATCCCTACTGTACACACACAGACACGGAGATTTTATATCCCTATGTTGTCTGTATTGTTTATAAACATGGCAGATCACGGAGAATATCCCTATGTTGTCTGTATTGTTTATAAACATGGCAGATCAAGGAGATTTTATATCCCTATGTTGTCTGTATTGTTTATAAACATGGCAGATCACGGTGATTTTATGTGCAGGTGATTGTTTATATGGCACAGGTTCAATTTATGTTGAAGTATGCAGTGAAGGGACTCTAAAAAACTGGCCAAGGAGATTTTTTGTGTTTTTATAAACATGTAATGGTCGATCCTACCAAATTGAAAGGAAAACACACACACACACGCTACAGCAGGTTACAGTGAAACTGTATATATATAGGGATAGAACATATTTATACATACATACATAGGTTCAATAATTGAAGTATGCAGTGAAGGGACTCTACATAAATCTATAGATAACATATAAATCTATATCATATATATATATATATATATATATATATATATATAGTGAAACTTGTACATATAATAGATATATATATATATACAGTGAAACTTGTATATAAAGACCCTCTAGGGGCACAACTATAAGGAGGTTGTCTTTATATAGAGGTTGATTTGTACACAAATGATACTATTGGGTCTTTATGACCAGGTGTCTTTTTATACATGTGGTTGCTAAAGCAGGTTTAACTGTATATATGTGTATATTACAGATTTATATTTATTTCTGGTGAACGAACAAATGCCAGCAGGAAAGTAATGAGGCTACTACAAAAGGTTGAATTGATTTATACAAAAAAAACATAAATTCAACCTTCAAGGTACGAGAAAAATAATCAAGCATCGCATTTGAGTTCCAGTTAGAAAAATATCAATCTCAGGTAACACCTTGGTTGGTACTTATTTATCCATCCCATCCTCAACTTTATATATAATACATAACATTTTTCTATTCAAAGCTCAAAGTGAAAGTGAAACTAGGTTCTATCATTGTACGAGATAATCATCAGAAAACTGGCTGACTAGAGGTCACACACACATCATAAAGGTGAACGGATTAGTCATTCTACCACAATTTAAAAAAATACAAAATCCTCAACACATTATAATGTACTAAGAAATAATGAAACTATACTGATGTTAATATTTGTCTCTTTATTTGACATAAAATTAAACAATTCTTTACATGTTTATAGAGCACAAAAGTCTGAACAAAATTATTTCAATCCTATTTTACATTCTTTCACCCATATATCAAGATTGTTTTTTTTTTTAAGAAAAAGAAACATCAACAAATATTCTGATATGTGTTAGAGTCATGATTATTTTCGGGTAAACAAAATGAAAGTAAAGTCTTAGACAGGTTATGTCAAAGGTCATGATCAAGGACAATGTATGTGGGATTCAGAGAGGTACCTGGATTATCCACTTTACAGAAGATTTCAAGGTTAATTAGAAAGAAATATAGAGCAAACTGACACAAAAATATTAGTTCATGATAAGATTTTTTTTTTTAAGATGTACCAAATTTTGGAGGCTCTATAAGCCCTAACCCCTTTTCCTTTGCAAATTTTATCAATATTCACATGGGAATACCTCCGGGCGACTTTGGTCAATCATAAACTCATTGGTTCTTGAGAATATTTTTAAAGATGTACCAAAGTTTGGTCCATTTTTCAGTCACAATACATATTATAGCCGCTTTTTGATTTGCAAACTTTATATAAATTGAAAAATTACACTCATTGGTAAATCTGGAAAGACTTCTTCGCTGTCCGAGGACTAAATAAATAATTCCATAAATTGAATTGTTTTACAGTACCAAAAAAACTTGCAAATAAAAGTTCTTGTGCATTATACCTTATATACTGGAATCCATTTATCAGACATTGAAAAATTCAAATTGTGATAATGCAGAAAAAAGGTAAATCCCTACATTTGGAGGAAAACAATTTCATCTCAGTATCATGGCATAGATATGAAACTAATGTTAATAATGACTGGGCATTGCTTTTCTGGAGAACCATTTCTAGTGGTCATATGGTGCCTGCCAAATACAACAATGTAGTTGAAAACCATAAGTGTTATGTATGAGTATCCTGACCAATCATTACAACCAGTCGCAGAGTGGGGGCTTTTGAATATCTGACACATTTAAGTTGGACTTCCAAATTTATAAAATTAAGGTGGGGGGGAAGGCTCCTTAAGTTATAAGCATCTTGTGTGTTAGTGTCATTTTTCTAGGCAGAATGATATTTGCACTACTACACAGAACATCTTGCAAAACATGACATACTAACACGATGTATTTAAAAACTGTGTGATATATTCCTTAGTGTGATATGGAACTCTATTGAACAGTAAAGTCTGGATAAGTTTTTTGAAAACCCTGTATCAGTTTTAAAATAATTAATCTGATTGTGAAGATTGAACAGAATCTTTTGTGCTCACCAATAATAGGAATCATCCTTTTACATCCTATCTAAAAACATATTCCACTTTGACCATTGACCCCTGAAGACACATTTGGACTGGTCTAATTCATTCATTAACAGAAGAGTCCATTGTTTTTCAGGGGGGGGGGGTTTGAGTGAATGACAGGTAAAAATGAAATGTTAAGATCAAATTTGTATCACTTTATAAAAAAAGTTTTAAAAAATGCATGTTTCTTTATATATGTATGACTTTAGTAATAGATGCCTATGCATTTTAATATATGAAACCCGTAATTACAAAAGTACAGTATGCTCTACCTGACATTTAAAACTTAATTAACAGGTGTCTGTATACACATAATTAATAATGACGCTAAAATTGATGTGTAGGTGTTGATTAAAACCTAATATGACAATTAACCTCTGACCTGACTCAGTAAACTTGTTACACAAAATTTACTGTTTGACAAAGACTCAGTAAACTTGTTATACAAAATTTACTTTTTGACAAAGATATGCCAGTATTAATCCAACATGGGATTAAATATATGACCTAGAAAATATTAAGATCAAATCTGTATCATTTCATAAAAAAGATTTTTAAAAATGAACATGTTTTCTTATTTATGTACACCTATATATGCAGCACATTACATACAACTATATGTTATTACAAATGCATAGGCACAAAATCAGGTCAAATATCTGTACACATCAACATTACTCCGTTATCAACAAACTTCCGCTGAAGAAAGAAATTCTTGATGAACCACATAAAGATGATGTCGATTTCCACTTGTCACTGTATACTTGATCTTCAGAGTTTCAACATCTGCCAATCGTGAATATGCGAGTAGACTAGTCTCGCCTACAAATTTCATTTTTTTAATTTTTTGCCGGCTATCAAAGATTCCACTTCACTTTTGTCTAAGGTTTCATATTTCATCAATGCTTGGGAAAGATTTTTATGTTCGTTTATATGTGCCTTTAAGATCACTTTTGCTCTTTCATATGATTCCTGTAAAATGAAAATGTCAAATTTCCTTTAAACATCTACAATTGACACATGAAACATTTGTCACCGAAGTGTCCATACAAATTGAAAATAGAACGATTTTATATCGCTTGTGGGGGCTTGTTTCTATTAAAACAATTGAACAATCATGGCTACCAATGGAAGTAAAACATGTTTCAAATAACTATACTGTTTTTTTTTTTATTTGATTAAATTGGTTTAAAAGTTGAGATGACAGCTTTAATTTTGACTGTACAACTTGTTTGACGATATATGAAGGTTAACCACTTTTAATTGTAGCCATTTTCAATCTATAATCTCTCCATATATCCTGTTAACAACTACCTATACCAAACACAGGACATATAAATCTAATAACCTGGGCTTGTGGGGGGATGATTATAAAAACATTAATAACCTACCTCTACTAAATACTAAACTGTTAACTTACACCTGTTTCTTCACCTGTCTGGAGATATGGTCAAGGGCTTTAACATGACCTTTTGTACTCGAGAATCAGGGATGGATGTTGGTATGTGGGTATGACGATTTATTGGGGGAACTATAGTTTGTCGTTTGATAAATGGTGGGTATATGTCAGTATGGTGTTATAACTGGGGGTCATAGGTCTGGGGTAAAATGTTCTTCCTCATCTACCTATTCACCTGAAGTATCTTATTAACTTCCTCATCTATTTACCTCAAGTAAATTATTTACTTCCTCATCTATTCATTTGCCTGAGGTATCTTACCAACAACCTCATCTATTTATTTGCCTGAGGTATCTTACCAACAACCTCATATATTCATTTGCCTGAGGTATCTTACCAACAACCTCATCTATTTATTTGCCTGAGGTATCTTACCAACAACCTCATCTATTCATTTGCCTGAGGTATCTTACCAACAACCTCATCTATTTATTAACCTGAAGTATCTTCTGACTTCATCTATTTACCTGAAGTATCTTATCTACTTCCTCATCTATCTATTTGCCTTAAGTATTGTATGTACTTCCTCATCTATTTGACTTGAGTATCTTACATACTTCCTCATCTATGTATTTGTCTGAAGTATGTTATGTACTTCCTCATCTATCTATCTATTTGACAGGAGTATCTTACATACTTCCTCATCTATCTATTTGCCTGAAGTATCTTATGTACTTCTTCATCTATCTAGTTGCCTGAATTATCTAACATACATCCTTATCTATTTGCCTGAAGTATCTTATGTACTTCTTCATCTATCTAGTTGCCTGAATTATCTAACATACATCCTTATCTATTTGCCTGAAGTATCTTATGTACTTCTTCATCTATCTATTCACCACTAGTATGTTGTGGTACTTCCTCATCTACATATTGCCTGAAGTATCTTATGTACTTCCTCATCTATTCATTCACCTGAAGTATTTTATGCACTTTCTCATCTATCTACAGTAGAACTTCGATAAGTCAAAGTTCAAGGGACCACCCAGAAAAGTTTGAAACATCAGGACTTCAACTCAAGGATGGTAACTAAGAATCATATGTTTTTTAGTTTCAGAGTTTCTATAATGTGTATATGACTGCTTCAAAACCATTTAAGACTTACAGTGATTATAAATCATGGGGCAATTTAATAAACATGTAAAATTTGATTTTGAATTATATTTTGGAATTTTTGTTATTTTTACAGAAATGGGCCAAAAAAAATATTAGAAACATAGAGAAACTTCAGTCATAAAAGTTCAAATTATAAAATTTCTATTAGTAGTATTGAATAACAAAATTATTCAGAACTTTGTCAATAGTTCGAAACATCGAGAAATTCGACTCATCAAACATCTACTGTATATTCCAGAAGTATCTTACTTCCTCATCTATCTATTTACCTGAAGTATTTTATGTACTTCATCATCTATTAACTTTTGTGTTTCTGGGCTGACTGTTCTCCCTGTGTACCGCCCAACACCAATCTGGAATAGATAATGTTATAGAAAATACACTACATTCTCAATGACAACAATCTATTTTGTGAACTGGATAAAAATAATGATACAATGTCACAAAGTAAACAAGGCATCAGAGATGATACTAATCCCCTTGCGGCAAATCATGATGAACGTGAATTATGAAGTGAACAGGCTGACACAAGTGGAATGTGATCTGTTTATTAATTTTTTTTTACAAAGGGGAATAACTGTGAAAACGGAATCAAGAGTTACGGTTTTTGCACAATGCACTCCGCCTCAATGTGTTCTTGACGTATGTGAAGTTTGATGAAATTATCATGCATGGTTTGAGAGTTATGCTCCGGACAAATACAGTAAGTACGTACTTACGTACAGGCAGATCCCTATATACCCTCGGCGACTCATCACAAGGGGATAATAAGAGTAAAAGTATAATAAAGAGATAAAATAAAAATTCAGTTTTAATGTAAATAATTTAAGTTTCCAAATCTCCTTTTGCTATAATGACTAAATGATTTAACTTTAAAAAGCAGGGGTTAACAGACCCTTTATGGAAAAAGGGTCCTGCACCCTTTCAATTGGGAATTTTGCACCACAATGGGCTAAATTTGGCCAAAAAATAATAGTAATAATTATGGTAATTTTACCACTGAAATTAGAAATAAAGATACAAAACTTGTCATTCATTTATCTCTTTATAAAACTGACAGCATGCAGCATGGATTTAATCTGAAGTCATGAAGGTATTAATTCAGCAGTTATTTGTCTATATATCAAAAGGTAGGAAAATGAACATAACTGGGAAATTTTTGCTCACAATTGGGAAAAATAAAGCTGATTTTGCCTTGGGAATGGGTCCTTTTACCCGACCCACATGTTGATGATATTAATCCCTCAAAAAGTAATCAGTAGCAAGCATTCCAAAGATCGTCTGTAGCTAGATGTAGTTGGAATTAAGTGAAATTTGGAATCAAATAGAGGAATTTTAAATCCAGTCATATGTTGTTTGAATCAAGTCAGATAAAGTATGAAATTCCGTTAGAGAGCTTTAATTCAGTTAAGCATAGTTGGAAGCCAGTCAGCTTTAACATGCTTAATCCAGTCAGCTGAATTTAGAATCCAATCAGACTTGTTTGATTTCAATTGACATTTTTGAATTAAGCAAGATATAAACTTTTGTCAGATCAGATATTAATTTTAGTCAGGTCAGATATCAAACTTTGTCAGGTCAGATATCAACTTTAGTTAAGTCAGATATCAATTTTAGTCAATTCAGATATCAAATTTCATCAGGTCAGATATCAAATTTTGTCATGTCAGATATCAATTTTAGTCAGGTCAGATATCAACTTTTGGCAGGTCAGATATCAACTTTAGTCAAGTCAGATATGAACTTTAGCCAAGTCAATATAGTTAGAATCCAGTCAGTAATTACTTTATTCAGTCATAGTTTGAATAAGATGAAATCTAACAGCAGTTTAAATGCTATTTCCCTAGCAAAATAAATAAGTCTTTTTCTCAAAAAAAAATTCAATAAATTTTACAAATTCTGCCTAAAATGTTAATAATGTAATGTATTGTGTTTTCTCAGTAAAGAAGTCAAAAACATTTGTAAATATGATTAAGATTTAATATCTCTAAAAATTCTAACCTTCTCAGACATGCCAAACGACTCTACAATTTGATGTGCAACAGCTGTGGCATCTGTAAAGTCACCGGAGGCCCCTGTAAATATAAACAATTTTTTGAAAATGAAAATGAAATCTGTTCATAAATGAGGCAGCAGTGAATGCATCAAATGATATAAGGTATGGTCTTGCTACTATAATTTTTAGCATGCTACTATAATTTTAGCATGCTTCTACAGTCAACTTTTGTTATAACGGCATATTTGCTTTCTGGCACCAGCAGTTATTTTTGGCAACAAACATGCATTTAACCTCTAGAATTTACTTGTTATAACGGCAAAGCATCAAAAATGAAAAATTCTTGCCACAATTAATTAAATTGATAGAATGAAAATAACAATAAAACAATTTTATTTGCTGTTGTCATTCTAGTTCATTCATGCAATCAAATTGAACTGAGGGTTTGCCATTAAATGGGGTTCAACAACAAATTATGTTCATGGATTTGTTTTTTGGTGCCAAGCCTGAAAATTTGAAATAACAGCATATTTGATATAACAGAAATTTTACTGGATCCCAACCTGACTGTTATAACAAGAGTTGACTGTATAATCTTTAGCATGCTACTATAATCTTTAGCATGCTACTATCTACTATAATCTTTAGCATGCTACTATAATCTTTAGCATGCTGCTATAATCTTTAGCATGCTGCTATAATCTTTAGCATGCTGCTATAATCTTTAGCATGCTACTATGACCCTTAACTACAACAGCACGACCAAGTGAACCCCTAAAACTGGCTGATCTGATCTTTAAGGTCATAGCCAATTCTGTATCCAGTAAAATGTTTGGGACAGGTTAAATGCTGATATATCAAAGTCACCTGGATAAACTGCAAACAGAATCAATGTATGTAAGTCTTATACTAAGGTAATCTGCACTTATGTTCATACAAGAGGTCCTTTGGGCCTTAAAGGGCAACTGAGTGAAATAATTCCCAGATTTTATCCCTTTTGGAGCCCCTATGGGTACTGGACCCTTCTTGTTTGCAATATTATATGGCTTCCCATGGGAAATGTTTCTGGAAAGTTTGGTTAAAATAGAACCAACATACAATCGCATGGTGAGCTAAAAATAAAACTAACCAAAGATTTTAGATATAACACGGAACTAAGAGTACTAACCAGTTGTCACCTTGTCTAATCCAAATACCAGCTCTTCTGCTACTCGCCCGCCCATAGCAACATCCATCCTAGCATACAGTTGTGATTTTGTAAAGTTGAATTGATCTTTTTGTGGTAAAAAGGAAGTCTGCAAGTCAGACATAATATTTTCAGATCTCGTTTCATGCATACAAATTACAAGTATACCGTATATAATATTTTTAGATGTTGTTTGCTGTACACAAATCACATACGATACTGTCAAATCTCATTTGATGTAATATAAATCATATATATTATATTTTTAGACCCTCTTTGATGTATACAACATCTAAAAATCATACATAAAATTTTCAGATCTCATTTGATATCTACAAATCATACTGTAAATCCGTTCTAAATTTATTTGCGAGGTGAAATTTTCATGATTTTGAATGCCCATTTCATCATATTATTACTATACTTTATTTCGCAATAATTTTATTTTCGCAAGAAAGAGTTCTCTGGAAATTAGGCGTAAATAAAATTCTCGCGATAAAAAACAGGAATTACAGTATATAATATTTTCAGATCTCCTTTGATGTATACAAATTATATACAGGGGTTGACAGATTGATTTTTTAGCAAATGCCAGAGGGCAAATGCCTATGTGAAATTTACTCGTCCCACCTATAATTTCACTTGTCCTACCACAAGACCAGATATGATAACAAAACTTAGAGATTTTAACTTTAATTTTTGTGCAAAATGAAGGGGTCACACATCCCATAAGGTTCAAAATCAATACCACTTTAACTCAAATTTCAGGGAAGAATCATCCAAAAATAGCGAAATTTAAAGACAATTTATCACATTGTTTCTTAGAAGGCATATTGTCTATCTGTATATCAAAATTTTGGTTGGATTTAAATTGTGATAAAATCATAAATTTATAAAAATATCAAAAATATAAAAATTAGCTACTTATTAATTTCCATAAATCTAGGTTGAGATCATATCAACCTAAAGAATTTTCAAATTTTTGTTTGTAAAAGTCGTTTGTAATCTCAAAAGCAAGTTTTCTGAAGAAAAAATGAAAATAAATGAAAATGTTTTGACACATACATGCTATTCCGTGTGCGTACATATACACTTCGACTTACAGATATAAATTTATCTGAACATGATTTTTGTAATCACATTTCAAGATTTTTATGCCAGAAATACTGCCTAAAAATACATGTACATTCTAACAATATTTAGTACATGAAAATATGACTGGATGAAGGTGTGGTGCGAGCTCGGTGACACCAATTTTATTACTTAAACATGTTAAACTGATACTGGGGTATATGTGTAAATCCAGCAGTCTGTATCTGTATCTTCAGATATGGAGATAAGTGTTATTAAATGGTAATTTTATTGACAATTTTATTTTAAAACAAAAGATGAAAGTTTTATGAACATGTTTGACTGTTTTTGGGCAGAGAATTAAGAAAGCATGGCCAATTTTGCGTAGTGAATAGATCGCAGTTTTGAGGAATGCATGATGATGCCCTTGTATAACTCTAACTTCCAGTTTGAGAAGAAACGTGTTTACCAGAATGGATATGATATACAACAGGGACTAGAGACATGTCATGATGAAAACGACCACACCTTGAAAAGAGTAAACCTCGATATATTGCCAAACCCATTATACCATCAAATTTCATGAAAACAAAAGGTGGGTGGGGGTATATAGAGGGTGAACTGTTCTTGTTTGACAGTCAGAAACTCTAGATCCGTTTCTAACATTAACCCAGAAACATGTCTAATGTTAACTTTCATTGGTTTAGTATAAAATAAATCTTTGACAGGCTTTAGTTTTATATAGCCAATCTACTCATAAGTATTTCTGGATGTGTGATAACTGCTGTGTAAACATACGACATGACAATTTTTTTTACAATATTATGGGGAGAACTATATTTCAATTTTTTCTATTGTTTTAAGTCCATGTAAATTATGTTCAACTCAAGAACCAAAAACAAAAGAGCAAAGATAAAATTTTGACCTACACATGACAATCTACGAAAGGGGATCAGTCAAAATAAAAAGTGACAATGATTATATACTAACATAACAATCTATGAAAGGGCATCTGTCAAAATCAAAAGTAACAATATAAACTCACATGACAAACTATGAAAGGGCATCTGTCAAAATTTAAAGTGACAATATAAACTAACATGTCAATCTATGAAAGGGCATCTGTCAAAATCAAAAGTTACAATATACACTCACATGACAATCTATGAAAACGCACCTGTCAAAATTTAAAATGACAATATAAACTCACATGACCTAGGGCTTGACCTCGTCTTATTATGGTTACTTTATGAATGGGCGACGCATCTTTTGTGAAAAAGGCGACTATGGTATGACCTGCTTCATGACATGCTGTTACCCAATTGGTTTCTTCATCTGGAGTTCTAGATTTTTTCTCTGGTCCTAAAAATAAATCATAAAATACAGTCTAACTTGTATTAAACGCAACCTCTGTATAAAAGGCACCTCAAATCGATTGTATAAAATTGATTACCTTTCTGACAGATGATCGATTAAAAATCCATCATCGTGACAGCACTAAAGATGAATGAAGTGAATTGATATAATCTATATAATAATTAATATAACAATCCAGAGAGGATGGTTGTGGAAATTGTCAGTGCTTGAAAGTCATTGTCAACCTCAGTTTCGCTTTGTTTTATCACATATTTTCTCGGGGTAACAATTTCCACTACCGCCTTCTCAGGAATGTTGTATTTATATAACATTAGTTCTGTTATGTTTCACTCATCCAGTAATTATAAAGATCATTCCAATAACTTTGTGTGGAAATAAAATTTTGAGTCCACATACAATAATTAATGAAACCAGAACATTTTTCTTACCCATCAGTATTTTGTCCCGAGCATATTCAAAATGTTCCATGTGAACCAAAAGTTGGTTGTCAGTTGCCGCTTTCAGAGCTGCTTGATTCACGATGTTTTCCAGCTCAGCACCTGTAGTAACAAAGAAAAGAATTTGGATTGCATCAGAATTTGAAATATATATAAAGTATGTTTCCAAGTACTCCAACCAATCTACCATCATGGTTCGTAAAACCAAATTCAAAGACTTTTCATGGCCAAAATCCCATATTCTTAAAAGGACTAGCACCAGCCACAAAAGTAAACATTTTATTCAATATTCTAATATACTTATATAAAGTTTGAAGTACATGTGTAGGATGTTGAGAATAGCAACTCCATGTCTGCTGACAAATACCCCAAACAAGGGTTGTCGGAGGACAACATAGCTCGCCAATCCCCCATAGTTAAGAACCAGCATTTTCATCATGATTGCATTAATATATAAAATATTGACCATGAATTGACCACGTTTACTTCAGTAATTGATATGTTGACCTTCTAATGCTTTGCAACACTTGTGCAAAATATTAAACCTTGGATTTTCTCCAGCAATGTTATAGCCCCTGTTATGTCCAAATTCACTCCAACAATGATAAGTTTACCCCAAAGCTCCTTCACATAAAGTAACAGCATGTACTATAATCAATATTTTAATGACTTATATTGCTTGTCAACACCTAGTACAAAACTCCTCTATGTATCACAGGTATACATAAAACAAGCGTTATCAGTATGTTCGGTATAATAAGGCTAGCATTATAAGTGACAAATATATATCTTATCTTACATAATGTAGCCATCAATAAAAAAAAGTTGATGTCACAAAACATGTCAAAATTTGAATATATTCCAAAAAAGTTTCAGATTTCACTCTGTTAATTGATACTTTACCCCTAAAGAGTTCTTCATATCAAATAACAGCATCCTACTGCACATACTAAATGATTTATAGTGCTAACAACTAACCCAAAACTTAAACTTAGCAATTCCAGATGCTGACACCAACGGGACTACATAAGCGCCCCTATTCTTTGAATAGGCCAGCTAATAACACAAAGTAACAATATAACATTTATTAAATTAAACAAACATAACAAGAATGTACATGCATTCTCATATAATTGTGCAAGCAAGGTAACAGTAAAATAAACATAAATACATGAAAATAATTGAAAGTTCATATGTTAAGTCACTTCTCAATGTCACTGTTGCTATGAAACAACTTTTAAACTAGCATCATATGATTCTATAAATATCATATGGAAAACACCATTTCCCTTAAATAGATTGTATATCATTGTTTTCACATGTAAGGAACATCTGAAGATGTTATGATATTTGTTCACAAATAGCAACTTCAGCTTTAATGTTGAAATTGTTAACACTTTTAGTTAGCCACTTCAGCTTTAAGTTGCACTACCTTGTTTCGGGTCAGAGCTATTCAAACAATGAAGAAGGGTCTGAAAAATTGACAAAAAGGAAATAAGACTTTTGAAAGTAACGAAAACGAGAACTGAAACAGCGTGAAATAAACGATACACATAACTGACTCAACTAGCAGAATAAACAACAGAATGAACAACTCAACATGGACATATAACAAAACTACAAACTTACTATGAGGCAGTAATGTGTAACTACCCGTTATAACAGTACTGAGAGTGTTCGATTTGACAACCAGAAAGTGAATTAGTGTTTAAACCCTGAAAACTCTGATAACTACTTAAATGAGAGTTCATCACAGCATGTAATACTGCATTTAATCATTCTTTTTCAGATATTTGATTGCTCAACAATTCAACAAAATGTCAATCTTGATTAATATTCTTTTTTTATTGAAGGCATATTATCACTCAAAATCATATTTTTTTTCACTATTGAAAACTGTTGGGTATTGATGTTAAAAAAAAAAGTGAAATAATGTTTCCATGTCAAAAAAATATCAATATCACATATAACTATCATTTTAATTAGTTAATCTGCTGGTGAAATCTAATTTACTATGCACCTACCAAGATTCTGAAGATGCTTATGATAAGTAACAGCCAAAAGTGATTTTAGACAAGGACCTTGGGTCTAATCATGAGTACTGAGATATGGAGGTATCTCTACTGTAATAATATCAATGAAAATACCATTCCAGCATGCAAACCAATTACCCATATAGATATCCTGCCCTTAAAGAAGAAGCTGGAAATATTTAAAAGTTGACATAAGTCACACTCACAAAATGAGTGCCTTTAACTTATAAATGTATCACAAAGGTCAATAATTCAGGTAACATAAATATACCATATCCAACATCCCAAAGTTGACATACAACACACGCACACACAGACAGTGATAGAAACACATCACAATAGGTAAAAAATTTGGGTAACATAAATACACTATACATGATCCCATAAGCCACACCCACAAACTGACAATGTCCAAAATAGGTCACAATAGGTCAGTATTTCAGGTAACATAAATATACCATTCCTGATATCCCAAAGTTGACATACTACAAACCCACACACAGACAGTGATAGAAACAGTGATAGATCACAATAGGTCAGATAATCAGGTAACATAAATATACCATACCTGACATCTCTGAAGATGATACAAGCCACACCCACACACTAACAATGTCAGAAATAGATCACTATTATAATTAGGTACAGTAACATAAATATACTATACCTGATCCCACAAGCCATATCCACACACTGACAGTGTAAGAAATGGATCACTATCATATTTAATGGGACTAAGTCATGCACCACGTGATAACCGATAACGTTTGTGCGGTACTTGTATCTCCAATGGTGATGGAACATAACTCTACATAATCTTCCCGCTGAAATGACCTTATCGCAGAATATCATCTGCTAGCATCATTCCATCACTGATAGAAACAATCATCCCACACAAACATTATCCGGTATCACATGGTACATGAATTAGCCCCATGCAGATAACATAAACATACTTTACCTGACATTCCAAAGGTGCCTTTTCCCAGTTTCTCTATGTCCACATCTGTGAAAAAAAAAATAGATTTAATATCATATACAGAGGTGCCAACATTTGAAAATCAAAAAGAGGAAGGTGGCGAGCCAATGGTAATGATGTCAGGTGATAAAGTCAAGGAATTGCCTTCTGATCTTGGAAAATAGAACATTTTTCAAATGTATTTGCATCAAATAATAATGAAATTTATTCTAAAAAATTAAATTAGCCTACTTGTTCAAAGAGTTGTGTTCATCGGTTAAAAAATCTTGATTTAATTGGCAAAATTGGCAAATCCTTTTTTGGTTTATGGCTAAAATTAACCCATTTTTGATTGGTTTTGGTTGTTTAAGTAAATGCCCATAGGTTTTTTGAGTTCACATGTGTGGCATTACTGTATATTCTCCATGCCCATGTTATGATCTGACATGACATGTAAAACACTTGGTCCGTCATTCACGTAATGCACCTCGCATGAAATTCCCCATTAACACTTCATGTAATAAATATAATTTATTTTTATATTCTTGTTTAAATCTTTAATTCCAATGTTTTTATTTCTGTTTCTTTCGGGAATTTGGCCTAGCTGCATCATTGTTGTCAAGAACAACATTTTTCTGCCAACTTGAATCCAGAAAACGAAAGTAGTAATCCATTGGGCGCTTCATATTTTCTCACACTTATTCAAACCATCCAGATGATTAAGACAAAATATTTTGAAGTACTGAACCTCATGTTTGAAAATTTTGCTTTCATTTAAAATTCCGGGGTGTATGAGTCAAAAAACAAATTTTAAAATAGTTGTAATTGCAATAATGACTAAATTACCCCTAATTTGTGAAAGTAGACCATACTATCAATTGATATTGTTGAGTCTAAATTTTATTTTATGGGTTGACGAGATAATCCACTCTACTTTCTACAGTTATTTACCTTTACTGCATTTGACTCTGGTTAGATAATGTTTGAGAATATCAATTCTTCCCTTCATGTCCGGTAACGTAATTGTGACTTCCACATCAAATCGACCAGGTCGTAAAATAGCTCTGAAAAGGAGAAATATAATAAATACTGAATCAAATCTTTCAGTCAAAACATGATGCGTGTGCTAAGCACAAATGCGCCCCCCCCCCCCAAAACATTCATTTTTGATGAAATACACCTCTACATCCCCATGTATCTAAATGGTTTGCACTTTTTATTGTTCTGGACCAGACTATTTTATTATATAGGGTTGACAATGCTTATTTTTATTATTTTTATTATAATTTCTTTTTTCCCCAAACATTTACAGACATATGCATTTAATCTCTGTCAACAATAAAAAATTTCAATATTGACTTCAAATTGCCCAGTAACACGACGTTCTTCAAAATGCTACAGGAAATATTGAAATTAAGGAGAAATTACAGTAGAGCTTTTCCACCCACTCTCTTATATCTTTAGATTATAATGATAAGTATTTGTGAGAGTATCGTATTTGACCCAATAAGCGCCCACGTCCATATAAGCATCTCCCACCCTATAGTTCAAATTTACTCCAACTTTTTTTCCACTCAATTATCTTTTCTAGCCAGTTGAAGAGATGTAGACCAGAATAATGTAAGTAACCGTTCATCTCTAACCCCCAGCAGCAGACAAATGTCGATGATGTCCTGGATAATAACTACAATTACATTACCACCGTGCCTTATAAAAAAGTAACTATTTTACGTCAATTTGACTAATAATTGCTCCTAATAAAAGCCCGTCCCTTTAACTTATTTTTGTAGTGCCCTGAGCACTTATTGGGTCGAATATGGTATATAAATTTATTTTTTTCACTTTCCCAGCACTATATTCATTTGCCCAGTAATATTTGAATGACTTATCAAGAATGAATATAAATCTATTCGTTTGAGCTTGGTGAATAAGAATGGAATTATTTTCTCCAGCATGAAGATACTGTAAGAGGCGCTTTCTTGGCGCCTTATGGGTTAGTATTATGGGTAATAAGTGAGATTTCAGTCATTTGACATGTTAGTGATCAAATGTCTGCACGTAAATTTTTGACTTAAATTTTTATTTATCCGTGATAGCTTTTAGCACATATAAGTTTACAGGGACTGGGTGTAACTTTGGTTAATGTTTTAACATGTGCATATTGCTTGTGTGTGTTTTGAAGGACATATGAATGCAATGTTTACCTTGTATTATTGTAATAAATTAGCGTTAATCGTGTCTACCACTTTATAAATAGAGTGTTTTTGTTATTTGTATAAAGTATCTTAGGTGTGTCAGGAAAACAAAATGTAACTCATCCACGACGATTGAAAATGGCTCGGGGATGAGTAGTTGGCCTGATTGCTTGTACCTGGTTATGTATAATTTTTTTTCAATAGATCTATAACGTATCACTTTGTAGCTTCTAAAACAATGCATTTACACACCTCTTTCAAAATCTCTTATTGCCATTTTAATTAATCATAAGTCCCATGTCAGAGAAATCAATGAATATTAGGTACATGTAGTCTTAATGGTTCTATAAACATTTATAAAAAAAATTGGGTCTAGCTGAAGATATCTATGGTTAAGTGGTATTCTAATTCAAAATCACGTGTCCTATGGGTTTCTTTCTCACGCTGAAGTTACCTATTATTATTTTTTATTCATTTCTTTATCCCAAATTATGAGATACATGTATTTATTTACGTTTATTCACTTACTTGTCAAGTACATCTTTTCTATTTGTTGCACCCACAACTATCACACCTTCATTCTGATTGAACCTGAAATTGATTTGACAAATGTATATCACTGCAGAGTGCAACAATTGAGTCATGAAGATAATTAATGATACATAGGACTTGTCTGACAGGGCAAATCAAAATCACCACATTCAAAACATTTGATAGAAGACCCTTAAATGCTTAACTCAAACATCCTAAAGACACATTTGGACTGACCTAAATCACTGATCCATTGCTTTTCAGGGGTGATGAGTTAAATCAAAGCTTTGATAATTACTCACCCCTGTCAAAAGTTGCGACTGTTGACCAAAACTGATAATATACTTCAGTGTTTTCAATCAGAGGCGGCTGGAGGCCAAAGTGACTGCTTATAAACAATCTTTGGCCACCTAGAAATCTTTGAGATTGTATTGTGAAGCTATGCCAGCAGAAGGCCTCTTTCAATTTCTAAGTGGCCTCTTAATTGCAGAATTATTGAAAACCCTGTACTACAGTAAATTCGATTTAATTCGTGAAAATCTTATTTACACGTAAGTTCACGAGAGCTCTCGTTCACATAAATAAAATCATCACGTAATGAAGTATGATAATGGTATGATGAAATGGGCATTCGAAATCGCAAAAATATCATTTCGCGAATAAATTTAGAACTTGTGTATTGTGAAAATAAAGTCCCGCGAATATTTCCAGATTTACAGTAGTGAGGTATGCAATAATCTATTACTGTAAATCAAGTTTTATTCTTGAGAATTTTATTTACGCCTAATTTCATTAGAGCTCTTGCTTGCAAAAATATGAAGGAAGTATGATAACAGTATGACGAAATTGGCATTCGAAATCGCGAAATTATCTTGCGAATAAATTTAGAACAAAATCATGCAAAAATTTCCAGATTTACAGTCAGACGTATAACACAATTATTGACTTCTGATGGGGTTGAGACATTGATTTATCAACCCACGAGTAGTGATATTAACTGAGGCCGTGTTAACTGATATCAAACTTCAACAACTGATATATGATTATCTGATCTGGCTAATTCTGTGTAGGTGAGCTACCAAAAACTATAAAAAATTATTGAATTATTAAACAAATAATATTTGCATTCAAGCAAGTTTATTTTCAGACTAAATGCCCTTCAAAACAAGAAATCTTTTTTTATATAGCTGATAGAAAAAAATAGGTAAGGATGAAAAAATACCCAAAAAGATAGCAGTGATTTTTAAGATTATTTGGAGTGACCCTTCTGAACTAGGGATACTATATATATGATTGACATGTAGATACTTACCCATCCATTTCTCCTAGAAGTTGATTAATTGTTTGGTTAGCATATGGGTGAATTTCTGAAGAGGTTCTTGATGCTCCGACAGAATCAATCTCGTCAATAAATATGATGCAGGGTGAACGCATTTTGGCAGCAGCTGTAATAGCAAAGAGCAAAATATCAACAAGAAAATCTTACCTTATAAATGCTATTTCTCAAATTTGAAGAAAAGTGGTGCTCAGTGGTTTTAAGAAGAATGTGAAAATGTTAAAAAAAATTGTTCACAACACAGTAATACTAACACTCACACAGCAAAAACTGGACCGCACACATGGAAGAAAATAAACAATTTGGTGATTTAAGGAATCTGAATGATGAGCATTGATTGGCCTTGACTCTACACAATAAGATATAGGTGCAAGTGTGATCGGAATATATATCGGAAGTCTAGTACTCTAGAAGTTTGAAACTGTACTATTGGGGCCATTAGACATAATCAGTACCCTTCTGCATACACTAATATATAAAGTAACGTGACCGGTAAGGTCAAATGACACAGTGCTCCTTGTCACATTACAGTCAGACATGTTGATTCAGGCCACATACGTAGTCCATTTGGTCAAGAAATTGCTTGAGATATCCCATAGTAGTCGAAACACGATGAAGAGCACTTCGATTGTCTCCTTCAGCAATATTTAACTTCTTTACGATCTCAGCAATGATAGTCTCTAGCAAGGTTGACGACATCTTGTAAACAAATGTCTGTCAAATTCAACATTAATGACTGCTCCCTCATAACATGTCACTTACGCCACCAAAAATTCAAGCTTGCTTGCCGTGAATGCCAGTTACCTCCCTTTAATCACAAGAGCTGTAACAAGCATATATCATGTCTCATACTATGATTAGCAACTGCATACTTCTGATATATATGTATATATGTGTACATACAGTCAACTCCACTTATAAGTGGAAGAGAGATAGATTTAAACTTCGTTATAGCTGAATTTCGAGAAAGACAATCAGCCTAGTAATTTTCTTAGAAATTCATGTTCACAGAACAACCAAAGGCAAAGAACTCACAAAACAATTGACGAACTCTCTTGGCACCCTGTCCGACAAACACTTCATCAAATTCTGATCCTGCAGCATAGAAGAAAGGAACATTTGCTTCCCCTGAAATAAAACATCAAAATGAAACTTGACTTGAGTTCAATTTACATGGGTGGAGTAAAAGGGGGCAATTTTCTATACATGAAATCCACATACTTCAAGATTTAAGAGAAAAAGGCATATTGTCATTGAACATTTCAAAATTTCAGTTTAGTTTTAAATGCATCTAATTTTAATACGTGTAATACATGTCAAATGAAAAAGACTGGAACACAAGTATCTAATGTTTTCTGTATCATTATAAAACTACAGAAAAACTTGTATATAATAACATCCTTAGGGACACAAGAAAACCTTTATAGGAAGGTGGTCTTTATATAGAGGTTGATTTGTACACAAATGGTACTATTGGGGACAGCAAAAAACAGTCTTTGTGACCAGGTGGTCTTTATACAAAGGTGGTCACTAAAGCATGTTTTACTGCACATGTAGTTTTACACCTAATATGAATTAGAAATTTAGATTTTGTTTCTGCTGTTATCTCAAGAGTAATGAAATAGACAAGAAAAATAAGATATGTGATACTTATACTAAACTACAGATTTACCTGCAATCGCTCTGGCAAGTAGTGTTTTTCCAACACCTGGTGGTCCCACCATCAAAACACCTGTGTATAGAACATGATAAAAAGAAATGAAATTTCTAAACAACAGCTCTTTGTAAAACAGTTAAGCCCCTCTCCCCATAAACCGAAACTGTGAATTACTGGAAATTTTAAAGGTCAAGAGGCATATAACTCTGTCAAAAATTGTTTGATAGAAACCAAACAAGAGGCCCAATGGGCCTAAACCTGAGAAAAATTTACTGATTAGTTTGGTTAAAATTAGTCCACTGGTTCATGAGAAGAAGTTGAAAATGTCTAAATTTGACAAAAACTGTTTACTTAGATGCCTGTGACCTTGACCTTTGACCCCATGACCTTGAAATTTTGTCAAAATGATCCATAGATAATTCCTAAGAACTTTCTCATTTATCTTTGTATACAAAAAGTCGATCATTTTAGAGTTATAAAACAATTTGTAATACAATTGTATCCTTTGTTACTGAAGCGCCCCCCCTAGTTGCTTGTTTATAGACAGATTTCATTTTCGTTCACACACTTTGTAGATATTGACTTTACAATCATGCATACAATATTTGAATGTCATCTGATCATTGGTTCATGAGAAGATGATTTTAAAAGATGGACCAAGTTTTGGTGCTTTTTGGTCTCTTCTGGGGTCACTATGGGTCCTAGCCCCTTTTCATTCACAAACTTTATGCGGCTTCACATGGGGATGCTATATGCCAAGTTAGCTTAAAATTGGCCCACTGGTTTTTGAGAAGAAGCTGAAAATGTGTAAATGTTAACCACGGATGACACACAAGGGATGACGAGAGAAAAAAGACGATCAGAATAGGTCACCAAGAGCTTTTGAGCAATGGAAATGTCTTCAATTGCCACTGTACACAGAAGTGTGTATCAGATCATCATGACTGTCCACCATTGCCATCTGATTTTTGCTTCTGACCGTCCCTGGAACCATGGAAGGCAGTCACATGATTCTTTATATCCAATGAAACAGCGGCATTTCAGTCCAAGACAGAACAAGTTTCAATATCATGTGAGGATCCCCTCACTCATGTCAGTATAAAAAAAACCTCCAGATTTACCTTTAGGTAGTCTAGCTCCAAGGCAGGTGAATTTTTCAGGATCTCTTAAATATCCTACAATATTGGCCAACTCATCTTTGACTTCATCAACCTGAAATGTAACAGATTAATTTTTTTTCACTTTTCGATTTTTGTTGTCAAATTTGAAATCTACACAGACAGAGAAATGAACAGACAGAAAAAAGACTGCCAGACAACGTAGTAGCTATTTTTTTTTATAAGTATCTTAATTCATCAGCCCCTGTGGTCACATTTAGACTCACCCAGATCAATAAATAGTATGGTCTACTGTCATAATTCAGGAGTGAACAAGTTCATATTGCATGTAAAATTATTATAAAATTTTGATTCTAAATCATACACCCCTAAATTCAGAGTGGACTTAGCCATTCTTTGAAATAGGCAGGTCCAAATGTGACTTCAGGGGTTGATGAGTTAGACAAGGCTGTATACAAAAACCTTGCATATATATCTTAATATATCAATTATCATATATATCTTAATATATCCCATAATATGTCATATATTGTAGAAAAAGTCATTTTTACCAACAGATACTTTAATTTCTACAAAAGAATCAATTGATTGACGAGGGAAAAGTCTGTCTTTGCACTTAATCTCAGAATCAAGAGCAGAATGTTTGAACTACAATGGCTTTTCCTGTTCTTTAGATAAGACAGTAAAAACCAAGGTCCAATGTCACATTTGGTGTCGACACATTAAAGAACCCTCAATGCTCAATGACCGTAAGTGCCGAGCATAGGCCTAAATTTGAAGCCCTTCACCATCACTTGGTGATGTCTCCATATGAGTGAAAGCTTCTTGAGTGGGATGTTAAACAAGAATACAACAACTTGAACTACAAATCCAAATGCATCATTATATTTACCCCTTTGACATCATCAAATGTCACGTTCACATTTTCTGGCATTATCTCAAAATTCTTTTTCATTCGTAGAATACCTGAAACAGGAAATTATTACAAATGAGTTGATAGTTTATATATGCGGTGATTACTACATGTCATAAATGTGGAAATCTGACAAAATTTAGAAACAAGATCACATGATCCACCTCTGACAACCTAGTGTTAAAATTGCAGTTTCTGATTGGCTCTCATTAGTCACATGGTAACAGAGTAAAACATGTACAATAAAGGAAAACAAATTTAACTGACTAACCACAAATATCATTTGAATACATTTGTAACAAGCATTATAGACAACTACCAATAAACCTAATTCTTTTATTCATTAATCTCAGATTTTCTCTGATAAACTGAACACATGAGCTGAACTCACTTTTTTCAAAGGTTAAACCTTATTTGAAATTTTTCTCTAGTTCACACTGCAGAAATAGGTATAACTGAAAAAACAGAGTTCAACTAGAGAAAAAATGGATTTCACTAAAGCAAAAAATGAGTTAGTTGCGCCATAGATATGCACTATCTAATATTTAAACTATTTAATCATAACAAAATGAAAAATTGGTACTTTTTAAACCAAATTCTAGATGCATACTATGTATAACAATAAAATTATCAGTTGGCAGTGAGATTCCGCCATAATTTACCTGGTAATCCTGTAACATAGACTGTGAAACAGTAGAGACCAACAATTAATGACACCAAAAGTACACGTCTCATAAATTTGGAATAATACTCTTGGTTACTATTTTTTTCTGACGTCCCTAGCTTATCCGATCTGCCCGTCTTGTATCCTTGCAGTACAGCGGCGTTTAAGAATTTTTGTAGTTCTGGATTTCCAGCAATCTCACCCAACAGATTGTCATTTTTTGACTTTTTCGTTTTCACATTTTTCATGATATCATCGATGTCTGTTTTATCTCCAGACAAGATCTCTCTCTTCTTCAGTATGTTCTGGTAAAATGCCTAGAACAGTAACAATATCCAAAATGTAAAGCTGAACAGATTCATATGTTTGCTATTTATAGCAGCGATAAAAACAGAGAACAATACATCCAACAAAATGTAATGAAAACAGTGAAAATGCCAAAAGATTGTCCAGTGACCCATTCTATTTGGGCCCAAAGTCACCACATCTACTCAATACTCAAACTCAACTATTATTTGACTATTTAGACATACATCAATTTCAAAGCTCTCGGAAAAAAAGTTGTTGTAATTTTCGGTGTTTAATGTCATAATTTTTAGTAGTAGTACTATTAACAACAATTATGACATTACTGAAGCGACTGTAATATTCCCTCCCTTGGAGAAGTTTAATCCAAAACGCTTCAGCTGACAGTGGCACACTGTACAGTATGAAGTTTCTCGATGTCAAAGAAATATGCTGCCATAGTGTAGAGTGAAATGTTGCATATACTATAGCTAGAAAGACAATCACGGTAAACGACGGGTGTTTTTGTCATTATTTTTGTGGTGTAGTGTTTGACAGAATTAACACCACATTTGTACTGTACAAGTTACAACTGCATGTAAAACCTCTGGATGAGACTGACTTGGAAAAACATTATCTTTTTTCATTCACATAAACACATTCACTCAAATTTATGATTTTCTCAATGTAAAATTCAAGGTGCTTTCAAGGACTTTTTAAGACAAGTTTTAATAAAATTTAAGGGTAAATTACTGATAAATGCCATAACAGAATACTGTGAATCACAAAGGGCCCCATTGAATATATATTGTTGTAGCAATCAGATGGCAGATTCAAAGTACCAATTTCATCAGGTTACGTTGGCAAGTCTATTCTGATAATACATTTGTATTTGTTCTTTTAACCACCAGGCTGTATCTTTCAGATGTACATGATGTATATGAGACAAAACATTGCATAAAATCTTCACCTAAAATTTCCGTCAACAACAGCTCATATATCAGAGAAAACATTTTATAAAATCTTCACGTAAAATTTCCGTCAACAACAGCTCATATATCAGAGAAAACATTGCATAAAATCTTCACGTAAAATTTCCGTCAACAACAGCTCATATATCAGAGAAAACATTTTATAAAATCGTCACTTAATATTTCCGTCAACAACAGCTCATATATCAGAGAAAACATTTTATAAAATCTTCACGTAAAATTTCCGTCAAAACAGCTCATATATCAGAGAAAACATTTTATATAAAATCGTCACTTAATATTTTCCGTCAACAACAGCTCATATATCAGAGAAAACATTGCATAAAATCTTCACGTAAAATTTCCGTCAACAACAGCTCATATATCAGAGAAAACATTGCATAAAATCTTCACGTAAAATTTCCGTCAACAACAGCTCATATATCAGAGAAAACATTTTATAAAATCTTCACGTAAAATTTCCGTCAACAACAGCTCATATATCAGAGAAAACATTTTATAAAATCGTCACTTAATATTTCCGTCAACAACAGCTCATATATCAGAGAAAACATTTTATAAAATCTTCATGTAAAATTTCCGTCAAAAACAGCTCATATATCAGAGAAAACATTTTATAAAATCGTCACTTAATATTTCCGTCAACAACAGCTCATATATCAGAGAAAACATTGCATAAAATCTTCACATAAAATTTCCGTCAACAACAGCTCATATATCAGAGAAAACATTTTATAAAATCTTCACGTAAAATTTCCGTCAACAACAGCTCATATATCAGAGAAAACATTTTATAAAATCTTCACTTAATATTTCCGTCAACAACAGCTCATATATCAGAGAAAACATTGCATAAAATCTTCACGTAAAATTTCCGTCAACAACAGCTCATATATCAGAGAACACATTGCATAAAATCTTCACTTAATATTTCCGTCAACAACAGCTCATATATCAGAGAAAACATTTTATAAAATCTTCACTTAATATTTCCGTCAACAACAGCTCATATATCAGAGAAAACATTTTATAAAATCTTCACTTAATATTTCCGTCAACAACAGCTCATATATCAGAGAAAACATTTTATAAAATCTTCACTTAATATTTCCGTCAACAACAGCTCATATATCAGAGAAAACATTTTATAAAATCTTCACGTAAAATTTCCGTCAACAACAGCTCATATATCAGAGATTACTATTTACAAAGATATTAGAAAATAGAAATAATATTTGGGGTTTCTCAATAATTCTTATTCTTTTTTTACTTTCAAAAGTCATTCTAAAAACCTTTTCAAGATAAATGACAAATCCAATGTTTACTTTTAAGACTTTAGCACCCCCTGGTGTTAGTATACTTACGCCACGAGAAGTTGTCTCCTCCTCTGGCTCCTTCTTGTGGATGCCTGTGTATTGGAGACCTCTTTTTGTTTTAAAGCCTCGAGATGGCTGTCTCGCTATTATATAAATGAAAAAATAAATGAGGATAAACCAAATTGATATTATGTCTGGCTAACAAGGATCTCTTCCCTCTCTCTCTCTCCCCTCTCCCTCTCTCTCTATTATTAATAAATATGAGGTTTTCAGAATTATTCAGAATTGGCAGAAAATGTGTCTTGCACACAAAAACAAATTGCAAGACCTACTTAGTTGTGGCTAAATTCAACAAAACTTTGAATAAACAGTTCTATTATCTATATAGATGTTGAAATATGCTGTCTATACCGGTATTTGCCTGAATGTTTTTCATTTCTTTCCCTATAAAAATCAATTCTTCTCCTTTACCCAAATCTATCAAATGTTTGTCTTCTGTCAGATATTTATTTATAGCTCTAAATGTGATTTTTAATATCATGTGCAAACTTTTATCGAGTCTGTATAATCAGCTTGGGCATTGCAGTATTTTCACCCTGGCTACTGTTTTCAAATTCTTTACATTACAGCAAACCCATAAATTCTAAATTGACCTTATCAAAGCATGGGTATACTGAATTAATTGAGATTCTACAATGAGTGTTAGTTGATTATCATATTTATCTAACTTGAGTTAGTTGATTTTCAAATTTTGAAAAGACACGTGGTTTCCGAATGTCTTTTCAAATTTTGAAAATTAACTAACAAGAGTTAGATAAACATGATAATCAACTTACAAAAGTTGTTGAATCTGTTTCTACCATAATTGAAAACTGCTGATTGGTAGTATGGATTATTAGCCTACACCACGACTAGATACTATTGGATTCAGATTCTCAATATCATGTCTAAGTTTTACGTCCCTTCAATTTCCAGATTACATCAATACATGTATGTCAAAGGTAGGAAACCCAACTTTGTTTGAGACTTCAATAACGGACCTCTTTTTCACTCCAAATACTTTAACCGCCAACTTTGACCAACAACAACTGGTCTGATGCAACTTTATTTACAAAAAATTTCATTACACAGTAGTAGTGAGGGCTCGACCAATGATATTTATTCAGCCCCGTTGGTTATTTGTATATGTTTAACTAACTGCAGCTTCATTTATACATCTACTTGAGAGTGGTATAACAACACAAGTTATGGTAGAAAAATGTTTTAATGACTGTTAGATTACGTTGTACTTACCAAGGGAAGATATTGTTTGCCTCAGAAAATTTTGGAAATGACCATTTGACAAAATGCCTGACACCATGACATGACCTTGATGATTCAGCAGGTTCTCTGAAAATCCTACAACAGAAATAATTTGATTACTTTCAAGTAAAAGGCAACATGAGATGACAAAGTGATTAAAACATTCACCTAAAATGTAACATGTAGACATGTCGCAATCAGGGACTGCCACATTCACCTCAAAGTGGGCTCAAACATAACATGTTACTTTGTCGCAATCAGAGACTGCCACTTTTATTCCCAACCTGAGGCTGGGTCATACACATCTAGACTTATTTTTACAGGGAGGTAACTGTACATGGTCCTTGGTCAATCGCACAACAGAAGTGGAAGATGAGTATATAGCTAATAAAGCACCAAAATAATCAAAACAAGAATTCTAAGATTATGAATCAATACATGTCTCTATAAGTCTACCAAGGTATTGAAACAAAACAAGTCAAAAGTAGATCATAAGATGGGTGACAGGCTGCTTAATGGCACAAAAGTATTAGATCTACAGTAATCCAAGGAATCATGCAAGGCAAAATGTTTCTATATTTACACACTTTTTTAAAAACAGACAATATTTTGTATGCTTTTTGACAGAACCCAGACTTGCCACTTGGTAGATGTAGATGTACATGTATACCTGGGACCATGCATGGAGTTGATTACTTTTAAATGTAAATGTTATCAATTAAATACCAAAAAATATAGAAATATAAGAATTAGTGTGTATATCTCTTTTGTTATTGTACATCAATCTAAGTAAAAAAAAGTAAAAAAAAAAGAAAAAGAAAAAGAAAAAAAAGAATATTTTGGGGGGAAAACACAGATAATGCCCTTTAAAGTGTGATCACGAATGCTCTAACTTCTCGGTCACACCCAGACCACAAAATAGCACAGGAGCCATTGTTTAGGTTACATGGAGATCACATAACCTCCTATTCATTCTCAATGATGTTTGATTATTTTCTATTTGAAAATACAACATAATGTAATTAATAGAATTATATATATTTTTAGGTCTTCATTATTGCTATTGTAATCTGCAGGTTTATACAGTCATTCCTTTAAGTGTTACCTGTAAATGGGTAACGACGATTTCTGTAATTTTGTTGCCTGACACCCCTTATCATTTTTGTACACGTAGTATATCAAGGTGTACAAAACATGCAGACATCTCACCATTTTTATTCTCAAAGAAAGTTGATGAAGAAGAGTTTTTTTCTTTGTAATCTTTGAATCTTTTTCTCTGTGTTGTGTGTGCATTCAAGGGAGATAATTCTGTAGCACTTAGATTTTCTGGCAACTGCTTCACATCCAGAAGATCAAACAATTCTTGGAACTGTGAAAAAAATAAATCAAATGAAACGATAATATTGTATTTTAGTATATATTTGAGAAGACATGGAAGTGGTATATTTAATCATAAAAATGCAAACATTTTATTATTTAAATCCTGGTCTTGCACTATTTACACTTATCTTAGAGACTCAAGGTACAAACCATAGAACAAGTAAATACCAAATTTGAAAATTCCAGGGGCAAGACCTAAGTCTTAACTTGACTGGCATTATAACAAACTTAAAATGTATTATCCTCCCAAACCTTAGTCAAGCCCTAAGACATTTTCAAATGAGATCTTGATAAACTATGAATACTCCTTTTTTATAAATTAACAAAACTTTACTTCAGACCTTCTCATGACAAGACCAAGACTTCTGCTTTTACCAGATTAACGAAATGTTACCTCAGACTTTCTCATGGCGAGACCCAGACTTCTGCTTTTACCAGATCAACAAAATGTTACCTCAGACCTTCTCATGGTGAGACCTAGACTTCTGCTTTTACCAGATTAACAAAATGTTACCTCAGACCTTCTCATGGTGAGACCCAGACTTCCAGTTCAACTTTTACCAGATGTTACCTCAGACTTTCTAATGCCAAGACCCAGACTTCTGCTTTTACCAGATTAATAAGATGTTTCCTTAGACCTTCTCATGGCGAGACCCAGACTTCTGCGTTTACCAGATTAACAAAATGTTACCTCAGACCTTCTCATGACAAGATGCAGACTTCCATTTCCACTTTTACTAGATTAACAAGATGTTACCTAAGACCTTCTCATGACGAGTCCAAGACTTTCATTTTACCAGATTAACAAAATGTTACCTCAGACCTTCTCATGACGAGTCCCAGACTTAAATTTCACCAGATTAACAAAATTTACCTCAGACCTTATAATGATGAAAACCAGACTTCCATTTTAACCAGATTAACAAGGTTTTACCTCATTTCGGATTTCTGAGTGCTGTTTACTTTTCTGTAAATTATGGATGTTTCTTCTAGGAGTTGTGACAGAACTTGCTCGAGCTGAACCAACAAGTGTTGAAACTTGGGATAGGGCTGCTACCACCTTCAATAAACATTTTTGGCAATTAGTATACATGTAAGTAATAAAAACAGAAACTAAAAAATAAATAAAAATTGAAAAAAGAACAAAAACAGATTGTTTATTATACCTAAATGACCCAATGATGACCAATATAAAAGAGCAATGTCCAAGCAATATGTGCAATTTTCTATCGATCCGAATGTCAATAAAGATTGCACTGTGCTCCTGCTTTACAAGAATTTTCCTACATGTACATGTAGACTAGTTTGGGGTCTGTTACAGGACCCATTCCCAATGCAGAAATAGCTTTTATTTTCCCTGAAAATATTCAAAATCTCCCAATTTGGATTTTCAAAATGAAGAAGAGGCCAAATGGACCTTAATGGTCACCTGAGTAAAATAATACCCAGATTTGGCCCCTTTTGGTGTCTCTATGAGTACTAGCTACAAACATTACATGTACATGTATATGGGTTCCCATGACCATTAGGAAAGGTTTCTGCAAAACTGAACCATTGATCAGGGCTCTACAACACTAAAAAAATTCACTCTTCATTTGGCCAGTGAACCAGAAATTTTACTAGCAAGCCAGGAACTTTTACTTGCCAATAATATATATACATGTATATATATATATATATATATATATATTATATATATATATATATATATATATATATATTTATATAGTGTGTGTGTTGTTAAAAAAAATTCCACTGGAGAAAATACAGAAATGAAATAAAACACATTAATTTTTTAAGCTGATATAACTTTTTATTGTTTCAATCCATTTAAAACAAGGTTATTAACTGCACGTTGACCTTTTTGTGCATTTTTTTTATCAATCCAGGAGTGTTTATATGCCTATATTTTTCATATTTGTTGCTCTAATACTGAGGCAACCTTAAACTTCGTTTTTAAATTTTTAACGTCGGTTTCCTTTCGACAGAATTTCAAAACAGAGTCTGCCCACAAGAACTGTAAATTTTGTCTGCAAGTTAAAATTGAGAGTCAAACACCCATGGCCTGATTATCAGTCAAACACCTATTAAGTTCTTTAGTTCATAGGTGTTTGTCCAACAATCGGATGTTTGACTCTCTTAATTTACAGATAAAATTTCCAATTCAGACTGTGGTTAATCCCTTTGGGGATTCTGTTGCGGCCGTTTTATTCATTATTGTGTTGCCCCAAGATAAAACAGTCGCGACAGAATCCCCAATGGGATTAGGCTGTTGAAATCGACCGAGAAAAGAAAATGTCATCGTGTTCTGTTAGGAAAGTTTCAAGTCGAAAACATGAGAGCATACAACGTGTTTTTATACAGTAATCAACATGAGTTAGATGCTCTAGTTTGTCGAAACTGAATAACCAAATTGGTTGTTGTAAAGCACATAACAGACCATGATTTTGATAATGTAATTTCACAGTGAAAACGGACAAACTTTTGATTTCTGGCTCTGGAAAAAAACTGGTCGCAATGTGGCGACTGAATGAGGATAAACACTTGCCAAAACCTAAAAAATGGTTGCATTTGCGAGTGATTTAGTCGCATTGTAGAGCACTGTTGATTCTTCAGAAGTAAAAAAGATGTTGGAGAAAAACTTATATTTTCTATTTATTTGGGTTCCTGCGATCTTGACCTTTTACCATACATTGTACATGTATGACCATGAAACTTTGACTTTATGATCCTTAGATAATTACTAACAACTTCCTTATGAATAAATAAGTCATTTTATCATTGTCATTGGGTCACTCATGAAAAGAATATTTTCAAAGATGTATATAAATGTATTTGATCCTTTTTGGACCATTTTGAGAACCCTATGGGGTCTACAGTAACATGTAGACTCTTTTCCTATGGAAAGTTTATGAGGCTTCATATGGGGATACCGGTACATGTACTTCCTGTCAAGTTAAGTTAAAATTGGCCCACTGGTTCTTGACAAGTAAAAATTGTCTAAGATTTGACAAAAAATCTATATTTTCAGGGGGGGGGGGGGTGCCAATGACCTTGAACTTTGACCCCATGAGATTGAAACTTTGTCACAATGATCCTGTCCTTTGATAATTCTTAACAATTTTCTCATATATATTTGTACAAAAGGTCAATCATTTTTCAGAATTCCAGCTATCTATCACTTTTGTGTACATGTTGTCCAGTTGCCATTTTGAGTTTGTAAGAAATCTTATAGTTCTCAGATTGGTTGATGATAAAGTATCAAAGGGTGTGACTTTTCATATACCAGTAAGGAAAACTTTATTGCACTTCAGATTACTGATTGGTTGATAATCTGAATCGTTGTAAGGTTTTCCTCATAATCATATGGAATGTCACATTCTTAGACCGCTATAACGTCAGCAAGTCTATAAGACTTTCTGCCTAATACATAGTAGTGTCAAGACCATGTGTAAATAAAAATGATGGAATTCACGTCTTAAATAAATGGAATTACATCATGAACTTGGATGGATTTTTTTAAAATAACAGATCGGGTCAGCAAATTAATTAATTTCAAATGGCAGCAGTGAGAAATAAATAGTACAACAGATTGATATGTTGCTGTGAAAATTTCACAGCATCTTGCAATGAAGAAAGAGTATGGAAAGACTTCTGTCCCTGATTTTACCAATACCATAAAATAAAGTAACTTAAATTGGGGCAGAATTTCAACCATTGGGATTTTTCTCCCTTCAAGTTCCAAATATGCTTTGTGGCTAAAACTTATTTCGGACTGTTTTTACTTTTTAATATAAAACAGGATTTATGAGTTATATTGCGTAAGATCAACATGTTAATTGTTATGTTAACATGATGATTTTGGCATAAGCACAAGAAATGGTTATAAAACCACACAGAGGGGAACACGTTGCTTTTGCTTCTGAAATACCAGATTACAGCTTTGAGAAAAGTAATGAAACTGTTGTTTAAAAATCACAAAACCGTAAATATTTATTATTTCCCTGTCCATATAGGACAGTCAAGCCGTTCAAATTACATAAGCCACCATGTCATTTGTCATTGCAGTCTGCTAAAAATGAAATGACATTGATCAGAATCCTAAAGGAAGTCGACGAACAATATTTACCTGTGGTTGAACGTAGATTTGTGCGAACATAATCAAAAATATCCGCTGATGTGTGCTTTAAGAAAATAAATTCCACACGCAACTCTTATATTAGAAGATTTGCCGTCAGTAAAAACAAGTGTTGGTCTATATTGCTTTTTTTCACATGAGAAAGTCACATTTCACCGAAAAAACGGCACGTCTCGGGTGTTTACACAGTACATGATATTAAAAAGTTCGAGAGAATACGATCGGCTTTCCGTACAAAATGAGATTTGATTGGTTGAATAAACCCGGATATGAAGTACAGCATATAAGCTTAGTATGCTAAACCCAAACGGAAGGGACAATATCCTAATCCGGATGTATTTATTTCAGATGATACCATTTTGGAATAAACTAAATTGGTTCAATACTGAAATTTTCAGTACACAATTTTTCTCTATTTATCTAGGCCCGAAGTCAGTAAATTACTCATCTGGCTTTTTATGATTTTAAGATCTAAACACACAATATTATGCTTTATTTGACAATAATTGCTCATTTGAAAAAAAAAACTTTACTGAGAAATGCCAAAATCTAGTTTTAGTTGCATACATAAATTTTGAGTATTTTTTCATTAATGGAAAAACGGACTGAATATCATGTTTTTTAAGTGGATGAAAAAAATAAACAATTTCCTGTTACACTCGGAAATTTAATACAAGTAAACAATAATATAATTAAAATGATAAAATAAAAGCGGAGACCCTGTGATCCTAGAAGTCTCGCGCCCGGCATGCAGAAAACAAAATACTTTCTCCTTGAACCTGAATATGATGCCATGAAATCAGTCACCAGCATGAAAATAATAAGTAAATGAACTTAATTTTTTTTAAAGATAAGACATAATTAAACGACAGTCGCAATAACGAGATTATATGTCGTTATAACGAGGCAATAAGTCGTAATAATGAGATTTTAGTCGCAATAATGAGATAATATATAGTGATGACGAGACAACATGAGTTGCAATAACGAGATATGTCGTTATAGCGAGACAAGAAGTCGTAATAACGATTATATGTAGTGATAACGAGACAATAAGTCGCAATAACGAGATAATATGTCGTAGTAACAAGATAATTAGTGGCGAATATCGATTTTTTTTAAGAGGGGAGGCTAGTGACACAGAATTATACCTTTTTCAAAAATTTTGTTCAATTGTTATACAATGCTTATATCACCAAAGGCAAACTAAAGATTTAGAGTTGGAGGGGCGTATGTCTAGATTACCTTCACCGAGCGGAAATGTTTTGGAAATTTGTTATTAATTTTAATTTTTATTGAAATACTGATATTTTACACCTATCTTGTCAACTCTAGGCGCCCGCCTGAATCCCTCCCTGGTCACTGCACATAATTTTGAGTGTTGTATAAATTGAGAGAATATATCGTTTGGGGATAAGGTTTTACGTATCTCTCAGAAAAGTTTTTAAATTTGGAAGACTGAAGATGTATTCTTCTGCGTCCAGACGCAAAAATACGTCTGTCAATCCGCTAATAAATCACAATGATTATCTTTCTACTACTATTTATATAACATTTTATAAAATTAGAGAGGGTGCATTGACAATTTTTATCATTACGAAATGCGAACGCCGAGCAGGGCGGAACTCCTAAAACTACTGGGTAGATTTGAAACATACTTCACACAAACTACTCTCAAATGTTCTAGATGTGCCTTTTGGTGTATTAAGGTCGGTCTGACCTACTTTTTGGAAATAGGTCACAGTCACTGAAAATGGTTTCCGGAGCAGACCTCCTAAACTACTGGGTGGGTTGGAACCATACGTCACGCAAATGATACTCATGTACCCTAGATTTGCCTTTTGGGGTATCAAGGTCGGTCAGACCTACTTTAAGAAAACTAGGTCATGGGTACTGAAAATTGTTTCCGGAGCAGAACTCCTAAACTACTGGGTGGATTGGAACTGTACAGTAATTCACACAAACGATCCTCATGTACCCTAGATGTGCTTTTTTGGGTACTGGAGTTGGTCTGACCTGATGTCTGGAAAGTAGGTTACTGTTACTATTATTATTATTATTTATATGCCATAGGCGAGATATATAGCTCCTTGGAGCTCTCTTGTTTTACCTGGTCTATGGACTTAAGCAATGCAGTGAGCTTTAGGTAAAGTGATACAAATGTGACCTGGACTATGGACTATAGCAATGCAGTGAACTTTAGCTGAAGTGTCCCATAATATGACCTGGTCTATGGACAATAACAATGCAATGAACTTAAGGTGAAGTGTCACATTTACTGACCTGGGCTATGGACTATAGCAATGCAGTGAACTTTAGGTGAAGTGATACAAATGTGACCTGGACTATGGACTATAGCAATGCAGTGAACTTTAGCTGAAGTGTCCCATAATATGACCTGGTCTATGGACAATAGCAATGCAGTGAACTTTAGCTGAAGTGTCACATAACATGACCTGGACTATGGACTATAGCAATGCAGTGAACTTTAGGTGAAATGATACAAAAGTGACCTGGTCTATGGCCTATAGCAATGCAGTGAACTTTAGGTGAAGTGATACAAATGTGACCTGGACTATGGACTATAGCAATGCAGTGAACTTTAGCTAAAGTGTCCCATAATATGACCTGGTCTATGGACTATAGCAATACAATGAACTTAAGGTGAAGTGTCACATAATCTGACCTGGGCTATGGACTATAGCAATGCAGTGAACTTTAGCTGAAGTGTCACATAACATGACCTGGACTATGGACTATAGCAATGCAGTGAACTTTAGGTGAAGGTATACAAATGTGACCTGGTCTATGGCTTATAGCAATGCAGTGAACTTTAGCTGAAGTGTCCCATAATCTGACCTGGTCTATGGACTATAGCAATGCAGTGAACTATAAGTGAAGTGATACAAATGTGACCTGGTCTATGGCCTATAGCAATGCAGTGAACTTTAGCTGAAGTGTCCCATAATCTGACCTGGTCTATGGACTATAGCAATGCAGTGAACTATAAGTGAAGTGATACAAATGTGACCTGGTCTATGGACTATAGCAATGCAGTGAACTTTAGTTGAAGTGTCACACATATTGACCTTGTTTATGGACTATGGTAATGTAGTGAACTATAGGTGAATGTCACATATTCTGACCCGGTCTATGGACAATAGCAATGCTTGTTACAACACTTCAGTTTCAAGCACCATCAAAATGAACTGTGAACGTCACTTCATGATCCAGAGAATGTCTTGAATATGTCCTAGGTCAGAAATTAAGGCTAATGCTTCCCATTTGCATGACATGTAGAAAGGTGTCTCCATCTTCTTTTTGACTCTGGATACCACAGTAACTTCACAAACCATTTAACTCATCAACCCCTGTAACCAAATTTGGACTCAACCATTTCAAAGAATGGTCAAGTCCACTGTCAATTTAGCAATGAATGATTTAAAATCTAAATGTTACAATGATTTTACATGCAATATTAACTTGTTCACTTCCAAATTATGGAAATAGACCCTACTTTTTATTGATCTGGGTGAGTCTAAATGCAATGACAGGGGTTGATGAGTTAGATATTGTAGCTCAGCACAAGAGGATGGTCACAGGTTTGATTCCCATTACCAGGTCATGATTAGGGCATTAAAATGGGAATGACTCCCTTCAGCATACAAACAAAAGCTTTCACATGCATATGGGTGAAAAATGAAACAAGAGTAAATCAAGATGGAAACAATCAGCTCAGTTGATATCTGACAATACTTTGTACCAAAACGTCCCATGTTCTTTAGGATTTTCATGTAAGTACAGTATACCTGAAATTTTTTCGTTTCTTTTTTTTTTTTTTTTTTTGCCCTGAGATGAGAAGGCCAAAAAATGAAGGCAAAATTATTAAGCTAAATAATTGAAGCATGGAAATTCATTCCATCAACGAGACTGGTGATTTAAGGAAAATTTATGATCGGGTGAATGATTTTTGTGGTAAAAGGGTGAAATTATAACCAGGGGGCAAAAATTTCAGGTACATGTAAACAGTATTATCCACTGAAAGCAGAGCTCAATTGACAACCAGAGGGTTGCGGGTTTGAGCCTTGGCAGAGGCGGCTGGCTTTTCCTGTCCTTCAGATGAGACAGTAAAAACCAAGGTCCCGTTATCACAGTAGGTGTTGGTACGTTAAAGAAGCCTCACTGCTCAGTGGTCTCAAGTGCCAAGCATAGACCAAAATTTGAAGCCCTTCACTAGCATATGGTGACGTCTCCATATGAGTGAAAGATTTTTGAATGGGACATTAAACAACAACAAAACAAATCCATTGAGAGTAGTGTAAAAGTAGTTGAATCTTCCTTCTCTATAAAAATGAAAACCAACAGTTTGGTCTTAAATGAAAGCTAAACAATTTTTTGCTTTATAATCACTGTCAATGGATGAAATAAAAAGTAAAATTATTGAAATAATGAACAACATCAAAATGTTCAGTAAATCATTTTACTGATAAATGTCAAATGATGAAATAATACACGAGTTCTAATGGCAAGCAATCATACTTACTATACATGCATGCATCACATATTAATACTGTATATGCAGACATTTTCGCCCCTTGTTATTTTCGCCCTTTTAGGACAGAAAACTTGGTTCACCCTGTTTAAAATTTGCCCTAACTCACCCGTCTCATGGATGGCATGTACGTGCGTGCTTTAGTCATTAATTAAGATTGAAAATTTTGCTTTCATATAAAATTAGCATTCTCATCTAAGGGCCAATATTAAACAGGAGCGAAAATTTCCATGTATACAGTAGTGATTTGATAGAATTCATGATTTTGTCCTATCTTTTATGTTACATTAGTAGATGACTGTAATTATTGGTATCCTTTCTCTAATTGGCTGAAATCCTGCTAAACAGAAAACAGAAATGCATAGTTTGCTCTGAAGATAGTCTAACCAGGAGCCAAAGTCACCAAATTTTCTCAGTACTGAAATCAACTAACATTTCATGACTTTCAAGTAAAAACAGAGACTTTGAAGTTGGGAAAGTTTCGGAAAAGTGTAAAACTGCACATATGTATGATCAGAAACCCTCCTTTAGATTTTTAAAAGTGTTACTGATAGGAAGTAAGGGATCGATACTGTCGCATAGACAGTTGATATATCAATGTTGTCTTGCGTTATAACAGTTATAGCAGCATAATGCTACTAAGGGGAAGTAAGGGTACGATACTATCACATTTAAAATTGATAAAATAAATCTATGTAGCATGACAAATATATCATCAGGACTCAGGTGATATAAATGGTAAAGGATATGAAAAATGAATGTTGTTTTCATTGTGCTTACCGGTATTTTCAAATACTACTGTGTGACTCACACAGGCTTTTTGCTAGTTTTGGAACTCCAGAAATTACATTTTCCCAGTGAAAGGGCTAGTATGTTCTATTGAAATAAATCTGCAATATCTTCAAACATGTGTATACAATGTACTTAGTGTATTGAGCCTATCATCAACTCGTACCTGTACTTCTAGTGCTTTGATTTTATGTTAACCCTTTCACCCCTGAATATCTGAGTGGTATGATCTTTCTATTGTTTAAAACAAGTCCATTATGGTTTGTAGGGTTGAAAAGATTAATGGTGGAAAATAATCAAGTAATTCCTATTCAGTGAGATTCAGAAGTTTTACAACAACTTTTAGTCAATAGAATAATATAAAAGTTGAGCTTGAGTATGGAGTAAATTTGATGACTTTGGGTCCTGGGGCCCGACATAAAACTTGAGAATCTACTCAAGTCTGAGAATATTCTCAACTTGACCTTAAAAGTCAAACAGATTGCAGGTTTAACCAAAGTTGAGTAAAATTTTTAGACTTAAGTAATTGTTAAGTTTTATGGTGCTGGACCCAGGTCTGTGGAATTTAATATTCCCCAGCTAGTGGTTAAAAATAGCACAAAAATTGTCGTACAGGGTTGTGAACTAAAAACCAAAGATGATAATTATATCAGGCATGGTTTATTTTTAGCATCACCAGTATAATAGCATTATCAGTATAATAAATACACATATATTTAATGTCACATTGGTAATGAAAGACTTACCTACAACAAATGCTTGTAGAAACACTATGCCAACGACAGCTAAGTCATTCACAAAAACTTTAAAGTCTTATAACTCTGACAAATAATATAGTTGAATGTTACCCCTAAAGACACATTTGGACTTGTCCAAGTCATTGATTAACAGAAGAGTCCATTGTGTTTTAAGGGTAGATGAGTTAAGCTAAGTCATCCTGGTTATTATAAATATCGAGTAAATTACAGAATTAGATCAGATATGAGGGAAATCTTTTGACAGAAAGCAGACAGACAGACAGACAGACAGATCAAGATAAAAATAGGCATCCCAGTCTTCCAACTTCTGGACATAAAAACCGACCCAAAATGATGTAGAGTTATGAATTTCAGACATACACATAGGCATCTGCCTCTTATTTTGAAGGTCAAAGGTTATGAATTAATGTGGTCTTTGATGAGTACTCATTTCGTCCTTCATTTACATCGGGAAGGTTATGAAATGATAACGTGTTTGCCTGATTTCACTATTGTTTTTTCTTCTTTATCAATTCTTGTTTTGTCTATCTGTCTGCCTGTCTGTCTATCACACACTATATTTACTCGTAACTTTCATACCAAACAAGGTAAGGTGTTATTTTATTACCTGTGTACTGGTATAATTCATCTTTTGACAATTTCTCTCTACTGATAGTACCAAAATGTTTGACCTCCTGACCTTGACTAATTAAAAACAAGACAACAGAAAATTGAAGTCAAAGCCGGTTGTCAACACTGGTTTTATAGTAGATCTGTGCCGACATGTGTTAAAATTATACAATTATCAATTTTCCAGATCTTCATTTCAGAAATTCCTTGTACAAATGATAGGATTTCAGGAAACTTCATAAAGGAAATATTTCAAAATTATGGATAACATCTTGTATCACAATTAATAATCATAAAAAGCAAATACACGAACAATAACCCTCCCAACCCCTCTGTTGCTTTCAATGAATAACGGTTCAATGTTTACCGATGTGTGTAAATCTTATCAGGTGAAAATATAATTTTCTGTAGACAACTGCATTTAACATTTCAATGATTTGTCTAATATTCAATAGTCTTAAAAATGTTCCATGATTGTACAAACAAATTCTATTACACATGTATGCACACCCACACAACCTCACATGGAAACCCACACACATCCACCCACACATCCACCAACACACATCCACCCACACACTATACTAAGATTCTCCTACTTACTTATCTATCTCTCAATCTAAATCATTTCACGTTAAGAGATATGAACCAAAAAAGTAAACACTATCACACATCATATGTAACCATGGTAACTGGATTATTAATTTTCATATCTTCAAATCACATGACTTAATTGATTCACATGATCTATCTTCATGAATATTCAAACAGCATAATGAATAGTGATTGGTCATTTGATGAAACATATAATAACTACAACAAAAACATATTCGCAAGTCTTTGATCCTTCAAAACAAATAGTAATAATCCTTAAAAAAAGCTTGTTCACACATCGACTACAAACTGATGGCCTTTGGATGTATCTGTTATAATGAAGTCACTCTGACACTTTTACACTAGTATGTCCTGACACATTTTTTTCTGTAAAATATTCACCTGTTTATAACAAATGAAATGATGTCATTCCTGTCTTCTCATAAGAACATGTCACATACAGAAATGTAGAAAAAGTATTTGGTCATAAGTGCTTGCAGACTGGATTTAGCCTTTTCTTTACTTCCAGAAAACAACTTTTTGGTATTATCAATGATAAATGTATAACTCAGAATAAAACACAATTTCTGAGTTATGACTTCATGATTTCCCTCGTCTTTATATTAAAACCTACAAAATGTTAACAAGTGTAGTGTAAACAAAAATTACATAAAATACAGTCAAACTTGTATATAAAAGCCACTCAGGGAAACGGACAAAGGTAGCTGTTACAGACACTGACAGCTGACCTCTATAAAGATGTTAATACATTATAAGAGAGTTAACAAATGTTATGTTTAAATGGCCTGTATAGACAGGTGCCCTTTATACAGAGGTAGCCTTAAATGCAAGTTTGGCTGTAGTTTCAGTTCCCTATGACAATTACAATTAATTTTCTTTTTGCTGTGTTCTTGATCTAAGTGATAGGTCAGATTAGAATGCTAAAAAATTATCAAGGGACATATTTCTTTACTGATTAGTGAGAAATGAAATTCAAAATCCACCTGTATCTTGTGGTGTACATGTATTAGGACCTTTTAAAGTTGCTGTCTCACAGAATTTTATGGATAGATCTGTATAATTATATAGTTTTTACTTCCATGTAATGTAAAAATATCTGTCATTTCTTTGTTTTAAAAACTGCATCCCCAATAAAAATATGCAGAGTCTCTTAAATATACTACAGTGGAACCCCACTATTCCCAGATTACAACCCAATATTTAGTGTCTTGAAAATATACATTACAGTAAAACCTACTTAAGTGACCACCTGGTCACCACCAAAGACCGTTTTTTGCTGTCCCCAATAGTACCATTTGTGTAGAAATCAATCTCTATATAAACACCACCATCCCATAAAGACCAGCTTTCTTGTGTCCCTAAGGAGGTCATTATATACAAGTTTCAATGTATATAGGTCCAGACTCACTAATCATACCAATTAAGTCAGTCAGTTAGGTGGTCCTAATAGTGATGTTCCACTGTAACATCTCACTGATCAGACCACTTAATGTTAGTCAGGTGGTTTTGGTAGCAAGGTTCCACTGTAATACCTCACTAATCAGATCACTTTAAGTCAGTCAGTTAGGTGGTCTAAATAGTGAGGTTACACTGTAACAGCTTACTAAGCAGACCACTTTAAGTCAGTCAGTCAGTTATCTAAATAGTGAGGTTCCAATGTAACAGCTCACTGATCAGATCACTTTAAGTCAGTCAGTCAGTTAGGTGGTCTTAATAGTGAGGTTTCACTATAACAGCTTACTGATCAGACCACTTTAAGTCAGTCAGTCAGTCAGTTGGTCTAAATAGTGAGGTTCCACTGTAACAGCTTACTGATCAGACCACTTTAAGTCAGTCAGTCAGTCAGTTGGTCTAAATAGTGAGGTTCCACTGTAACAGCTTACTGATCAGACCACTTTAAGTCAGTCAGTCAGTTAGGTGGTAGCAAGGTTCCACTGTACCAATGTTTTTGTTATTTTGTTAATTACTTTTTGAGCTGAATATCACTACATCTACTTAAACAATTAGTTAAATGAGAATTTTAAGTGCATAAGATGCCATATCTTTTTTTTTCACCAGACAGCACATTAGGAATGTAGTCTTTAAAACAATGCAATGATTTATATTTTTCTCAGTTTAAAAGCAGAAATGATTTATTTAATCCAATTAATGATAAATCTGAATTAAATTTTCATGAAATTCTGTGACCGAGCAGCTTTTATTTCAAAGGTTCAAAAGATAAATCCACTCAGAGGAGCTTGACAATTTAAGTCTTTGAAGTCAGTGGGCCCTGTACTAACATAAATACTATTTTTATGGTAGTATAAGCCCCACTGTGACTTCAAAGACTTAAAGGGCCAAGCCCCCGTGACCTACTCTACCATATAATTCTACAACTTTTGATATAGCCACAGTAGTTCTTGGTAAAGCTATTTTTTTTTTTACATCAAAGACAGCTCATAAGGTTAGTATCCATGTCTTTTATACATGTGATTAAACATTCATCTGATCATGATTGCATCAATATCTTATATCTGCTTTAAAGTAAATACATATACAATATTAACTGTTGATGATTGGTCCTTTTTAAGATTACATCACAAGTATAGTTTACAAACTATGGGAGAGTTCAGATCTAGGACATTGTAAGAAATATCTTGCTAGTTACTTAACCAATTCACCCCTAACAACACAATTGGACTGGTCTAAGTAATTGATTTACAAGAGAGTCCATTGTATTTGAGGGATAGGTGAGTTAACATTTCAATATCAATACACTCATTACTTTTAACATTAATCACACAGTAGGATATTTTCTGTGTAACACAATACTGCATACCTAGGACTATTTTGCCCAGGCTTTTTTTTCCATCTTACATCTAAGACTTTTTCACTATGTATTAAATCTATTTTATATTTGTTACAGAATTGGCTCTTCGTCTTTTAACAAGTTACGCCTTTTATTTTACATTTGCCCTCCCATGTAAGGGCAAAACCAACAAAAACCAATTGCAGGGCAAAGTTTCCAGATAAGCAGTATTTCATCGTCCTTTCACAATATCATCGGAGAAGAGTTGCTGTAAACACAAATCTTACACAGAGTCACAACTAACATGATGGATACCAAGCTATCTTCTCAACTTTATAAAAGTATCAATCACAGATGAAGCTTGTCTTTGAACTTTCAGATAAGTTGTTTTGTGCCAGTCTTCCAAAATAATCCTTAGTTCCAAATTCTTACAAAAGCAAATTACTTTAAATGTTAGATATATCTGGAAGTCTGCTACATGCAGCAAGATGACCATCCATAAAGAGCCTCGTGCCATTCAATGCACTAAAGATACTTTCAAACATATATTCTTTCTAATGTACATCTATTATTTCCTTTGGAAAATCTAACGAGGGACCTGCACAATGAATGACCACTGTACTTTAAAATAATTTTCATCAAAAAATTATGATGGCCAGCCATCAATTCCTTTCCAATTGCATCATTCACAAAATAGTCACAGAATAATCACATTGCGATCACATTCACAAACTAGTGATGACAGTTGTATGATATCCAAGTCACAAAATTAGCATCGGAAATTTGATGTCACAATTTGACACGTTTCGTGTCGGACATTTGATATCATAGTATGACACAACATTTACAATAACGCTGACGCCCGTTCCCAACAGATGGTGGGGGTGTGACAGGGGCAAAGTAGGCGTGGACTTTAATGTTTGGCAATCTCGTCTGAAATGTAAAAAGGAGTTTAATGAGCAAACTGATAATGGGCCACCACCATGTAAAACACCACTAAAACATACAATTTTTTCATACAGTCCAGTTCATATTTAGGGAAGAATATTCTATGTTTTCGGCAGTCAGAGTTATCTCCCATGTCAGCAGGTATCGATTGTGATGTCATGTCTTTATGTGAGAAAACAACGTCATTTTCACACAAACATCACGTCACAATTGAACTTTTCTCATTTTACGCACAAACAAATGACATCACAAATGACACCTGCTACAAGGGGTGGTAACTCTGGATAAAGAAAATACCTAATATATGCTAGATTTTCAAACAATTTGTTTCTATCGTAAAAATATCCTTCACTTAGCATGTTAAAGAAAAAAATACATTCACTGGGTTTTGAAATTATTTTTTCTATCATAAGAAATTTCTACTGATAATTAAGAAAAGATTCACACATTTCTTACAGCATGTATATTTATTACAAAATATTAAGAAGGATTTTGTTTTATAGATTGAAGAACAGACAAGAAAAGGGTCCTTACAACCAATGAAATGAGAGAAAACAAGGAATTTCATCTGATATAATATTTCTAATTTTGTAGATTTTTTTTCACACCTGAAACAAAAAGAGTTGCTGCTGCCTGCACCCATTCTCATATCTTATTAATCAACATGCCTGCACCCATTCTCATATCTTATTAATCAACATATGTTCAAAGTTCGGAAAATTAAAAAAAGAATAATACACCCCCCCCCTCCCAAATTGTCTTAAGGACCCCTTCCTCGACCACTGGCTCAAATAATACTTACTCGTAATCTTCTAATTCCAGCGCGAGTTATAAGTTGACAGTCATACAGTTCTATACGCTCCAGTCCCTGACACCCCATTAAATGTTCAAGAGAAGCGTCGGTTATCAACGGACAATTGTCAAGTTCTAATATATGTAAATGCTCAGTAGCACAAGCACTAGATCCAATATGGCGGATACCTTCATCTGTTAGCAATTCACAATGGGACAAGGTCTGTAAAAAAAGAGTGATGGCTTTACTTTTTTACAATAAAAAACATGGATACTGATAAGTTAAATGTCAAACAAAAGGTCACCCTGAGCCTTTGACTTGGATGACCTGAAAAGGTATTACTGCGAAATCTGTCTTGACAGACCACAGTCATGAAAGACCACCAGTCTTTTGAGACCACATTCTGAAAACCACTTGGTTAGATAATCCTTTAAAACCTATTTTGAGAGACCACCTGCCTTGAGAGACCATATTTCAGTGGTAGATGAGGTGGTGTCTCTAGACAAATTCCACTGTGTAACTTAAGATATTGTCTAACTTGACTTATGCCTTTTCAATCTTGGAAATAGCATAGGCCAAGTGTATCCAGCATTTGACATCTCAAGCTGTCATAGACCTATGCTTCTGGCTTTTCATCTGTGAGCTCCATTGAAGTGCCTGTAACATGATTAATCCTGGATCGTTCTTTGTCCAATCCAGGTAGACTTTCACTTCCATATCTGCAGTGAAAGATAGAGCTGATTTGTCAACTGCTAGAGATCCTGGTTGGTTACGTGTTCTGGCCACCAAAATATTGTCACCACAAAAGTATCATTGAATTTGAATAGTGTTTTCCACCACACTCAACATTTTTTCAGTTATATGGTGGCAGCCAGTGGAGGAGAGAGCCCAGTTACAATGAACTCAAGAAGAGACCACTGGCCTTCCATAAGTAAACTGGCAAACTTTCTCACAATAATCTGCTTAGGTTCCAGCAGGGCTCAAAGGTTCCAGCAGGGCTCGAACCTATGCTGACCAGAAGTGTGAGACTTCATGGTTCAGAGTGTGATGCTCTAACCACTCAGCCACAGAGACCCCAACACTGACTAGAGGTGAGAGACTTCATGATTTAAAGTGTGATGCTCTAACCACTCAGTCACAGAGGCCCTAAACACTGACTAGAGGTGAGAGACTTCATGATTTAAAGTGTGATGCTCTAACCACTCAGCCACAGAGACCCCAACACTGACTAGAGGTGAGAGACTTCATGATTTAAAGTGTGATGCTCTAACCACTCAGCCACAGAGACCCCAACACTGACTAGAGGTGAGAGACTTCATGATTTAAAGTGTGATGCTCTAACCACTCTGTCACAGAGACCCCAACACTGACTAGAGGTGAGAGACTTCATGGAGTAAAGTGTAATGCTCTAACCACTCAGCCACAGAGGCCCCAAACACTGACTAGAGGTGAGAGACTTCATGGTTCAGAGTGAGATGCTCTAACCACTCAACCACAGAGACCCCAACACTGACTAGAGGTGAGGGACTTCATGGTTCAGAGTGAGATGCTCTAACCACTCAACCACAGAGACCCCAACACTGACTAGAGGTGAGAGACTTCATGATTTAAAGTGTGATGCTCTAACCACTCTGTCACAGAGACCCCAACACTGACTAGAGGTGAGAGACTTCATGATTTAAAGTGTGATGCTCTAACCACTCTGTCACAGAGACCCCAACACTGACTAGAGGTGAGAGACTTCATGGAGTAAAGTGTAATGCTCTAACCACTCAGCCACAGAGGCCCCAAACACTGACTAGAGGTGAGAGACTTCATGGTTCAGAGTGAGATGCTCTAACCACTCAACCACAGAGACCCCAACACTGACTACAGGTGAGGGACTTCATGGTTCACAGTGAGATGCTCTAACCACTCAGCCACAGAGGCCCCACAAAAGGATTGTAATGGTACATAATACTTACCAAAGCACTAACATTGGGACAATAACTAGCAAGGTAATTCAGCGTAGCATCTGTGATCTGGAATGCAACAGAAATAACAGGATTAACACAGAAAATAGGGTGGACACTAAAACATACTTACACATGTTAAGGTCATACCTGGATATATTGAAATCAAAATGAAACAAAAATAAAATAAAGTAGCATCGTAAATTGGAATTGTAACAAGTCTGGGTGAATTTAAAACGAGGCAAAACCGTTTGCAAGTGTAGTAGAGCGAAAATAACACAGGGTGAAAGTAACCTTGTACACAATACTGAGATAGTAAAACCTGGATATATTGAAATCAAAGGGGAATGAATTTTTCTCTCAAATAAACAGGGGTTGTTAAATGAAACAAAAATAAAATAAAGTAGCATCGTAAATTGGAATTGTAACAAGTCTGGGTGAATTTAAAACGAGGCGAAACCGTTTGCAAGTGTAGTAGAGCGAAAATAACACGGGGCGAAAGTAACCTTGTATGCAATACTGAGATAGTAAAGAAATTTGGCCACAGAATCAAAATCATTTCAAATAAAGCAGGATTTACATGTAACAGAGTTCAATATAAAAGGGTTTAACTGTATTCTGCTGTACATGTAAAAGGATTTGCCGTGTAGAGGATCAAAAGAAGCTAGCTATGGGGTCACATGCGAGTGACCTCTCATATGTGTGTACTACCGTAAATTGGGATATTTTGGCATCCCTAAAATTTGGCCAATATGGTCTTAAATTGGTCAGTTGAATTTTGTCCATTTATGTTTATATCATGTTTAAATTTGGCCTACCATCAGATCTCGGTCTTTTCCTGTCAAACATTCCAGGTGTTTGAAATATCAAAATATTAAAGAGTATTGGTAGAATAATAAGAATTGATGCATCACATGGTACTTAATTAAGGATTGTTTTTCATTTTTTTCACTGCATTGAGTATAAATGCAATGGATTATGGAAAAAATTCTGTGCTGCACATTGAATTTTTTTCCATATTCCATTGCATTTATACTCGATGCATTCCAAAAAATGAAAAACAATCCTTATATTTATATATATTACCATTTTCTGTTAATCTGTAGTCAGCTGGTTACAAAATTCATTCTATTTAATTGGCTTTGCGGTAGGAGTTTTTCCATATGACGTAACAGCTAAACAGCTGTGTGAGACAAGAAGTAGTTCCCCATTTCAGTCCGGAAATACTAAATGGAATTAAGGTTTATTTTATTTTCATATCATTTTGAAAGAAACTAGTGATATGGAAAATTTTGAATACGAGTTAGATTTGTTTTTAAGTTATTTTAAAATATTCGTCTGCTTGGTAACCGGAAAGTTAAATGTGTCAGAAGAGAACTGAAAATGTGCATGCTGTATAATGTATTTACAATGAATTTGCATTTGAATTCTGATATATTATTAATGGGATATACTATAGAAAGTTTGAGACAGCTTATGAAGCGAACTTTCATTTCTTTGCCAGACGGTGGTCTGTGGTTCTGGTCATAATATGACCTAGATATATTGTGATATGGGCCTGAAGGCTGTACAATGTGCTACAGATGTAGTCTCGTGTTTCTGATTTCTTTCTGTGATTTTTATTTGTTTTGTGGTAGGCCTAATGTATGGCTTTTAAGATTAACTATATAAGAAATAATCATGTGATATTCTATTCTTTATTGATTCGTTCATGTATTCTTACGCTGAAAAGTAAAGCGGTTAATACTCGGGGCACGCGCCTGCATTTACAGAATAAACAATATATCACTCTATATACTTACAATAAAGGGAATCATAGTCGGTATGTAAATATCAACGATTAAAGTCCACAAAGTGTCATTTTAAAAATCACTTGTTTGTTAATCTATAAAACACTTTTTAAAATATTTTTAAAAAGTACCGATAGGAACATTGTGTTCATATTCTGAATGGTTTAATTTTGGCTACTTTAATTGGGTGGCCAATTTGGCTAAAACTAAACAATGGCCAAAATATCCCAATCTAAGGTATTCGACCAATGAAAACATGACTTACAAGATCTTGACAGTTTATCAAATGGTAAAATGTTATTCATTTTTATACGAAATAGTCAATATGCTGAATTTACATGTAGCATCTTTGCTGATTCAATAGTATTCTAGGTAATGAAGGGAATTCTATACTTGTGGACTTTGTGTGTTCTGTGTTTGTGAGCTTATAATGTTTACATCCCTTCAAGATCATTTAAGCCATATGTTCATTGGTCAAACATACACATCTACGAAGTCACTCACATGTGACCCATTGTGGGTTTCATTAGATCCTGTATGCAACATATCAGCTATAGGTTTTTAATTAGATTGACACTCTCAAAAAGCATTAGTAAATGTTCATTCCAGGATAATATTTTTTCTAAAATGGCCTATTGGTTTTTAAAAATGAAATTTTGTGTAGTGACACAAGAAAGCCTAAATTTAATATTGAAGTTTGATGTCACAAAAGTATGCTTCTGTGAATCAACATTATACATGTTTTACTTATGCACATTATGTAAAAACTTCTTATAAAGGATAGTTTTTGTTGTTTTTCAATATTTTGAGAATAACTGAAGAGAGATGTTAATTTTTACACCAGAACTATACTTCTAGTCTTCCACCCCTGCAACACAATGGACTATACTTCATATCAATGACAGAACCCAATCAAACTTTGAATTTAAGGGTGACCGATATAAGCGCAACTGATCAGACTTACTTGAATACATTCTTCCAGATCCATCTTCTCCAGTTTGTTACAGTTCTGAAATCATACAACTTGCTAATCAATATATTACTATTAAGTTTGTACTGTACTTTCATTAGCAGGATTGAGATTTTGCTTCTTTCTGTGATACAGTGGATCCTGTCTTCAAAGACCACTCTCATAAAAGAGCACCTGTCTTTTGAGACCACATATAGAAAACCACTTGGTTAAATACAGTCAAACTTGTATATAAAGACCTCCAAAGGGATACAACAAAACCAGTCTTTATAGGGAGGTGGTCTTTACATAGAGGTTGATTTGTACTACTGGAGATGCAGAAAATGGTCTTTGTGACCAGGAGGTCACTATACACAGGTGGTTGCTAAAGCAAGTTTTACTGTAACCCTGTACAATAAATATCTCCTGAGAGACCACCTGTCTTGTAAGAGCAGATTTCAGTGGCAGATGGGATGGTCTCGAAAGATAGATTCCACTGTCTCTGGTGTGGCTTTATATTCACGAGCAATGAATTGTTTCTGATCTTAATCATGTTAACGATATTGATACAAATTTTACTGGCAACCAACCAATGCTCACCAAATAACAATGGATTATTTGTTGGTGTCTGAAATATCCACATTCACACAGCTGTTGACTAGTTCTGTTTTATCTCTGCCGTCATTGGTCACTGACTATCCAATCACAGGAAATGTCTCTAAAGACTTTGTTAGTGTATATCAATTATATCCCTGTTTCTAGACATTTGTAACAAATTTAACATACAGTAAAAGGATAAACAAAAAGTAGGCTATAGAAATATTATTTACATGGATTTTAACCATTTCACAGAAAACTTTAGCAACTGGCAAACTAAAAATGGACATGGAAATAAAGAGCCTACCTTTCTGATATTATCCCATAATATGTGACCATAAGAAAAAAAAATGAATGAAGCTAAAATTAGGAATATCACTAACCCCCACCCCAAATAAAAGAAACAACAAAAAACAAACAAAAAAATACCTTGGCAAGGGCCTGGAATCCATTGTCTGTAAAATGAGAACAGCATGCCACTTCTAGAGTTCTGGAGAGAAAAAAAGTCTGACTCATGAATACACATAGTAACAGAAACAAAACAATAACTTGTAAATTCAAATATGTCAAATAAAGATTTGTTTGTTTTCAAAAGTTTAGAATTTTTTCAGACATAGGGACTTTCTTTTATCAAAAATACAAGTGCCTGATGCCTGACAAAATACAAACAAGAACACACATATAGTAGGGCTGTGTATCCTGACTCAAAAGTGTATCATGATATGTCAGGATGAATGAAAAGCGTATCACCATGTATCACGATATATCATATTGTTAGGAATATTCAGTGTAACATTGAAACAATAGTGTGAAACATAGAAACAGTGAAAGGAGAACTACTAATTATTCATTACATCTTGTACATTGGTAACTTATTTTAGACAAAAGATATAATTTGTTGATATATAGCATTTAGGTGGCACCAACAGACACTGAAATACTCATGAAGTAACCAACATAATTCCATATTTTATTTTGCCTGAAAATGTCGATATTTTTTTTCATATCAATAAATCGTATCGGCAGAAATATATATCACAATATATCGTTGTATCGCTATATTGTTACACCACTTATATATAGTAATGTGATATATAGTCTAGACTACATGTACAAATCATAACATATCATTTTAATAATTCTCCTCAATTTTGCCAAATACTAAAGAGCACCTTGATGGAAATATGAAAACTTCAGTATATATAGACCTCATATGGTTAATAACTCATGCATGCATCGGGTTCTGGATGTTGTTCTTTTAAAAAAGACAATAGTTGTTTGAGTATAACATGTATAAATACTGAAATTTTCTTTTTCACTCAAGATGTTCTTTAGACCTCTGTCATGGTTAGATAAAAAGTTATGTGAAAGATTTCAGTTATGGACAAACAGGAAAACAGAAAGTTAAAAAACAATATGCCATCCCTCGATCTTCAATCTCAAAATCTTAAAATAAATTTTAGCTAAAAACATATTTCTCCCATCCACCAATTGGGTAATAGCAGAATCAGTCATTTTCCAGGGCAATAACTTACCGTAACTCATGGCAACCATGTCCTAGAGAAACAAGGGAGGCATCAGTTAACCGGGCACAGTTGGATATACAAACAAACAACAGTTCATGGCAATGATTTCCTATTTCACTTACAGCTTCGTCTGTTATATTCTAAAAAAAAAAAATCACTGGTTACCAAGGCAACATACACTAGGTGATTTTGATTCTCCTCATTTTGCAATGAAATGTAGAGCATTATAAAATCCATACACACTATACACAGATGTCAGATTTTGTTTCTATTTAACCCATTCACCCCTAAATACCTGAATGGTATGCTCTTTCTATTGTTTAGGACCAGTCTACTGTGGTCTGTAGGGTTGAAAGGATTAAGGGAGTTTTATGCCCTAATCAACATTTTTTCAGTAATATGGTGGCAGACATGTTTTAATGGTGGAGGAGAAAATCCGGTTACAATGTAGCTGGGAAAAGACACCAATTGTTCCAGTGGGAATAGAACATGCGCATACTTCATGGTTTAAAGCGCTTTGCTTTGACCACCTAACCACAGAGGAACATAGATATCAGAGAGACATAGATAATCATAACATAGCGTTAATGAAGTCCATTAATTTCTCATTAGACCCTTTACAAGGTTTGTTTGAAGATCATAAATAATGGCTCATTCAAAACTGATAAACAATGAACTCAACCTGTCATCAATAATAAAGGTCAGTCCATTCATGTATGTTGGAGTGAGCAAGTCAAACACACATTTCTTTATATTACTGAAGTTTTACATTCTGGTATAACTAAAGCCAACCACACTGCATTCAAATTTTAGAGAATGCATACCTCTAATTAAAGTAATAAACCCCATAAATCAGTGAAGTAGATACAAGGCAGATGTACAACCTAAGCTGTCCTGTAAATAGAGCTAACCATTTGACTACTGACAATACTTACATTACAACTATGTAAATCTATTTTTCTGAGATTTTTACAATGCTTTGCTATATGACCGATACCAACATCTGTAACCTGTGGAGTAAAAAAAAACCATAATAGATTAAAATACACCAGAAGTGGTCAATACACCAGTAGTGGTCAATACACCAGTAGTGGTCAATACACCAGTAGTGGTCAATACCTCAGTAATGGTCAAGACATCAAATGCATCAGTTGTAGTCAACATATCAATAGTGGTCAATACATCAGTAGTGGTCAATACCCTAGCAGTGGTTAACATATCAGTACTGGTCAATACATCAGTAGTAGTCAATACATCAGTTATTGTCAATAAATCAGTAGTGGTCAATACATAGTGGTCAATAATTCAGTGGTGGTCAATATATCAGTTGTGGGCAATACACCAGTAATGGTCAATACATCAGTAGTGGTCAATACAGTGGTGGTCAATACATCAGTGGTGGCCAATACATCAGTTGTGGTCAATACACCAGTAATGGTCAATACATCAGTTATGGTCAATACAGTGGTGGTCAATACATCACATCACCAGTGGTCAATACAAAGTGGTCAATACAGTAGTGGTCAATACATCAACAGTGGCCAATACATCAGTTGTGGTCAATACACCAGTAATGGTCAATACATCAGCTGTGGTCAATACAGTGGTGGTCAATACATCAACAGTGGTCAAAACATTAGTAGTGGTCAATACATCAGTGGTGGCCAATACATCAGTTGTGGTCAATACACCAGTTATTGTCAATAAATCAGTAGTGGTCAATACATAGTGGTCAATACATCAGTGGTGGTCAATACATCAGTTGTGGGCAATACACCAGTAATAGTCAATACATCAGTAGTGGTCAATACAGTGGTGGTCAATACACCAACAGTGGTCAAAACATTAGTAGTGGTCAATACATCAGTGGTGGCCAATACATCAGTTGTGGTCAATACACCAGTAATGGTCAATACATCAGTTGTGGTCAATACATCAACAGTGGTCAAATTGGTTGCTGACCAGTATAGGCTACATAAAAACGTCAAAATTTGACAGAAAAGTTAGACGTGGTCTTATACCTGTCCGAGTCCTCTACCAATGAATGTATGTAACTCTGTGCAGCCTTTAGCCAATGCCTCTAAACCATCACTAGTGATCTTCATACACCAAGATATATTTATTGTTTTAAGACTTCGACAGCCATCACTGAAAAAAAAAAAACAAAGTTCAATTTACAGGAACTCATTTAGCCAGGCAAATTTGAGGAATTAACAATTCCGATGGGCATATCGCCAAATTATAAAAATCAACAAAATCACTCCATCTACTTTTACATGTATATCTAAACCAAACAGGATGAACCTACTTGAAGAAATAACCTAGAAATGTTGAAATATTTGAAAAAGATAAATGAGTAAAATCAACAAAGGGGCATAACTCTTGCATTTTTTAGTTGAACACAATCTACGTTGTCTAGTTGAAGAAATGACTAAGTTTTTTTCTCAGACAAAAATCAACAAAAGGGGAATAACTCTACAAAAATGATGGTAGGTGTGCAATTTCTGTGTGACACTGTCTACTTTTAAGATGTATACCAACATCAAATATCAGGATCTTAGTTGAGGAAATGAAGAAGACATGGCCCCCCAAAAATAGATAGATGGAATGACAGATAGACACAACATAAACTTATATTTCCCTGGGAACTGGTATTGGACTGATCAATAGTCTCTCAAAAATATGTTTGTTTTTTTTGTTTATTGTTGTTTAACGTCCAACCCAAGAATATTTCACTCATATGGAGACGTCAACAAATGCCTATGAAGGGCTTAAAATTTTGGCCTATGCTCAGCACTTACGGCCACTGAGCAGTGAGGGTTCTATAACGTCCCGACACCTACTGTGACACGGGACTTCAGTTTTTACTGTCTCATCTGATAGACAGGAAACCAATCTGCTGCCGGCTGGACTCGAACTCACGACCTCGCGATCAAGAATCGAGCGTGCTACCAACTGAGCCAGGCTGGCTCCTCAAAAATATGAAACCATATATTTGCATATTAACATATGCAATGGGTGCAAGAGAAAACATATACGGTATACTTTGAAATTTTCACTGTTTAATTTTTTGCCATTTTCGACCTTATATGAAAGGTCAAATTTAAAATGAGAGCAAAAATTTCCAGCTAAGTATTAAAACATGGATATACCTGCCTACCATGAGCCTATATTGATTTAGGGTGAATTTAAGACAAAGTGAACACGTTTTCCGTCACAAATAAGCAGGGGCGAAATTGTAGGCTAAAACAATCTTATTAAAGGGGGTCTGGATCAGTATTGAGGCCATAAAATGAGTCCAGGTTGAAGGCTCTGAAAGCTCTACGAAAATCAAAATTTCATGACCTATTGAGACCAGTGTTGGAGAATACTACAGTAAAACTTGCTTTAACTACCACTTGTGTATAAAGACCACCTGGTCACAAAGACCGTTTTTTGCTGTCCCCAATAGTACCATTTGTGTACAAATCAACCTCTATATAAAGACTACCTCCCCATAAAGACTGGTCTTCTTGTGTCCCTAAGGAGGTCGTTACATACAAGTTTCACTGTATTTGATGGGAAAAGAGTATCTATTCATCTTCAGTTTATTAAGTTTTTCAACACTACATACCATAATAGACTGGTCTGAGGCAATAGAAAAGAGCATACCATTTAGACACATAGGGGTCAAAGGGTTAACATTGTGGATGCCTTGGGATACATGTATACATGATCGTCATGATAATGATAATAACAAGTCGATCAGAAAATGTCAAATGTACAAGTTTATGCATCACATATAATATCTTAAATATTTTTAAAAAAATGTTGATAAGATGCCAAATTATCTATTATGCAGATGGATTCTGAAAGCCAACTTGACTTTGTTGTCAGACATGTCAAATTTTGGGCAAATTTTAAGGAATAAAATCTTATAACTTGGTAATGACAAAAAGTCAGGATTGTCAAAATCCAGAGGTGCCTACCCTCTTTGCAGTCAAACATTGTGTAAAAATTATTTAAGGATTCATAGAGGCAAACTCAAGTTATTGTGAGACATGCACAGATGGATGGACAGCCGTTTCGGAAAACCGTACAGTAAAACCCGCTTTAGCGACCACACGTGTATAAAGACCACCTGGTCACAAAGACCATTTTTTGCTGTCCCCAATAGTACCATTTGTGTACAAATCAACCTCTATATAAAGACTACCTCCCCATAAAGACCGACTTTCTTGTCTACCTAAGGAGGTCGTAATATACAAGTTTTACTGTATAGCATAATACCTCCATTAAAGATGTGCATATAAAAATCATAGTAAGGGCTATCTAAATAATTCACCTTTATTTCATATAGAAATTAATGTTTCATGTGAAAACTTTAAAGCAATAAAACCTCATCAGTGATACATTTACTTAAAAGTTTATGTAATATTTTTAATCTTAATCACTCATATAGAGTCAAACTTCCATTAAAGGCCACTTCTATACAAAGGACACCTGCCAATAGAGGCCATTCAAACATAACCTTTTTTAACTTTTTATAATGAATAAAACTTTTTATAAAGGCCACCTGTCTATAACAGCTACTTACTGTCAGTTCCTTTGAGTGGCCTTTATAGACAGGTTAGACTTTCACATAGTCCCAATTTTGTTCCTAATACAGGTAAGTGGCATATTTGTAAAACTGGAAAACTGGGCAGATATAAAATGGACATACCTTAAACCTTTTAAAGAATTAACTGACACCTGAGGACAGGAGCTAATGTCCAACCAACTCAGCTTGTGACTGTACTTCCCCAGACTCTCGCATGTCCTAAAAATAGATCAACAAAATATTGACTTTACATGATACATTGCAAACTTGTTTAATAATTTTGGTAATAAGCATGAATAATGGTAACCTGAAAGTACTTAACATACTGAAGCTATAATATTTGAACATTTCTTTTTAAATTTGCATTTGCAAAAAGAACAATATTTTTCCTTCTGAAAATGGAGGTATAGAAAATATTTAAGAAGTCTTGTACATGGTGCATTGATTTTTAACTTTCACAATCAATGATACCACAATAGCAAATAAGATATGTTTATTGTGAAATGTGATGTATATTCCACAGAAAATCAATTTGCTATGTGCATGTACATTCTCCCAATCAAAACATTGGCAACACCAGCACAGGTAAAATTCATCCAATCAAAACATCTGTGACATCAATACACGTAAAATTCATCCAATCAAAACATGGGTAATACTTATGCATGTAAAATTCACCAAATCAAAAACATTAGTACTGGAACAACATACGTGTCTGTGATTTCCTTGCAATTGTTAAGATTCAGTTCCTCTATATTTCTACACTGTTGGGCAAATGTTCTGCAAATAAACAAGAAATGTTACTGTACAATTGCTTTTATTCACGGGGATTTAATTTCGCTATATTTGCAGTCATAGATAAATCTGTGAAAATAAATACCTGTGAATATAATACCTTACACTTTTGAAGTATCAGAAAGACAATTACTAACCTATCTTGCGCGAAATTTAATACCCGTGAATAAGTTCCTCTTAGAAAAACACAAAATTTTCTCCCCATGAAATTACATAACTATACAGTATTACTATTATGTATCAGGAAAAAATTATCTGCTTAGCATCAGAATCACAAAAAAGTCTACTAATATACCGAGAAAATACCTGAACTAAAACTCACAAAAACTTGATGATTTTGTTTATTTTATGGATGGAAAATACTTCATGGTGGCCACAATTTAATTAATCTGGAAAGGACCTCTTTGTCATCTGCAAACACTCTGACAAACTTCTGAAGTTAAATGGACCTTGAATCCCTACTGACTACAGGTAGATATAAACTGTTAAGAATATCAATTTTAATGCTATTAACACTCTGCCAGATGGCCACGGAGGACCTTAAATGACAAAAGAGAAAGCAGTCAAATTCATACTCAACCTGTTTTTGTGGTCACAAACAGATCAGTGGTGAAGCAATCATGAAAACAAACATATCTTTAAGTACAGTCTACTTACATAAAAAGGCTGCCTCTGTATAAAGGGCACCTGTCTATAAAGGCCATTTGTTGACTTCTTTATAATGAATAAACCTCTTATAATTAGATTATAAAGGCCACCTGTCTGTAACAGCTACAGTAGTAAGTGTTGAGAAAAAAAATGGTGTTACATCAGGTCTTGAATCCAGGCGTATTAAAGTTGTGTATTTCCATTCAGAGTTTGAGTAATGGAAATCCTCATGAGGTATAAATAGGTCAGTATGTGTTACGTGTCTCGTGACGTAATTTTTATTGTCTGCTTTGTGTTTGTTTACATTCTGTCTGAGTAACAAAATGGAGGTGAAGCGAGATGAAATGTCGCAATCTTTGAAACAAATTATCATAGAACTTTATTCGAATGAAGAAATAATGTCTGTCATTGCTAAGAGCGTAAATAGGTCTCTAGCATCAGTTTACAGAATTCCACGATTTCAAAGCACTGGATATGTAGAAAACCTGCCCTGATCAGGTCGACCCTGTTCCATTGACGGTAGGGAGTACCAGAGTCTCCAGTGAATAGTAAACCAGGATCGGAGGGCTCCGTTAGGAGAAATTACAGCACGTTTTTATGAAAATAGAGCAACATTAGTGTCACAAAGACTGTTAAACGTCGACTTAAAGAAAATGGCTTTTCTAGAGGTGTTTACAAGAAAAAAAATGTAATAAAAAATGTTAACAGAAAGAAATGTCTGTCTTGGTGCAGAGAAAAGAGAAGGTGGAATGTGGAAATTCAGTGGTCTAAAGTGATTTTAGCAATGAATCTCAAATATATGTTGGCGAAAATAACCGTGTTTATGTGTGGAAAAAAGGCCGGAGAAGGTTGGAGACCTGACCTCATAGCACAACAAAATGGCCGCAAGTTTAGCATTATAGTGTGGGGATGCTTATGTTTTCATGGTGTGGGAACTTTATGTAGAGTTGAAGGAAATATTAATTCTGTATACAGTATACAGACATTTTGGATACGAACCTTTGGCCAGTTCTTGTACATCATTTTCAAGATGGGATTTACATTTTCTAAGACGATAATGCCCCCGTACAACACTCTCGTTTAACACAGGAATTCATTGCCAGAAATCAAACAAAAAGCATGCCTGCACAGACATAAATATAATTGAAAATATTTGGCTTTATATTAAAAAAAACTCCAAACACAGATCCACAACATAAATTCCACCGACGAACTTTTTCAACAAACACTTTGAATATGGCAGGACATTAACTTAAATTATGTAAGAAACATTTATAATTCTATTCCCCTGAGATTCCAGCAAGTTATAAGATTGAAGGGTCACCTAACAAAATACTGAGGAAAGTTATTTTATTTATTCAAGTCAGCCAGCTGTCAAGATTGTTTTTTGTGTTAACAACGCAACACTTTTTTTTTCTCAACACTTTTGTTCCCCTACTGTACATTTGTCTGGTCCCTTGAGTGGACTTTGTAGACAAGTTTAACTGTTCTTGGATATATTAATAGTTAACATTTTACATTAATCAATATGCATTCCCAAGGTCTCACTAACGTTTGAAATAACTAAAGAAAATATGGCAATCATAGTGGTTAACTTCATTTTTGTGATAAACTAAATCAAATGTTATTCAAATGAAGACAATAAATGGAAGAGAACTGAGTTCAACTCCATGAACTTAAACAAAGTTTACAAAATGAAGTATCAAATTTAAATTTGTGCATATCTATTATCATGATTATATCTTAAAACTGAAATGATTTAATCTACTTAAAATAAAGACTGTCTAGTTTGTTCAAAATGCTCAATACTATGGTTGAACAGATAGATAAACATAAAAACCAACATGCCCTGAAATTTTGAATCTTGGGACGCATAAAATCTGCAATAATTAAAGAATGAGTGGCAGGAAAGTTTGATAATAGAATTTGATTTTCAGACATGTAATAAGTGTAGACATCCTGTAGCTATTTGTCAGAAAACATATTAACCTTATTTTTTGTTACATAACGAGTGGTTATTTACAACACAAGTAAGGCCAAATAAACAAATGTATATGGTTCTCAGGACATTGCCTTGCCTCCTAAATTCTTGGCCTATGTGTTGTTTTTATTGCTGTGTAATAACAAGATGTGTTTGTGAAACACAAATGCCCCCCAGTCCCAACAAATTTTTTGCAATGTCCTACATTTTGACCCCACCCCCAGGGGCATGTGATGTCCATGAAGAGTGAGCAACCCTTAGATGAACCTACAGTCCAAGTTTGGTTACTGTATCACAATCCAAACTTGAAATATTACACTTTATAAGTAAGCGGGACAGAATTACGGACAGACAGACAAACAGACAGAGAGACGATCCAAACACTATATGCCCCTGGCAGACCTTTCAGGCTGGTGGCATAAAAAGAATCACTCATTTAACCATAGCTATGGTAGAAAAATAAATTCTCTCGTGATTCAAATGAGGGTAACATACTGGGGCAAGTTTTGCTAAAGGTCGTAACTTTACGCGTAGCAGCAAATCTAGACTTGCGTCTTAAATGAATTTCATTAAAGGTCGTATCTTTCATCCTATGTATAAACTTACGCCTGAGTCTATCTCTGCTCAAAACTAAAATCCAAATAAAATTGTAACTGGAGTTATGTCTGAAGTTTCGACTACATTTACAGGCAAAGTTATGACTTCTAGTGAAACTGGCCCCTGGTCAGAAGATAATCAAATATCAAGTGAAATAAACATGGCAATTCTGATGTTGATTAAAGGCAAAAAATAAAATAAAAAACAACATGAAAACTGTACCCATAGGCCTACAGAATTGAGAATAAAAAAATATTATATAGGCCCAAAGTACCTTGCAACATTTTCAAAATCAATTGTTCGAGAACCAGAATATTTTTTAAAATGCCCTGATCAATGAACATCATTATAATCATGACATTCAGGCGAAATTTTCACAGCTATTAACCGACGCAGATCCTTTCATCGAGAAAATTTACATTTGATGGGATTACATAATGTTGTTTTATTTCAGATCTGCCACTAACAATTAAGATGGTTGCAGTACAGTTATTAAAGTCTGCATTCTTAAATTACAAACTGAATCAATATCTGATACATCTACAGAATTATGACAAAATTGGCACAAACTAGTGTATTCTGTACTTCTAGAACACAGACCATGTCATACAACATCAGGGAAATATGGAAAACAATCAATCAATCAATCAATCAATCAATCAGTCAATCAGTTAGTCTGTGTCTGTTGATCTATCTATCTATCTATCTATCTATCTATCTATCTATCTATCTATCTATCTACCTATCTATCTATCTGTCTATCTATCTATCTATCTGTTTATCCATTCATTTATCTATCTATCTAATCTATCTATTTGTCTGTCTGTCCATCTGTCTTTCTGCCTGTCAATCTCTATCTAAAACACTCTTGACAGGATCCAAAACACACTAAATAAAACAAAGCAATTTACACACAACAATTTCCTTGTACAGTTTGTATGAAAGGCAGCAAATTAAAATCTTTTTGAGTATCTGAAATTTAGACAATGTACCAGGCTATATATTTTTTCATCTTCATTTAAACTGTTATACCCAACAAAAGAAGGCACTTAAACTGTTATACCTAACAACAGAGGGCATTTAAACTGTTATACCTAACAACAGAAGGCTTTAAACTGTTATACCTAACAACAGAAGGCATTTAAACTGTTATACCTAACAACAGAAGGCATTTAAACTGTTATACTTACAACAGAAGGCATTTAAACTGTTATACCTAACAACAGAAGGCATTTAAACTGTTATACTTACAACAGAAGGCTTTAAACTGTTATACTTACAACAGAAGGCATTTAAACTGTTATACCTAACAACAGAAGGCATTTAAACTGTTATACCTAACAACAGAAGGCATTTAAACCGTTATACCTAACAACAGAAGGCATTTAAACTGTTATACCTAACAACAGAGGGCATTTAAACTGTTATACCTAACAACAGAGGGCATTTAAACTGTTATACCTAACAACAGAAGGCATTTAAACTGTTATACCTAACAACAGAGGGCATTTAAACTGTTATACCTAACAACAGAGGGCATTTAAACTGTTATACCTAACAACAGAGGGCATTTAAACTGTTATACCTAACAACAGAGGGCATTTAAACTGTTATACCTAACAACAGAGGGCATTTAAACTGTTATACCTAACAACAGAAGGCATTTAAACTGTTATACCTAACAACAGAAGGCATTTAAACTGTTATACCTAACAAGAGAAGGCATTTAAACTGTTATACCTAACAACAGAAGGCATTTAATATGTTATACCTAACAACAGAGGGCATTTAAACTGTTATACCTAACAACAGAAGGCACTTAAACTGTTATACCTAACAACAGAAGGCATTTAAACTGTTATACCTAACAACAGAAGGCATTTAAACTGTTATACCTAACAACAGAGGGCAAGTTATAACAATAGCAAAAAGACAAGAAGACTAAAATGGTCCATTACACATGTACAGTCAAACTTGCATTAAATGCAACCTCTGTATAAAGGGCACCTGTCTATAACGGCTTCTTTTGCCTGTTACCTTTGAGTGGCCTTTATAGACAAGACTTTAAATATGTTTCATACCACATTTAAATGTAAAAAATAAATATTTACCTTAGAGCTGCGTCTGTTATACTTTGGCAGCCACGTAGACTTAATGACTTCAGAAAGCCACCACATCGTTTTGATATGTTTTCGACCACAGGACCCTGTGAAAGGCAAAGGTATTAGATATAGATTTAGGTTAAAATTACAAAAAGGATACCAGAGTGACATGTTAGGCAACTCTATATTTACAGTTGGCATTGAAAGGCTGCCATAACTCTTGTAATTACTATGAAGAAATTCTTCATTTACAGCAAATATTGCAAAGCTACGATAGTTCTCTGTATTACTGTATAGTCAAATTCTATACTATAGCTGACACAGCAAGGCTACCACAGTTCTCTGTAATTATGTATAGTCATATTCTATACTATAGCTGGCACTGCAAGGCTACCATAGTTCTCTGTAATTATGTATAGTCATATTCTATACTATAGCTGGCACTGCAAGGCTACCATAGTTCTCTGTAATTATGTATTGTTAAATTCTATACTATAGCTGGCATTGTTTGGCTGCCATAGTTCTCCACATCAAATTTAATTTTCATAAATGACATCACATGGCTAGCACAGTTCTCTCACTACTACATACAATTCTATATTTACAGTTACATGTAACACCATGGGGCTAACATAGTTCTCTCCGTTACTGAATAGACAATTCTATACTCATAGATGACATTAATAAAATGGCTGCCACATTTCTCCCAAATATTGTACAGCCAATTCTGTATTCACAGCTGACACTACAGGGCTGCCATAATTCTCCTACAGTATATAGGTCATTCTATATTCTCATCTGGCACTGCAAGGCTGCCATAATTCTCCTATTTTTATAGTATATAGGCCATTCTATATTCACATCTGGCATTACAAGGCTGCCATAATTCTCCTATTACTATAGTATATAGGACATTCTATATTCTCAACTGGCATCGCAAGGCTGCCATAATTTTCCAAATTCTACTGTGTATAGACCATTCTATATATATCTATATACTGCTTGGAAAAGATGCAAGTACAGTTTGATTTGAAAAACAAATGGCAGTCGGTCTCATTTGAATTTCCGTTTCGTCACACTACATGCACTTTAATATTGACAGAGTCTTTCAATATTGGCCTAAGTGGGTTTTTTTTAACATTGGCTCAGTTTTTTCAATATTGCCTAGTTTTGAATTTCATATTGTTTGGGCGAAAAATCTCATATTAGTCCAATATTACTATAGCTAATTAAAAATACACATGATACAACATATAGACCATAATATATGCAAAGCTAGCAGGACAAGGCTTCCATAGTTTTACTTCATTAGTGCAAAGACCCTTCTATAATTTTTGCCTGTAAATAGATACTTGCATGTACATGTACATGTTATTAGAGGTTACACACATATAATTATCAAACTAAACTGCTGAAAATATCACACATAATTATGCTATCGTATAGCCCCAAGATAAAGATAGCATTTTGTATTATTGTCAAGATTATACTGATATGCAAAAAAAAAATTAAAAAAACTATTCTGTCGGTTATGAATTATAAAAACACACTAAAAAAGAAATAGTTATATGCAACAAAATTATGGTAGAAAAGAAGAAAATCAATATGTAGTCTTAAGATTTTTTTTTTCATAACTTGGAAATTAAAAACCAGAGAAAAGCAGAGTAAATACACAAGACAATTGGATGACATATCAATGCTCTTCAATCCAACCATTTTGAATGTCATAAATAATAAATATATTCTTGAAACAAGACATGTTTTTGTCATAAAAGATGATAGGAATCTATGTAAAAATCAATACATTTTCTTTTTTTCCTGGAACGGAGAGAACAAACTTTCATTTTTTCTTCTTTCTGGAACAGAGAATGATAGAAGATCGTCCCCAGTAAAAATTATGTTGAAACTTATGTGTGCACAACTCTGAAGTGACATTTTCTTCCTATGTAAAAACATACACATCCTGTGATGAGCATCCATACATATAAAAAGAGGTGTTCTCATATGTCGTCATCGGAATAAATCATGAATCTGAAAACCCGACAACGATATCATGAAAATATTTAAGCTAGTTGATATTACCACCCCCACTGAAAAAAGACTGTATCTACTTAAGCTTCTTACACATATGAAAATTACAAACACTCTTGTGGAACTCCTAAAAAATAAATTTTTTGTTTTACATTTATTATGTGTCTGTCTCACTAAGGGGATATTATGCATGTAATAAACAACAGACAAACACGCTTGATTGGCATATGTTGCAAGAACATTTCCTGAATTTATTTCTGTGGAATATTGTCATATTATTATGACAATGCTGACAAAATCTGCTGATATTGCGATGCCAATTTCAATCAGGATAACAGCTCTACATATAAGACAGAATTTAGTCCAATGACAGACATGAGACCTGATCTAATTCCGCAAATATACATGTATTTTTTCTGTGCTATGTCTGTATTATTTCCTTAAATATTTGTCCTTAACTAATGATGCCAATACTTACCACTATATCTCTTTGAAATTCAAATAAATCAACTCTTTGCCAATTACTTCCATCTAGAGCCAATATATTCCAAAACTAAAAGAAAGCAGGAAATTGGAAACAGTCAAGTTAAACACATTTTCAAATATCTTTGACCATACAGTGAAACCTGTATATAGGGGCCACCCAAGGGACCAGAAAATATTGACCTTTATATGCAGGCCGGCTGACCAAGGTAAAGACATTTTCATAATACAGTGAGGTTCAATTTAGTTGAATTTAGTATACAGTCAAGGGACTTGAAAAAACTGGCCTTTATAAGCAGGTAATCCTTATATAGAGGTGGCCACTATAACAGGTTTTACTGTATTTACTTTGTCTGGTTCAGTGCTGTATTTTCCATATAATTCGGTATGCTATCTGGGCCTGAAGTCTTCAGATTTACTCAGTACTCAAGCTCAACTAACTTTCAATGATTTTCAGGTTAAAACACGCAAAATTTATTCTGTAACTGGACATGTTTGTATATTGACGGCATACAATTATAAATAATGATAATAATTACTGCTCATTTGAAGAAAACTTCAGAAATATTAAAAACTTCATTTTTTACAGAAAAAACATAAGTATGATGCAAAAATTTATATGTGAATGATGAAAAATAATAATGTTTCCTAATCACTCAAACTTTAAAGTTTTACAAATGATTATATAGTCCAAATAATGAAATAAAAGTTGAGCTTGAGTATTAAGTAAGTTTGGTGACTTTGGACCCAGACACACTGGACGTGAAGAAACACACATATCATGGCAATGATAGATCGTAAACATTTCACATTGGCCATGACATGAAATCTTAGTTTTAAAGCTCATCTCAAAGATTCATGTTTTTTTATTTTTACTCTGAAAAGTCCTGGCATATTTCATTCAATCTAGGCAATATATTAAAAATTTCTACGATGATATATCTTTCGATTTTTTCAGTTACAGTTTAGGTCTATTTGCAGGATATGCTTTTTATCAAAGTGACAGGCTGTATGCCTTTCAGGATTTGTGATGGTTCCTTTGGGCCATCACTTGAACCCATGGGTCTTGTGGATGAGATTTAAACGTTACTGCAAGGGGTATGGCATATTGAAGAAACCTTTACCTTTACACAAGTCCATAACATCATTAAAATGTTGGCACTTCACCTAAATTGATCTATCACCAAGTGTCTGACACATGACTGTCCATGTGCTTTTTTGACATCTTTCGATTGTGATGTCATACTCACAAAAGTCTTTGATGGGTCATTTCATTGTGATTTCATTTAATGGAAAAGTTTGCCAATTTCGGTCATTTGGCAATAGGTCAATCCCAATAGTTTTCACAAAATTTTCAAGTTACAGTAAAACCTGCTTTAGTGACCACCTGTGTATAAAGACCAACTAGTCATAAAGACCGCTTTTTGCTGTCCTCAATAGTACCATTTGTGTACAAATGAACCGCTATAAAGATCATCTCCCTTTAAAGACTGGTTTTGTTGTGTCCCAAAGGGGTCTTTATATACAAGTTTCATGGTATTTTCTTGCCAACTTTCTCATTTTTATTCTTCAAACAACCAAATCTGTTTACACTGAATATAGCTAACTTGAATTTGGGCTTTCAGCTCAGTTGAACTATAAATGTCATCGAGGAATTCCTTTTATGTCAATTGAGACATAGCAATTTTGCTGAGCTTTCATTTACAAAGAAAGATAGACCTCATATCTAATCTACCATATATATGATTGAATTGTATGGTCGAGTAAATCAATCAGAGCCAATCAAAGAAAAATTAATTTGAAAAAAAAAGGTACAGATGTTTGGTCGGAAATAAAAATCAATTGAGAATTACAGATGGAAGTTTTTATACCAACACATCTGTACACATGAAGGCGTTAACAGCTTACAATACACTACTATCCATAGCGCAGATGATCCTAGGTGTGCAAACAATGTATCTTACCTTTGACACTTGAGCACAGCGACACAGTGAGACAACATCTAAAAATGAGAATATCCTGCAAAAAAGAAACAAAAAGAATTTTATTCTGCAATTGAAGCTTTTTTTTTAAAGACTCTATGACAAGTTTTGAAATGAAATATTTAGTTTGTTACCATGGAAATGTGTAACATTTGGTAAATAATGTATAGTTTACTTACATGTACCTGTAATTGTTTTTTGGTCCTAATGTCATTTGCACTGCATTTAAGCCCTATACAATGATAAACACAAGATATACATTGTATAGACCCCACAGAATAATAGGGGTCTACATAAACATGAACCCTGTAAACTACACTGAACAGAATCTTTAAAGGGGCATCAGCTGTGTTTCTTTGGGTTTTTTTAAATTTGGTTTTTCATTTGACTACTTATACATGTTATAGATTAATATAAAATAACAAAAAGAGATATAAAAAGTCAAAAATTCTTAAATCCCTATATATTTTGTGAAAATTGCTTGAGAAACCCAGGTTTGGCACTTTTCCAATTGCAACTGATTAATTCAATCTTACTATTTGTACATGTTCCAGACCTTATTTTCACAAAATATATAGAAATATAAGATTTTTTATGTCTGTGTATAGCTCTTATTTCTTATTGTACATCAAATACAAGTACAAATAGTAAAAGTAGAAAAAAATCAAAATACTGTAATTTTTGGTACACACAGCTACTGTCCCTCTAAAGGCCTTTTTCTGTCACTTTTTGGAAAATGCCGTTGGCAACACAACTGGTTATTTTAACATAAATTTGTGTCAAATTGTGTCGATTGAAAAATTGTTTGCACACATGGAAATCTAAATGTAATGGAATTTTATTTTCAAATGCTATTTCCCTTACATTGATTAATTTTTCATTACGATGGTATGCTCCTTCTTATTGATAAGAACAGTCTATTATCATCTGTAGGGTTGAAAGGGTTAGTAATCATCAGAGTGAATTGCATGGTCACAGTATTCATTGGTTTATAAGAATTCAAATTCTAAAGAAGTAGCAAGCTTTAAAATGTTTGGACCCCTATTGCAACAGGTCCCTTTTTGTTCACAAAAAAAACCAAGTATTTTCTGTTTAATTAGATTTTTATTTTGCTGTATATTATCAGTAAGCCACACATGTAATACACTCACATGTACAGTGAAACCTGTATATAGGGGCCACCCAAGGGACCAGAAAATATTGACCTTTATGTGCAGGTGACCCTTATGCACAGGTTTAATTCAGTTGAAGTATGCAGCCAAGGGACTTAAAATACTGGCCTCTATAAACAGGTAATCCTTATATAGAGGTGGCTGCTATAGCAGGTTTTACTGTAATTGCAAGTATTTCTATTAACAAGCTTTTAGGAATACAGTGTCCTACATGTAGATGAACATGCTGCATACATGTGCCAAAAGTATGTCAATTAAAATCTTTTTTCCCATAGCATTGTTGATTGACCTGACGCATACAATGTACATGTAAAATGTATACGTGCATGTCTTCAATAAAATCTTGTAAACTTTTGCACAATTTTGTGGAATTTTATTTCTAAAGTGGTTTGAAATTTGGCAATTTCCTTTTTATGAAAACTTTAAGTTTTTATAATTGACAAGTTGCAGCATCATTTCCTTTGACATGTATGTTCATTGTAAGCGGTGTGAACAAAATACTTATTGCAAAGAAAATTGTTGCTTCTCAAATATAGAGCTTCAAAGAATTTGTATACAAAAATCAGATGAAAATTAACATGATTAAATAGACATTTTTCTAAATATATGACATTTCACATGAATTGATGAAAGCATTAATTTGTGGCAGCTACTGCAAAGGATTCCATTTAACATAGAATGCTACGGGAAAATGACATAAATTGAACACTTTTCCTACGAGAGTTTGTATACACTTCATGGCAACACTCACCACCCATACATTTCTGTGCGGATTTAGGCAATATTTGCAAAACCGATCTCAAAAGTTGGCTCAGCTCCAAAATTCTGATTTCCAGATAAATCTGGAATAATCCCTGACTTGGATATTTTAAAGTGAAATTAACAAATGAAGAAATATGAGCTGTGTGCCTGTCAAAAATTGCTCATTCCTATAGAAATCAATATTGGACTTCTGATGACATGTACAATAACAAAACATTTAATTATTAGAAAACTGTGGCTTAAGATTATCGGCCATCAATCAATTTACGTATTTCTTATATTCTAACATCTTATATTTCAACTTTTGTTCTTCAAAGATGTGACTCAGTACAGTGTTACTACAGATTAAGAAATAAATATGGATTAACCATTTTTTGCAATTACAAGATCAATGGTTTCAAAGGCTTGAGTTGCAAAAAAAAATGTTAAATTGATAATTATCCACTGAGATTGTAAAAAAAAGACAGGAAATGGAATGCAGTCATTTATATATGATTCTCTGAATAAGGTCCCAAGGCTGTCAGAGAAACACTGTATTTATTTCCTGTCTGAAAAACTATATATATGATTGTCTGAATAACGTCCCAAGGCTGTCAGAGAAACACTGTATTTATTTCCTGCCTGAAAAGCTATGTTAAAAGGTCTAAGTAACTTGGTGTTCAGAGATACTTTTTGTTGTATAAAAATGGTTTAGAGACAATTTGACAATTAGAAAATAATTACCAGGGTATGTCAATGTCATCCTTGCTTTACAAATCTTCTGAAGTGGACACAAACTCAGGGCAACAGAATTTGTGCCCTGCCTCCTTAGAGGTGAGCTAATAAAGTTAGTATACACTTCTCTCCCAACCTAACCCCCCCCCCCCCCCCCCCCCCCCCCCCTTGCATATCACCACCATTTCTTGGATAACAAATTTCCTCCTCTATAATTACCCTGTTATAACATCAAAACATGCATACTCTTATTCTACACCAACTCTTTGGGGGGGAGCTTGTTTGTCAAACCAGCATATGCTGCAGCAGGTTGGTATTTACAATTGGAACTGGCTGATACATTTGATTGTGACCAACTTGCGGGGTAAGAAACTGGTTGCGCCAGTTTCTTTGGTGTGGCTCACACCGGCGCTATCACATTAAATATGGCAGATAACTGAAAAGGTAATAATTTCCTCACGTGAAAAATGAAGATTTCTCTGTGTGAGCAAGCTAAGTGTATATAAAAAGACCTTGGTCTAGTTTTACTAGTTAACAAGATAAATAATTGATGAAAAATAGTGCCATCTAGTCTAATTGCTAGCTTTGTTTATCTGTTTATTGGTCACATCCGTTTACTGCCTCATTCTCATCAATGATCGACATCATGATTGACAGATTGTACTGTTTACAAATAGCTTTAGTGGACTTTGATTATTACAAGATGATCAAATTATATTCAGCTACATGTATTCCAGTATTCGGATTATTGGATTGAAGTAATTATTCTGCATTGCTTGCTAATTCCTTGTTTGCTATTTTCTTTCTCCTGAAAAAAGACAGAAATTGAAAAAAAGAGATTTTTAATATCCAATCTGAGCTCACTCGGCTAGACAGTCAGCCATGTTTGTTATGCTTCGGTTTCACTTGGTCTGTATGAACAAACTGGCATGCACAGCTTAAAATGGCATATACTGAACTGGTTACAAACAAGCTCCCCCTTTAGTACAAAAGATCATTTATGTGCGATAAATCCCCTGACCATATCATCAGATTATGTGAATAAACTGATACAAATATATACTGTTCATTACTGGAAGGTAATTAATGTTGGATAAGTCTGGGTTATTAGATTTACAAGTCATGTGTTTGGTAAAGTGAGTAACATGGTATCATGTATACTAGGTATTAAACATTTGCAGGGCTTTTTCTACAGTTTCCACAGGGCTGAAATTCAGCCCCATTTCCAATGGAAAAAGCATTTATTTTTCCCAATTTGATGAAAAAGTTCCCAATTTTATGTTGAGCTCATGACCGTAATGAAATAAAAAATAATAATAATGTAAGGGGAAATGCATTTAAATTTCCATTTGTGCACACAATTTTTCTCAGTATGACACAAATTCACATTAAAATTCCCAATTGTGTTGCCAATGGCATTTTCCCAAAATTGACTTGAAAATAGCTGCATCTGGAAAATGGTAAACCTTGATATATCGCCAAACCTGTTAACCCATTCACCCATAAAGATACATCTGGACTGGTCTATGTCACTCATATACATGTTTTTCAGGGGTTGACAATTTAAATACTGCCAAAATTAACGAAAAACATTTAAAGGCAGTATAACGGGGATGAGCTTTGTCAGTCAGCTGAAAAATATATTTCATCACGTTACATTTAAATGAAAAACTATGAATAAAATCTAAATCATGAAAAGGGAAAGTGCAAAATTCAAATTTTAGGATTAAAAAATTAATGATTATTACAGCTTATAAAGTTTTATGATGAACGAGATGTTGATTCACATAACACAGAAAAAACTGCGAAAATCTCAGTGTAAAAGCAAGTTTTACTGCAACATTTTCAACACCTTATGTGGCTATGCAGTATCTCATCACCTTGACAACAGACCAGTGTGAATTAGGAACAAAACTAATTTGTCACAAATAAAATCTCCTAGATGTTGGCAATACATCAGATTGAACAATGAAATATTAGCTCATCTTGAATGACAGGGAGATAAATTCTGAAATACTAAAATTAATTTTCTTTCTATCTAATATGGACACTAATTTCATGTTCTTATTCTGGAAACTGTTAGGTTTTTGTCATAAACCTAACATCTACATGTAATTAGTAGACAGCGACGGAACTTGATATACATGCTTATTTCAGTTCAATGTAAAACTTGTTATGGGAGTTTTTACAAGTGACCATTACAATATTTAGTCTTTTTAATGGATTTCTGTCTTACATGCTACATGCAAGTCCCTTTTCATAGATTGATATGCTAAGTCCCTTGTAAGGGATTGCTATGTTAAGTTTCTTTTAATGGATTGTTATTACATATTTTAAGTCTCGTTTAATAAACAGCTATATCACATGTAAGTCAATCTAAACAACTTGCTACAAGTTAAGTCCCTTTTAATGACTTGCTATGTTAAGTCCCTCTTAACAGATTGCTACATGATAAGTCACTTTTAATGGATTGCTATCCCTTTTAATTGAATGCTATATATGTTAAATCACTTTTCACAAATTGCTATCTTAAGTCCCTTTTAATAGATTGCTATGTTAGGTCCCTTTTCATGGATTGCTATGTTAAGTCTGTTGTAATGGACTGCTATGTTAAGTCCCTTTTAGATAAATGGATTGCTATGTTAAATCCCTTTTGATGTACTACTATTTAAATTCCTGTAATACTTCATGTAAATCCATTATAATAAACTGCTATGTTAAGTCCCTTTTAATAGATTGCTATGGTAAGTCCCTTTTAATTGATTGCTATGTTAAGTCCCTTTTAATGGATTACTATGTTAAGTCCCTTTTTATTGATTGCTATATATATGTTAAGTCCCTTTTCACATATTGCTATCTTAAGTCCCTTTTAATTGATTGCTCTGTTAAGTCCCATTTAGATAAATGGATTGCTATGTTAAATCCCTTTTTCATGTACTACTCTTTAAATTCCTGTAATGCTACATGTAAATCCATTATAATAAATTGCTATGTTAAGTATCTTTTAATGGACTGCTACAAAATGTATGGTGTTCCTATTAATGGACTGTTGTGCTCAGTCCCTTTAAATGCAGGGTCTGCATGATTTATCCAAGTTTTTACAAGTGTTGTCTCCTTGACATATGTAAAAGAAGTCAGACTCTCTATTCAATAGTTTGGTGAGGTGGGGAGGTTAGTAATAATTGTTTTGTAATTTGCAATGATATATTGATTTATTTTTCAAATTTATTTTTTGAATTCTAAACATCTCTACATACATGTAGTACATACAAATGTACTTATTCTGTAAACTGTTAAGGAAATTCTGTAATATTGGAAGTTTTAAGGTTACATAATAAAATTATGTATAGCCAAGATTTTATGATATGATAAATGAACTGCTTTGCAGGATAATATCTCATTTTCTTTCTTCGTCATTTTTAAATAAAAAATACTGTTGTTAAAATTCTAATATGCACTTTGGTTTAATATTTCTTTTTCATTCTCATCCATACAAAAATATATCCTGCACAATTTACAATCAAATCCATTCCATTTTCATTTCATTTAAGTTTTCATTAGGATTTACAAAGAACAGCAGAGATATGAATCATCTCCAAGATCCAAGTTTCACAATTTTTTTAGTTCTGTTTTGTTCTTCACTTCAAACCTCGTTCACATGTCATCAATTCCAATTCTCCTGTAATAATTGTTTACCCTAGCTTAAACTGCGCACTGTAAGATCTTAGCAAAACAAAAATAAATTATTGAAAAGATGGTTAATAGCTTGATCAATCATACACATTTCATTGTATCAATACTTGTGTTTTCTGATAAGATTCTGCAGATCTTGCTTTGATGAAGCAGTAATATCTGACGCTCTGACAACTACACTGACAGATTTGTATTTAGATGTCACAATGGATTGTTCCAACTTCAAAACATATGACTGTTTGTATACATGTCTTGTACAAACTTAATACAATGTATTTTGTTGTATTACAGAAATTTTAGACAATGCAAATATCTTTGACATCCTAAAAGTATTGTTTGTTATAAATCCAAATAAGATCTATCAATGGTAATTACATTATTGAAAATAAATGCTTTTCATATAGTGCGGAGAGGTGAAGATGGGAATCTGAAAGTACAATACCGCTGAGTTGATCAGAAAACAGAGGTCAAGATGGGAATCTGAAAGTACTGCCGAGCTGATCAGAAAACAGAGGTCAAGATGGGAATCTGAAAGTACTGCTGAGCTGATCAGAAAACAGAGGTCAAGATGGGAATCTGGAAGTACTGATGAGCTGATCAGAAAACAGAGGTCAAGATGGGAATCTGGAAGTACTGCTGAGCTGATCAGAAAACAGAGGTCAAGATGAGAATCTGAAAGTACTGCCGAGCTGATCAGAAAACAGAGGTCAAGATGGGAATCTGAAAGTACTGCCGAGCTGATCAGAAAACAGAGGTCAAGATGGGAATCTGAAAGTACTGCCGAGCTGATCAGAAAACAGAGGTCAAGATGGGAATCTGAAAGTACTGCCGAGCTGATCAGAAAACAGAGGTCAAGATGGGAATCTGAAAGTACTGCTGAGCTGATCAGAAAACAGAGGTCAAGATGGGAATCTAGAAGTACTGCTGAGCTGATCAGAAAACAGAGGTCAAGATGGGAATCTGGAAGTACTGCCGAGCTGATCAGAAAACAGATCAATATGGGAATCTGGAAGTACTGCCGAGCTGATCAGAAAACAGAGGTCAAGATGGGAATCTGAAAGTACTGCCGAGCTGTTCAGAAAACAGAGGTCAAGATGAGAATCTGAAAGTACTGCTGAGCTGATCAGAAAACAGAGGTCAAGATGAGAATCTGGAAGTACTGATGAGCTGATCAGAAAACAGAGGTCAAGATGAGAATCTAAAAGTACTGCTGAGCTGATCAGAAAACAGAGGTCAAGATGGGAATCTGGAAGTACTGCTGAGCTGATCAGAAAACAGAGGTCAAGATGAGAATCTGAAAGTACTGCTGAGTTGATCAGAAAACAGAGGTCAAGATGAGAATCTGAAAGTACTGCTGAGTTGAACAGAAAACAGAGGTCAAGATGGGAATCTGGAAGTACTGCTGAGCTGATCAGAAAACAGAGGTAAAGATAGGAATCTGGAAGTACTGCTGAGCTGATCAGAAAACAGAGGTTAAGATGGGAATTTGTAAGTGTCGCTGAGCTGATCAGAAAACAGAGGTCAAGATGGGAATCTAAAAGTTCCATTGAGATGATTAGAAAGAGGTCAAACTAGTGTACTGGGGAACTGAAAGAGCTGCTTGTAAGGCACCCAGCCTATCAAAGTCTTATTAACAAGGCAACAAATCCATCATAGAAATGTGTAAGGTTACCAGTCCAGTGTGGAATTGTGTGTAGATCAACCAGTCTAATAAAACCAATAATAAATAATAATAGAATGCTTACCTAAGAAGCAATTCCTTTGGTAGTTTTTTATTTATAGCAGCATCATCATCTGATATTGAGATAGTTGAAACCTGAAAATGTAAAAAAAAAAATTCTTAATAGAATAAAAATAGTAAAAAATATAAGCTGCAAAACCTGGATAAATGCATCATGTGCATTAAACTCATTCATCTCTACAGGCACATTTGGACTGGTCTAAGTCACTGATTTACAGAAGAGTTCATTGTTTTTTAGGGGTTAATGAGTTAAAACCTTCACAGACGCAAGTTGTGGTACTGGTTGATCAGTTGCCGAATAGTCAATAAAGGTACATGTAGTTTACCCATTCACCCCTAAAGGCACATTTGGACTGGTTTTGGACTGATTTATGGAAGAGTCCATTGGTTTTTAGGAGTTGATGAGTTAAGTTCACAAATATTTCCAAAAAGACTGAATACTGAGATTTCCTTCCATTTTTGACATGGCCTGTTAACCTTGTCACCCCTAAGTACAAGTATATGTAAGTAAATGGTATGGTATGGTCTTTTCTATTATTTAGACCAGTCTATTATTGCCTATACCTGTCACCCCTAAGTACAAGTACATATAAGTAAATGGTATGGTATGGTCTTTTCTATTATTTAGACCAGTCTATTATTGCCTATAGGGTTGAAAGAGTTAAGACAATTGTCAGAAAAAGAATAAAATAGTGAATTGGATTAGGTTGAATATATATTTATATATTTTTAACCCCCCCCCATCAACTTACCAAAAATGAAGAAATCTTGATAAATTTCATACCCTTAGTACACATTGAAAATATCCTACAAAACAAATTTCAGCTTGACAATATGAGAACCTCAAAAAATGAACTTGAATACCATCAGGGCGAGAAAAAAGTTTGAAAAATCATGTGTCCCGTGGGACAAATGATTTTGAAAACCGCTCGTCCCTAGACACCTTCATCTTGTCCCAATTTCTGTAGTATACAATTTTATGGAACCATTAAGACCACATGTATATAACTATTTCTCTGATATGGGACTTTAATTTATAATTAATTGAAATGGCATTTCGAAAGCGTTGTGTTCATGGAAAGTTTTAGGGGCTAAAAAGTAAGATGTTATTGATCCTCACTACTCCTCCCTGAGCCATTTTCACCCGTCCAGGATGAGTTGACGAGTACAATCTTGATCTGACCATTATTGCAACCAACATTAAGTTGTGCATCCAGAGTCAGCTTGCCTGTCATCCATTTTCAATCAAAGTACTGAAAGTACTGAAATTGGTTGTTATTTTGACAATAAAAAGAGTCTCAACTATTTACCTGCATTAACATACCACAAAATCCAATAAATATAAAATATTTATCAAATTGCGTAAGTGAAAGTGAACAATTTAGTTCCCACTTGCGATTTTATTGCATTTATATTCTTTATGTTGTTCATTTCGTTACGATTAACATACATGTGAAATATACATAAGAAGTGAGATGTACATTTACATGTATATTCTATTTCTCTACTGCATAACTTGTGCTTGTCAGAACACAAATCAATTAAAATACAGACCTTGGTGAATGCCTCACTGACTTAATTGATATCTACTTCATTATAATGGTAATCTTAGAACAAAAGATGTGACTCTGGAGAGAAATGAAAATATGAAAATAAAAAGCAAATTAGGTTTTATTATTCTATAACTCATTGTGACAGATTCAGAAGTTAGCAACTGATGGAAAACATATCTAAATCAAGCAATGTAATATAAATTTTCTTCTGTGCACTAAGTCATCAAAGGAGTGAATGATTCTAGTCGTTACATGTATCATATCTGAGTCACCAGGATCAGAATTATATGTAGTTATGCACCAAGATCCAAAATACAGTGAAACTTGTATATAAAGACCTCCTTACGGACACAGCAAAAGCAGTCTTTATAGGGAGGTGGTCTTTATTTAGAGGTTCATTTGTTCACAAATGGTGCTTTTTGGGACAGCAAAACACAGTCTCTATGACCAGCTGGTCTTTATACACAGGTGGTCGCTTAAGCAAGTGTTACTGTATATTGTTTTCCATCTATCCTTAACCTTTTGACCCTAAAGTATCTCAATGGAATGCTCTTTAGTATTAAAATGTATTTCAAACTAATCTGAGCCGGTCTGGCTCAGTCGGTAGCACGCTCGACTCTGGATCGTGAGGTCGTGAGTTCGAGTCCCGCCGGCGACAGGTTGTTTTCCTGTCTTTCGGATGAGACAGTAAAAACTGGAGGTCCCATGTCACAGTAGGTGTCGGCACGTTAAAGAACCCTCACAGCTCAATGGCCGTAAGTGCCGAGCAAAGGCCAAAATTTTAAGCCTTTCACCGGCATTTGGTGACGTCTCCATATGAGTGAAATATTCTTAAGTGAGACGTTAAACAACAATAAACAAACAAACAAAATCAAACTAATCTAATATGATCTATAGGGTTGAAAAGATTACATTATTTGAATATAGTCTTCTACGCCACACTCAGCAATTTTTCAGTCACATGGTGGCGGCCAGCTTTTAATGGTGGAGAAAAAAACACAGTTACAATGTACTCAGGAAGACACCACCAGCCTTCCGCAAGTAAACTGGCAAACTTTCTCACAGTATCAGCCTAAGTTCCAGCGGAACTCCAACCTGCGCTGACAGGAAGTGAGAGACTTTATGACTTAAAGCAGTGATTGCTCTAACCACTCCGCCATGGAGGCCCCTCTATAGGGTTGAAAGGGTTAAATTATTTGAATGGTGTTCTACACCACACTCAATAGTTTTTCAGTTATATGGTGGCAACCAGTTTTTAATGGTGGAGGAGAGAACCCAGTTAGATATTTAAAATGTACATGTACAATGGAAAAGACCACCGACCCTCTGCAAGTAAACTGGCAAACTTTCTCACGGTATCAGCTTAGGTTCCAGCGGGGCTCTAACCTAAGAGGTGAGAGACTTCATAGTTTAAAGCATGATGCTCTAATATAGTAATAACCTCTCGACCATGGGGGGCCCTGAAAGGGTTACATATGAACCAAATACATGTTAATCATAAATTTTATATGAGACTTTGTAACAAAAGTTGTTGCAAGACAACAAAGCTCGCCCATAATGGGTGCAAATATTTAAAATAGGTTTTTGACCCACAGCTGTCAGGTTTTAAGGTCAACATACAGATTCCTTCAGCTCAGGTTCAAGTTTTTAAAAAGCATTTCAAAGGTCAAAGTCACTAGGTCAAATGTCAAGGTACCAAATGAAAGCTCTGAAGGAATCTTTTGACCTTTAATAACTTTTTAATATTAAATTAATCTCCTTGATAAGGCCACCTGTCTATAATGGCTATTTTTTCCTATTACTTTGACTGGCCTTTATAGACAAGTAACAGGTATACAACAAAACAAAGTGTCCCGATAGCAACTTCGATAGCAACATCGCGGCCTAAGTTTGAACCTGTTATCCAACTGAGGTACTGAGATGGTATGCTGGTCACCAGCTGGGTTATCTCAGGGAATCCTGGTTCCCTCCCACAGTAAACAATCCCTCACACCAACATTAGAGCCAACAAGACAGACATTTATTGTATAAAAGTTGATTTTATTTATTTGGTAATTGTCAAAGTAAAGTTTATATTTATACATGTAACAAAACAAAGAAAATCATCAAGTCATCACTAAATTCAAACAACAACATAGTCATACTTCCATTAAAGGCCACCTCTGTATAAAGGGCACCTGTCTATAAAGGCCATTCAAACATAACTTTTGTTAACATTTGTATAATGAATAAACCTCTTTATCAAGGCCATCTGTCTATAATGTCTACTTTTTCCTGTTCCCTCAAGTGGCCTTTATAGAGAAGTTTAACTGTATATCTTAAACAATTAACTCATCAACCCCTGAAAAACAATGGACACTACTGTAAATCAGTGACTTAGACCAGTCAAATGTGTCTTTAGAGGTGAATGACTGAAGAAACAAATGAAAATCACCAAGGTCATGATCAAACAATCACTAAATTCAAACAAGGACAACATCAACAACATCATCTGATCTAATTTATGATAAGATGACCACATACTAATCTGACTGACCAAGATCAATTATGGTCATCAATCAAGTGATGTCTTTATTATCGGATACAATTGGTACAGTGTACATATGTATCTTACACGAGTGCACTGATGACCTCCAGTTCCCTGAGAACTATCATATTTACTATATATTGTACATGTATTGATCTGATACATTATAACCAGTGTATTAAGCGGAATCATAAAAGTGACCTAAATAAGAGGTGACCTTTTAACTGAGGGTCATGAGTTATTATGTGTGAAACATGTTTACAAATGTATTGAACTTAATAAACCCATGTATCATTATTGTAATGTATTGATATTTGTCAAGGTATTTTTAACAAGAATGACCCTGACGTTTATATATACTAACACTAATTACTGGATCTCCAGGATATGTTTGGACCAAAAGTGACCAGCACATTGAAATTTGATTAATTGGGTCAACTTGGTAACCTTGGACATGAAAATGGTGACTGTTGATCGTGTTGGGGAGGTGACCGCTTATTTGGGTATAATTATATAAGGAAAGGTAACCACACATTCAGGTTATGCCCCATTCAAAGTCCATCAAAGAAAACTTGGTCAAAAACTTTCACCAAGAAAAACTTGTGCAAGGTAAACCTTTCCAGATTGTGTGAATCAGGGGCTTTAGATTGTAGAGTAAATCTGGAAATTATTGTGGGACCTTATCAGTCATAGAGATAGAGAGCTGAAAGGTATTTATCCTAATGTAAATGACAATGCATCTGGTGATGTATGTAGGTAGTTGGTGCCACAGTGTCAAGAGTTTGAGCCCCAAATGGGGCATGGTGAGTGTGTACATGAAGGTGCCTTTTTATTTCTGTGTTTGTGCTTTATGTATGATTTATTTATGCAGATAATAATATTTGTGATCCATGATCTATAATAAATGTACAATGTTGTAGTGATATTTGTGCTTTATACATGTATATACAGTAAAACCTGTATATAGGGGCCACCCAAGGGACCAGAGAATATTGACCTTTATGTGCAGGTGGCCCTTATACACAGGTTCAATTTAGTTGAAGTATGCAGTCAAGGGACTTTTCAAAACTGGCCTTTATAGACAGGTGATCCTTATGTAGAGGTGACCGCTATAGCAGGTTTTACTGTACTTGTATTTCTCTACATGCATCGTCAGATCCATTGTCATTTACATAAGGATAAATACCTTTTACCTCTATCTCTATGACCAAGTTCTCATGTTCAGAACTCTACTCACCGCAATCGAAAAATTCATTTTTTGTGTATATATGTGTATATATATATATATATATATATATATATATATATATATATATATATAGATATAAATAGATATATATATATATATATATAGAGATATATATATATATATATATCTATATATATATATATATCTATATATATATATATATATATATATATTACATATATATATATATATATATATATATATATATATCTGGGTGTATTTGGCAATTTGAATTATGACATTTCTGGTCTTTGTATATTACAGGATAAATATATATAAAAACATGTATAAAAATTCTGTAGTATACTGGGTATATATTTTCTTTCTAAGTTATTGAGCAATACTTTACACGCTCTAGGTTCAGATAAATTTTTTTTGCATTTTCTCAGTTCTGATTCAAACTTATTAATCATACTGGTGACTCAATACTAACACAATTTAAGAGACAAAGTTCATCTTGGTGTGTAAATCTTGTAAATGTGTCATTGATTACATTGTAAATCAATCGAGACAGTCATTTCAGGTATCTCCACACCATAGTCATTGTCTGGTATCTTGTGAATTATATTAACATCAACTCATCAACCCCTGGAAAAAAATGGACCCTTCTATACATGTAACTCATTGACTAAGACCAGTCCAAATTTGTCTTTAGGGGTGAATGTGTTAAGTATAATCATACATCACAATTTACACAGATTTACTGTACACCAGGAAATTTTCACCCCCTGGTTATTTTTGCCCATTTTACGACAAAAAGCACATTTTGACCCCTTTCTTGTTTGTTTGTTTGTTTATTGTTGTTTAACGTCCCACTCAAGAATATTTCACTTATATGGAGACGTCACTAAATGCCGGTGAAGGGCTTCAAATTTTGGCCTATGCTCGGCACTTATGGCCATTGAGCAGTGAGGGTTCTTTAACGTGCCGACACTTACTGTGACACGGGACCTCCAGTTTTTACTGTCTCATCCGAAAGACAGGAAACCAACCTGTCAGCAGCGGGACTCGAACTCACGACCTCACGATCCAGAGTCGAGCGCGCTACTGACTGAGCCAGACCCCTTTCTTAAATTTGCCCTTAATCACCATAGTGTCATGCATGGATGACATACCTAATGTACTTCAATTATTTAGCTTGAAAATAATTCGCCCTCTCATCTATATAAGGACAAAAGTGAAAATGAAATGGGAATAACATTTTCCAGATTTACATTTGAGGATATACAACAGTTACAATGATGCGGCTGGAAAGAGACCACAGAACTTCCATAAGTCCACACAAAATCAGGTTAGGTTCCAGCAAGTCTCAAACCCATGCTGACTAAATGTAGTTTAGCTCATTGACCCCTAAAGACACATTTGGACTTGCCTTAGTCATTGATTTTTAGAAGAGTTCATTGTTTCTCAAGGGTTGATGAGTTAACCACTTGAGTCCAAATTCTGTGTGCAATTTTCAGAGCAGTAGATACATTATACACATGTACAATGCATATTGTTCCAGCTAACAGAATATTTTATCACAGAAAAGAAGCAAATAAAATTATTTGAATGGACATTTAACTCAATACAATCCAAGTTACCATGCAGTGTTACAGGAAACCAGTCAAGTTACCAGTCTAAAAGGAAACAAGTCAATGACCTGATACTGAACTCAAAAGAAATGTTTTGGCTGATTAGATGTGACTAGCTCATCCGAGCATTTGATGTGTGTATGATGTCCGGATATACACTATACAGAGAAGGGACAGGAAGTTATAAATATTAATGAATAATGCTGATTCAGACATTGTAAATGTACAAGTCTATATTTATACATAGGGCCTACATATAAATATATATCCCTATTCACTGATCAATTCTCATATATACAATAAGAGTATGTAATTGTATATAAAGTAATAAATACTGATATCCCATGAGCCTTTCTGATTGTAGTTGATATGAGATCACCTACAATTAAATCTACCTGGGGTAAACAGGTGAGTTAAAAGTACATGTGTACATCATCTCACCTGATCTGGCTTCCCATGTTTCTATTATTCTGTTATCTGTTTCTGATTTTAGATTTTTTGTATTTCAGCAGCAATGTACAAGTTGATATAGTTGGCAATTTAGTAGTCAAAACTGTCTATAAAGGCCACTCAAAGGCCGACAGGCAAAAGGAGCCATTATAGACAGGTGGTCTTGTTCAAGAGGTTTATTCATTGTATACGTATTAAGGTTAAAAAAAGGGTTATGTCTGTAGTGCCTTTATAGGCAGGTGCCCTTTAATCAGAGGTGGTCTTTAACTCATTCACCCCTACAGACACATTTAGACTGGTCTAAGTCATTGGTTTATAAAAGAGTCCATTGTTTATTCAGGGGCTGATGAGTTAATGCAGACAAACTTGTGCGAGACCACTGTTATAAAACACAACCTATCTTGTGACCACTGTTATAAAACACCACCTATCATGTGTGAGACCAGTTATAAAACACCACCTATCTTGTGTGAGACCACTGTTATAAAACACCACCTATCTTGTGTGAGACCACTGAGACCACTATCTTATAGAAATAAAACCCACCTATCTTGTGTGACCACTGACACCACTATCTTGTTGAGACCAGTAAAAAACACCATCTATCTTGTGTGAGACCACTGTTATAAAACACCACCTAAAGACAACTGTTATCTATCTTGTGTGAGACCACTGATAAAACCCACCTATCTTGTGTATACCAAAAAACACCACCTATCTTGTGTGAGACCACTGTTATAAAAACCACTGTTGTGAGACCACTGTTAAAAACACCACCTATCTTGTGTGAGACCAGACCACCTACTGTGTGTGAGACCAGTTAAAAACACCACCTATCTTGTGTGAGACCACTGTTATAAAACACCACTGTTAGACCACTGTTATAAAACACCACCTATCTTGTGTGAGACCACCTTATAAAAACACCATCTATCTTGTGGTAAGACCACTGTTATATCTTGTGTGAGACCATTATAAAACCCACCTATCTTGTGTAAGACCACTGTTATTATAGACCAATAAAACACCACCTATCTTGTGTGAGACCAGTTATAAAAACACCCACCTTGTGTATGTGTGACCACTGTTATAAAACACCACCTATCTTGTGTGAGACCTATTATAAAACACCACTTCTTGTGTGAGACCAGTTATAAAAACACCACCTATCTTGTGTGAGACCACTAAAAACACCACCTATCTTGTGGTGAGACCACTGTTATAAAACACCACCTATCTTGTGGTGAGACCACTGACCACCACTCTTGTGTGAGACCACTGTTATAAAACACCACCTATCTTGTGTGAGACCACTGTTATAAAACACCACCATCTTGTGTGAGACCAGTATAAAACTTGTTGTGAGACCAGTTATAAAACACCACTTATCTTGTGTGAGACCACTGTTATAAAACAACACTTATCTTGTGTGAGACCACTGTTAAAAAACACCACCTATCTTGTGTGAAACCACTGTTATAAAACAACACTTATCTTGTGTGAGACCACTGTTATAAAACACCACCTATCTTGTTGAAAATAAAACACCACCTATCTTGTGTGAGACCACTGTTACCACCACCTGTGAGACCACTGTTAAAAAACACCACCTATCTTGTGTGAGACCACCGTTATAAAACACCATCTATCTTGTGGTAAGACCACTGTTATAAAACACCACCTATCTTGTGTGAGACCAGTTATAAAACACCACCTGTGTGATTATAAAACACCACCTATCTTGTGTGAAACCACACCACCATCTTGTTATAAAACACCACCTATCTTGTGTGAGACCAGTTATAAAACACCACCTAACTTGTGTGAGACCACTGTTATAAAACACCACCTATCTTGTGTGAGACCAGTTATAAAACACCACTTATCTTGTGTGAGACCATTATAAAACACCACCTATCTTGTGTGAGACCACTGTTATAAAACACCACCTATCTTGTGTGAGACCACTGTTATAAAACACCACCTATCTTGTGTGAGACCACTGTTATAAAACACCACCTATCTTGTGGTGAGACCACTGTTATAAAACACCACCTATCTTGTGTGAGACCAGTTATAAAACACCACCTATCTTGTGTGAGACCAGTTATAAAACACCACCTATCTTGTGGTGAGACCAGTTATAAAACACCACCTATGTGGTGAGGCCACATTCTAAAAACACCACCTATCTTGTGGTGAGACCACATTCTGAAAACGCCTTAGTAAAGAAATCCTTTATATAATATTATATATCTCTTTTGAGAGATTCCCTTTCTAGTATGGCAATATTTTAGTGGTGAAAGATCAACATACAGTGTGAGTCAAACCAACTTATATTGAACCCTGTTACATCTCACTAATTATCTGTAAGAAGAACTAGCATTCATCATCCATGTGTACCGTTAATGCCATTGCAGTTGCCATTTAAATGTGATCTTATAAGCTTAAGACAATTGGTTTCTAAAAAGGTGTTTTATCTAAAGGATAATATTAACTAAGTGGTTTTCAGAAGTGGTCTCAAAAGATATGTGTTCTCCTATAATAATGGTCTCACAAGACAGGTGTGGTTCTATGATAGTGGCCACAAGACAGGTGGTCTTCTATGACAATGATCTTACAAGACAGGTATTTTTCTATAATAGTGATCACAAGACATGTGTTCTATGATAATGGTCTCACAAGACAAGTGTATTTATATGAGTGGTCACAAGACACGTGTTCTATGATGGTGGTCTCACAAGACAATGATCTTACAAGACAGGTGTTTTTCTATAAGTGGTCACAAGATAGGTGTTCCTCTATGTTGGTGGCCTAATAAGACAGGTGTTCTTTATGATAACTCTATCATAAGACAGGTGTTTTTCAATGATATTTGTCTCACATGACAGGTTCCACTGCATTGACATCACCTGTCGTGGTTCTCAAATTAAAGGTCACAAGACAGGTGTTCTTCTAGGATAGTGGTCACAGGATAGGTGTTTTTTGGATAGTGGTCTCATTAGACAGGATGATAGTGTTCACAAGACAGATGGTCTTCTATGAAAATGATCTCAAAAGATTGGTGTTTTTCTATGATAGTAGTCACAAGACAGGTGTTCCTCTATGATGGTGGCCTAACAAGACAGGTGTTCTCCTATGATAGTTGTCTCAAAAGATAGGTGTTTTTCTATGATAGAAGTCACAGGACAGGTGTTCTTCTATGATATTAATCTCATTAGACAGGTGTTTTTCTATGATAGTGGTCTCACAAGTTTCACTGCACTGACATCACCTGTCATGGTTCATGGACTCACACAATGGAGATCCTAACTTCAATTTGCTCAACAAGATGGACGTCCTAACTTCAATTTACATCACAAGATGGAGGTCCTAACTTCAATTTGCTCAACAAGACGGACTTCCTAAGTTCAATTTGCCCAACAAGATGGATGTCCTAACTTCAATTTACATCACAATATGGAGGTCCTAACTTCAATCTGCATAAGAAGATGGACGTCCTACTGTCCATGTGGCTCTCTTTGGAAATCGGAAAATCGTCCATAGTTCTTCTATTATATCACCTATGACATAAGTTTCATCCCCTCCCGATTAAGAAAATTGTCTAATAACTAAATACAGCACTCAGTCCTCGATTTTTAAAACCAAGCCTCCGATATCCCCCAAAATAGTTTTTGGTACGCAGTTACCCTATACTAAATAAAAATCCCATTGTTGCTGTCATATTTAAAACAGTAGGAATTCCCTCCACAGTGGACAACATTATTTTAACACTGCGAACGACCACCCTACTATATTTTAATCATTTTCAATTATTCATTTGAATAGATGATAATGAGAGATTACAATTTATCTATTAGATAACTTATTTCAGCCATTAAAAACTTTACTCTATATTATGATTTCATTGCATTCGAAATATCGGAGATTTTCCGATTTCAGAAAAAGACCTGTGTGGACTAACTTCAATTTGCATCACAAGATGGAGGTCCAAACTTCCCTTTGCCCCACAAGATGAGGGCCTTTACAAAATATACAGTACTTTGCCCCACAAGATGAGGGCTTCACACAAAATGGAGGCCCTAAATTCAACTGGTCTCACAAGATGGGGACCCTAACTTCAAATAAAATAAAAGACCTAACTGTAATAGGCCCTACAATTTGTCACACAAGATGAAGGCCATAATTCATTGGCCTCAAAGCATTGAGGCCTTAACCCATTTACCCCTAAAGACACATTTAGGCTGTTCCAAATCATTGAATAACAGAAGTGTCCAATGTTTTTCAGGAATCAATGTGTTAACTTCTATTGGCCTCACAAGATGGAAACCTTAACTTCTATTTTCCTGAGATGCTTGGAGTGAAGATCATGAGAATTTATACCATTGTTCTGTGTCATAATGGGTGTGGCAAACAGAGGAACCTTGGGCCTGTTTTATGAAGAAGTTGCAACTCCTAAGTCGTAATTAAGTTGAACTTCTGACAAAACTTAGGACCATCTTATCAACACTACCGTAAATCTAGACTTCAGGTAGTTTTGCAAATTTTCAATTTAGATCTTGAAAATTTAAGAACACAAATACCTACTACATTCACGAAGCTAAATCATGACACATAGATGTTTATTGTTGTTTTAACATCCCACTCAAGAATATTTCACTCATATGGAGATGTCACCAAATGCCGGTGAATGGCTTCAAATTTTGGCCTATGCTCAGCACTTACAGTCATTAAGCAGTGAGGGTTCTTTAAATAAATACATGTGACACGGGACCTGGAGTTTTACTGTCTCATCCGAAGGACAGGAAACCAACCTGCCGCTGGCATGACTCGAACTCACAACCTCACGATCCAGAGTCGAGCACACTACCGACTGAGCCAGGCCGGCTCATGACACATAGAAAAATAATTTAAGTATACATACACAGTGAACCCGCTTTACAATGACATTCATTATAAAGGCATATTCGGTATCCGACAAGAATTGCTCGAGACAAGCGTACATGTACATAAAAAGTACTCATTACAACGGAATATTCCGTATCCGACTTTGACATTAGATTCCGGGAACAAATGTACAAAACTCAATGTAAATAAACTCTTTACAACGACATAACATAGAACCCACCAGCTGATTCGGTTATCGTTATCAGTCTTAATTTTCTTCATGGTTGAGATCACAGGTAAAAATACATGTAATTGTTTCAATAGAACAATCACACTGTCAATTGTTCTCTAATCTGTACTGATATGTGATGGCCTTGGTGTCAACGATTAGCGTTTGAATTATCCTTACCTGTACTGCAATAGGCCTAATGTTTAAAACCATCAGTAGGTTTCATTAGAACTGAATCCACAGGAAGAGAAATATAAGCTGTGTTCAAATTGAAAAAAGGACAAATACATGTAAATAAATAACAAAAAATACACATAGTTGACAAGTTCCGTGTTGATGTGGTTACAATAGTGGACCTTTAAATTACTTCAATACACAATGTACAGTAAAACCTGTATATAGGGGCCACCCAAGGGACCAGAAAATATTGGCCTTTATAAAGGGACCCTTATACACAGGTTCAATTTAGTTGAAGTATACAGTCAAGGGACTTTTAAAAACTGCCCTTTATAGACAGGTGATCCTTATATAGAGGTGGCCGCTATAGCAGGTTTTACTGTACTTGTGATAGCCATGGGTACTTTAGTGAAACTATATTTGTGATGCGTAGAATTGTATCAGTTATCTCTGCGCTTTACATTTAAGTAATAAAGAATCTAACTCAGAATCAGGAGATATACTATTACATTCCGGCATTTTGTACATGATCCCTACATTTTACGACATCACCGATTTATGATGTGCGACAGAAAAAATAATAGTGCAATGATGTTTACAAGATTAACTTGCATAATTATGACAATTAAAAGGATGAAAATAGTATGAAATAAAATAATAATAACCGTTATGATGAACTTTTTGTTTTTACTTTGTGTAAATAATTATCTCAAGCGCACCAAGATCTAATAAGGTAAAAAAATTAAGGTATCATATACACTTTTCAAGTAGGAGTAGATCTAGTGGTTAATGATAATTAGGGCCTACATGTAATTATTATAATGATGATTGTAAGAAGTGGTCATTGACATAACAATCTTAGACAATAAGTAGGCATATTATATGACTTTGAAATATTAATTTACAAGTACATATACACGTAAATGATACTCAAGGGAGCTAACTATGAAATGCCCACCACATCAAATTCATTACAGTGACAAATTTGATTCCTGCATGGGAACAAATATGGTCGTTGTAAAGTGGGTTCACTGTACATGTACATGTAGCCTCTGAACAGTCGTGAAGACATGACCTGCTTTGGTCGTCGTAAGTCACAACTCCTAATTCTTTGTAAAACGGTCACAAGTCAGAAGTGTGGTGCAAAGACTAAGTCTAAGACTTAGGATCGTTTGTAAACGGGCCGGGCCCTTGTACTGCATGTGTTAGTCCATAGACCAGATTTCATCAAGTCAAAATTGAGTCGGCCTGGCTCAGTCGGCAGCACGCTCAACTCTTGACCGTGAGATCGTGAGTTCGAGTCCAGCCAGCGGCATTGAAAAAAGGACAAATACAGTAAAAACCGAGGCCCCTTGTCACATGTAAATAAACAAAAAATCAATGGCCGTAAGTGCCGAGCATAGGCCACAAGTGCTTTCCATTTGGTGACGTCTCCATATGAGTGAAATATTCTTGAGTGGGACGTTAAACAACAATAAACAAACAAACAATCAAGTCAAAATTCCCCAACAGGAATTGATGTCTTAACTGAAAAAATCTTGGCATGGTTTAAGCAATAAAACAAAAACTAAAATCATGTGAACATGTACTTTAACTCATCTACCCTTGAAAAACAATGGACTCTTCTATAAATCAATCATCATTCAATGACTAAGACCAGTCCAAATGTGCATTAAGAAATGAATGAGTTAAGAGTCAAGGGACTTTTAAAATCAGGTAGTCTCCGATTCACATAAGATGACGGGCAATTTTTATTTTGATAGATTCATATGGATGATTCTACTCACTTTTCGGTTATGACAAGCTGCATGGGAAAAACGTTTTATTCTTCACTGGAAACTTTTATTATGGTGACAAGTAGAAATTGTAGTCAGTGTAATTTTAATGTTGTGCTTTATTACCTAATATTTAAACTCATCCAGGTAAAAAAAAAAAAGGGTTCACAAGACTCCACCTCGCCAGGTTATTTGGAATTTACTATACATTCAGGCATTTTGTGAGATGACCCCCTGCTTTAATATTTTTACAATGATTTAGTTATATGCGACATATAAAAAATAATATGTATGTCAGTGCATTTTTTCTTCACCCATTACAACATCAACTCAGTTATCTCCTATAGATAAGAAAGGAAGGAGAAGGAAATCCCACTAAAAGATACCTGAAAGTGCACACTTAATTCATGAACATTCCTGCACACTTTGTGGAAATATCTTCTATAATGACTTCATACACACAAGAAGACCATTCCATGATTTACCATTTGCCATTACAGCAGGTAACTCATCCATTCAAGTAGGTCACATTTAGTGGTTAATGATAATTAGGGCCCAAAGGGCCTATAACGGTCACCTGATTGTAAAAGTGCAACATTCGCATAACAATCTTAGTGAATACAGTAGGCATAGGCCAACTTTTAATTAATTTACAAGGGAATCACACGCAATGATCTTCAAGGGACTATGAAATTGTGTTCCATAACATCTAACAACATAATTTTAGTGCTCCCCCCCATTCGTGCATTTCATCAAACATTTATTCATTGTAAAGAGGGTAATCTGTCCTCCTAGAAATGCTCTGAATATCAAATATGAAGTCATGACCCATTGTTGGTCGTCTTAAGAAGAAGAGTTTTAATTCTTTGTAAAATTTTATCCCTTTAAGAAGTGTGGTTTTAAGGATCTAAAGTGGCATAACTCCACTTTTTAACAAACTTGAAAACTTCACAGGGAAGCTTCCTGCATGTTAGTTGAAGTTGACCAACAGATTTTTGAGAAGAAGTCAAAGATTTCCAATGTGGTCCGCTTTTACTCAGTATGGGGCAAAGAGCACGCATCAACTTTAATACAAACTGAGATTCGTTTACTGGGGGATGCTTTCTACGGCAATATGGTTGAAATCTGACAACGGATTGAATTAAAAACTGAGGTCCAGTGCCCCAGGTGGGACCGTTTTTTATCAAACCCTTTTGTTTTCAATGGCCGTAAACATCCCCCTAAATATGCTAAATATTTGAATATGAAGTCATTCCCATTGTTGGTTCTTGAGAAGATATTTTTAAACATTTTCCTTATTTTACCCCTTTTAGGCTGCTTTAATCTAAGGGGACAATCAACTCCAAAATTTTCACAAACATGAAGCGTCTTCACATGAAGATGTCTTAACTGGTTGAAATTTGGCTTGTGATTAAGCAGAAGAACTCCAAAAAGAAGATTTCAATATTTGCCCTTTTACCCCCTCATTACCCCCAAAGGATCAATGGACTCTTTTATAAACACACAAACTTTGATTGCCTTTACTGGGGGATGCTTTCTACCAAATTTGGTTTAAATCTGACAAGTTAAAAGTTTTTGCCCGATTTCAGCGCCCCCTAGTGGGGCCGTTTTTCATCAGATAATTTTTTATTTCACAATTTTTGTAAACATCCCCCTAATGATTCTAAATATCAAATATCGGTTCATGACAATTGTTGGTTCATGAGAAGAAGATTTTATTCATTTTCCACTGGATACCCCTTTTAGGCTGCTTTGGAGGATCTAAGGGACATAACTCCACAATTTTCTAAACATGAAGCGTCTTCACATGAAGATGCTTCCTGCCAACTTAGGTTGAAATTGGCCTTGTGATTCTTGAAAAACTCCATTAAAGAAGGGATTTCAATATTTGGCCCTTTTTACCCCCTTATTGGCCCCCAAAGGATCAGAACCTTTTATTTCTACACAAACTTTGATTGCCTTTACTGGGGATGCTTTCTACCAAATTTGGTGAGAAATCTGACAACTTTGAATTTTTGTACAATTTCAGCCCCCCCCCCCCCCCCCCTAGTGGGGCCGTTTTTCATTAGATAATTACTTTGTAAACATCCCCCTAAAGATGCTAAATATCAAATATGAAGTCATTCCCATAGATTAGTTCTTGAGAAGAAGATTTTTAAAGATCCCACTAATTTTACCCCTTTTGACCCCTTAAGGGCCCACTTAGGATCTGACCCTTTATATTGAACAAACCTGAAGGAGCTTCCCATGGGGATACTTCCTATCAAGTTTTGATAATTGACTTCACTACACACAAAGAAGATGAAAATGTTCCATGATTTACGCACGACCCACGTACAGCGTAACACGACGGACCTTTGATCGCTATAGGTCACCAAGACCTTTTGGTCAGGTGACCTAATAATTAGTACAATTCGGGAATGAAAATTACATTTGTAATATTGAATGTAAAATTATTATAAAAGTTTTGTAAGTATCAAATCATACACACTTGAAATCTGACAGTGGATTTTGCTGTTCTTTGAAATGGGAGAGTCCAAATGTGGTGACAGGAGTCAACGAGTTAATTAAAAAGTTCGGGCGGACTTGTAGACAAAATAACCTATGTCAACAGTTTATAATAGTAACACCAAGCTCTGTGGTTGTATGTGAAATAGGTAGCCTGATAAAGACGGTACAGTTAAACCTGCCTTGACAGTCACCTTACTTAAGCAGTCACCTGTATTCAAAGGTCAGTTTACGTTCTGCCTGATGAAAATTGTATATACATGTACTGAACCTTAATTAAGCAGTCACCTCTCTTATGTGACCAGTGGCCACTAAATTCTGGTCCCAATTCCAATTTCTTCCTCAAAATAACAGCCATGTGGACTTGAAAAGCTCAAAACGAAGGTCAATAACAGATTATTTGGAAATGATATACATGTAGTCATAGCAAAACACACGTACCATGACATCATTGCTTTGTTTGCAAATTTTTGTCTTCTAATTGTCATTATTTATGTATGAATAAAGTACACTTGAACCTGAATACAGTATATACATGTGTATTTTTGTTCTCCGTCAAATGATTGTAACAGCCTGATAAAGCAGTGTACATTAAACCTCTCTTAACAGTCAAAACTTTCCTAAGATCCCCTAAATTCTAAAAAAGAGGTTTGACTGTATTTGACTGGATAAACCCTGTCGTAATGTTTGTCAAAAATCACATTCACACCTTAATTAAGCAGTGTCAAACCTCAGAAATGTGTCGATGTAGCCACTATATTCTGTTGGCCATTTAACTAAATACAACATGCAATTTAATAGCATGAAATTCTTTTATCAGCTATTTATAACTGAGTATTATCATCTAACCTTTGCAAGTTCTACATTAAAGCACACTGTGTTTGCTAAACTGCAAATTAATAAACATATGCTTACAATGATATACAAACTGAATTAAATGACATTGTGTATGATTCTCTGTGTAGGAAAAACTTACAATTGAGAGCCTTAGCATAATGGTTATAAACATGTGAAATATGAGGAAAGGTGTTAACGTTTTACAAGTTGTTAAATTTAACTTTTATTTTTTATTTCGCTGTCACAGGGCACTGCGCTCTAAACCAAAGTTTCTCTCATCTCTATATAATGCTATTTACAGGGCACTGTTTAAACTGTCTTTCAACTCTATATAATCGGCTGAGTGGTTAACAGTTTGTCTAAACCATAAGTACCCTCATCTCTATATAACATGCTGAGTGTTTACACAGCACTGCATCTAAATCATGTTCTCTCATGTCTAGTAATCCCTGAATAAAGACACTGTAAACCATGAGTTCTCTCAACTCTAGATACAACAGCTGATGGTTACAGAATAGCATCTAAACCATTCTTCTCTCACTCTATTAATCAGCTGAGTGGTTACAGATCATCTAAACCTTTGAGTTTCTCTCAACTCTAGCACACAGTGTTTGGTTAACACTGCATCTAAACCATGAGTTCTCATCAATGCTAGATAATCAGCTGATGGTTACAGACACTGCATCTAAATGATGATTGTGTCAATCTATATAAGCAGCTGGGTAGGTACAGACACTTACAATTGATTATACTCTCATCTCTATATAACATGCAGAGTCGTAACACAGCACTGCATCTAAACCATGAGTTCTCTCATTTCTATATAATCTGCTGAGTGGGTACAGACACTGTATCTAAACCATGAGTTCTCTCAACTCTAGATAATCAGCTAAGTGGGTACACAGCACTGCATCTAAACCATGAGTTCTCTCATCTCTAGATAATCCGCTGAGTGGGTACACAGCACTGCATCTAAACCATGAGTTCTCTCAACTCTATATAATCGGCTGAGTGGGTACAGACACTGTATCTAAACCATTAGTACTCTCATCTCTATATAACATGCTGAGTGGTTACACAGCACTGCATCTAAATCATGAGTTCTCTCATGTCTATATAATCCGCTGAGTGGGTAAAGACACTGCATCTAAACCATGAGTTCTCTCATCTCTAGATAATCCGCTGAGTGGGTACACAGCACTGCATCTAAACCATGAGTTCTCTCAACTCTATATAATCCGCTGAGTGGTTACAGAGCACTGCGCTCTAAACCATGAGTTCTTTCATCTCTATATAATCAGCTGAGTGGTTACACAGCACTGCATCTAAACCATGAGCTCTCTCATCTCTATATAATCAGCTGAGTGGTTACACAGCACTGCATCTAAACCATGAGTTCTCTCAACTCTATATAAGCAGCTGGGTAGGTACAGACACTGCATCTAAACCATTAGTACTCTCATCTCTATATAACATGCAGAGTCGCAACACAGCACTGCATCTAAACCATGAGTTCTCTCAACTCTATATAATCAGCTGAGTGGGTACAGACGCTGCATCTAAACCATTAATACTCTCATCTCTATATAACATGCAGAGTCGCAACACAGCACTGCATCTAAACCATGAGTTCTCTCATCTCTATATAATCAGCTGAGTGGGTACACAGCACTGCATCTAAACCATTAATACTCTCATCTCTATATAACATGCAGAGTCGCAACACAGCACTGCATCTAAACCATGAGTTCTCTCAACTCTATATAATCCGCTGAGTGGTTACAGAGCACTGCATCTAAACCATGAGTTCTCTCAACTCTAGATAATCAGCTGAGTGGTTACACAGCACTGCATCTAAACCATGAGTTCTCTCAACTCTAGATAATCCGCTGAGTGGTTACAGAGCACTGCATCTAAACCATGAGTTCTCTCATCTCTAGATTGTCAGCACAAAGTCCTCTGATGCAGCTGATGGTCTCACCCAGGGTACATTCTAACCAGGGTTTCTCTCCACCATGAAAAACAAAATTGTTTTTCTTTTATTTGTTGTTTTAAAGAATTTTTCACATAAACTGAGATGTCACCAGCTTTAGGTGAATTACTGCAAATGTTGACCTGTGCTATGGACTGATGCCATTGCAGTGAGGGTTTTTTATGTGCAGGGGGAGTAACCTTCCGATTTTCATACAAATTTTTCTACTCACTTGTAAAGACAGACTTCACGGGAAAAGTGTTCTATTCCTCACTGGATACTTATACGTAAGATGACAAACAGGACCAATAACTCTTGCCAGAGTAAGTTTTATATCATTTTGCTTTATTGCCTAAAATTTAAACTTGTGAGGTCCACAAAAGGGTTCACAAGACTCAACCCTGTCATGTTATATGGATTTTATTACAATACATCTACAATCTACACGAACAAGATGTACATTTGTAGCTCTATACCGTATTTGGCCCATGTCCCTATATGCGCCCCTACCCTTTTTTTCATACGATTGAGAATATTTTCTAGCTGGTTGACAAGGAGATATGGACCCGAAAAACTTTAAGAAACAGTTTATCTGTAGCCTCAAGCAACAAAAGAATGTTGTTAGGTGTCCACGGTAATAACTACAACAACTTTACCACTGTGCCTTATCAAAATTTACTGTTTTACGTCAGTTTGACTATTAATAATGGTCACATTAAGCGTCCACTCCTTTATATTACATACTGACCTTTATTTCCTTCATTGCAATTATACAGACCAGTTGCATTTATATTCAATGTTTGACACACAGCTGTTCACTGTTACATCATATGAAAACCTCCCCCCCGAAAATTCAATTATACAGAATGAATTTCGTATTCAGCTGACAACAGATTCACAGAAAATGGTAATATATATAAATATAAGGATTGTTTTTCATTTTTTGAAAAACATGGAATATATACATGCAATGACTCATGGAAAAAAATAAATTCAATGGATTTTTTTACCATAAGTCATTGCATGTATATTCCATGTTTTTCAAAAACGAAAAACAATCCTTAATTCTTAGATCCGTAATTCTTAATGGGTCTAATACGGTTATTAAAAATTTTAATTTATCCATTACATTGCATATTAAATCATCAACCCCTGAAAAACAATGGACTCTTCTGTGAATCAATGACTTACATGTACATGTAGACCAGTCCAAATGTGTCTTGGGGATAAATGAGGTAATTAGGCATACAAATTTTTAAACAATGCAATGAATATTTTTTCCAATATGTGATAGAAATATTTTCATAAGAACATCTATGAAAATATTTTATGATAAAACTGATGAATTAAGTCTTGTAGATTTATGCGAGTATGTATGTACATGTATGTATGTTTATATATATATATATATATATATATATATATATATATATATATATATATATATATATATATATATATATATATATATATATATATATATATGAACATTGTAATAAATATAATACATTCATTTATATATAGACTGACATGGGGCTGGTTTAAATGTGTTTAGAAACATTAATATCAATTCTAAATAGTTACAAAGTGACAGATACACTGGCAACATCACATCTGAGTGTATCTACACAGGTGTTATTATAGGTTTTGTCAACACCTACATGTAGCACACAGGTAAATGTGTATAAATTCTGGAGATCTGATATTGTCATTTCATACTAATTGATCAAGTTGTAAAACAGGTGTAAATATTAATTTTCTAATCTGTTTTTAGAGTAATGAAAACACCTAGTTTTTATAGACTTAATAATAATAGTACAACGTAAGTAATTATAAGTCCAAGACCTTTTCACGATAATTGTGGTCCTGTTACTCAGGGGCCCGTTTTACGAAATGTCCTAAGTCCCAAATCCTAAGTCTTAGTCCTAATTGTCATGGCAATGATCAATCAGCGATGTGTTGCCATGGTAGTTAAGACTAAAAGTTAGTATTTAGGACTTACATGTAGGACTTTTCATAAAACTAGCCCCTGGATGGTAAAATTATACACTTATAAAAAATATACGTCCTCACAATAACTTATTGTCTCTTGACGTCATTATCCGGGAATCTGTATCATTTTGAGGTTCAAAGTTACTGGACCACTAGTAGTAGTACTGTTATCAAAAAAAGGTCTAAATCACAGTGCATGTACATTTTTGTACATGTATGCTTTATTTGTTCCATCTTCCACTACATGTACATTGTACATGTACATGTACCTTAGGATCTATTGTCATTAGCATTGTATGTATGTAATATTTCATACGTGTACTACAAAATGTACTTTAAGCAACACCCTGTAGATGGATGTTTTATCTACATGTATACATTGTATGTAATATAATCAATGGATGATTTAGACAGTGTTATATTGTATGTACATGTAGGTGTAACTTTATTATTGATGCATTGATGCATTATAAACATTTTTATTTTGTATATATAGTACCGTAATTAAATTTGATTACCTGTCATAACAGAGAGAAGTTCAAAGTTAAAAATTCATGATTTTAACAGTACTGTGTTAAAACACTTCAGCAGCGGATAAGCATTAAAAAAATTTCTGTTTGAAGTCTCCTATTCCTGATACAGATGGATCCTACGTGGCCAAGTGGTAAGAGCATTGCACTTTGTACAAAATGTACCATAAAGTATTTAACTTCCTGTCCGGAGCACAGGTTTGAGCCCCGCTGAAATCTGAGCTCATTTTGTGAGAAAATTTGCCAGATCAATTGCAGAAGGCCATGCAGTGATCTCTTCCTGGGTACATTGTAACCGAGTTCTCTTGTCCACTATTAAAAATTGGCCACCACCATATAACTGTAACTGACAAATTGTTGAGTGTGGCATAAAACACTATTCAAATTAAAACCTAAGTCCTGATTAAGTTTTGACAAACAAGATAGGTATAGGTGTACATTTTGTACATATGAATGTACATGTATATTTGCAAGTTATTATTTTTCTTTTGTCTATTCCTCTTTTAACTTCCTTTAGTTCATTTCTTTTAGTATAAATGCAATCTAATTAAAAACCAATCTCTCATCGCTCCCATTTTATGTTATGTTGCATAGAGGATCTAATGAAACCCACTATAGGTTCACCTGTTAGTGACCTTGTCCATGTATATGTGAGATGTTTGACCTATAATCTTCAATCTTGTTAGTTTATTGAAATGTAAAGGGATGTAACCATTATAAACATTATAAACAACACCATGGCTGATCATTTATTTTATACCCTCTTGTTAGAGTACATGTATGATGGGAAAGACTTTGCTGGCAAGCGGCAGCTCACCAAGGTTCATACTTTTTAGGTGGAGGAACCTCCATATACATGTAGATGAAAACCTCTTGACAGCATGTAAACAGAGTAATACAAAAATTACAAAGATCACCTCACACTAACATAGAGTAATGCAAAAATTACAAAGATCACCTCACACCAACATAGAGTACTGCAAAAATTACAAAGATCACCTCACAGGAACATAGAGTACTGCACAGGTTCCACTGTAATAAATGTAGCAAGAATGCTTAGAATCATTAGATATATGCCATGCAGTTGATCTATCAGAAGTACAATGTAGACACAAGTAACCTTGACCTCAATCAATCTTCTCAGCCGCACGCTGACACAGGCATGATAGCAAAAAAAATAACCCACCTCAAGGTCACAGGGGTCAGCTAAAAACCAGAGTTAACTGTTTGTTTGTTTATTGTTGTTTAACGTCCCACTCAAGAATATTTCACTCATATGGAGACGTCACCAAATGCCGGTGAAGGGCTTCAAATTTTGGCCTATGCTCGGCACTTACGGCTATTGAGTAGTGAGGGTTCTTTAACGTGATGACACCTACTGTGACACAGGACCTCCAGTTTTTACTGTCTCATCCGAAAGACAAGAAACCAACCTGTCGCCAGCAGGACTCAAACTTACGACCTCACGATCCAGAGTCGAGCGCACTACCGACTGAGCCAGGCCGGCTCCAGAGTTAACAAATTGCTGAAAATTATATCTGTGGTATATGTACTCTAACCAGTGATACATTATGTATATGAATGTGTTGTCATGGTTACAAGAAAACCAAACTAGCAATTTCATCATTTCTACATGTACATGTTGTATATTTTTAGGTGTTGAGTCCTAGCACAGCCTTATGTATTTCACAAAACTAACTGCAATTGTTGAGGAGGCTTCTAAATATTTATTGTGTATTTGCTGACAGGTAGCCACAGGTAGACAAATGCACATGTATTGATTAAAGTACTAAACAGTGTAATTTTACTCAGGTAGACAATCATAAATAGATCTGATAATTATCAGAACTTTTCCAGATCAATCCCAATTATAAGACTTAAGTTACATTTGTACATGAAGCCCATAAGTAGGCTATAATAACTGGCCATAGCTTGGTTATAACTGAAAGTATTGTAGATATTGACTTAAAAATCATGCATGCATATCAAATTTAAATGAAATCTGATTATTGGTCCCTGAAAAGAATATTTTTAAAGATGAACATGACTTTTTAAAGATGAACACAACTACAAATGTATGTTTTGCCCCTTTTTTTGAGCCACTATGGATATTAAACCCATTTCGTTCACAAACCCCTTTTTGTTCACAAACATTATGCAGCTTCACATGGGGATATAAATGTTATGTATATACACATGTACATGAATAAAAGTGGAAAATGTCTAAAACAATGATGAAATACTTATATTTTCTGATTATTTATAATTACATGTACATGTACATGTATATGACATGAGAATCCCTATGTGACACTGAACATTGCATGCATTGACCCCATTACCCCCCACTTTTTTTTGTCATAAAGATCCAAACATGTAGGTAATTACGAAAATATGGGGCTTAGCTCAGATCTTTATTGGCAAAAGTCAATCAAATTTGATATATAAGCCATTTGTGCAAAACTGTACCCTACATTTTGCAGATACTGACTTAACAATTACAGTAAAACCTGATATATCCCTATGGGACAGAAAACATTGACCTTTATGTGCATGTGACCCTTATACACAGGTTCATTTATGAACCTAGTCAAGGGACTTGAAAAACTGCCTTCATAACAGGTTATCCAGATACAGGTGTACATGTAAAGCAGGTTTTACTGAAATATAATAAGGAAATTCATTTTGTTTAAAATTAGCCCATTGGTAAAACCTAAAACAAAATTTAATTGTTTGATGTTGTCTCCCTACCCACCCAAAAAGCTGTCACCCAAATTATTTTTTTCACATTTTTTGTATCCAGATTTTTTGTTTGTTTTTGATTCAAGTTCCATCAACCAATCTTTATTTACTTGTTTCTTTAAAATATTGTTTACACAAATGAATCACAAACTAGAAGCTCCTTCTTTGACCAGGTGAACTAATAATATATACAGGGATACACATATCAATCTTTCACATTCATTTTAATGATCATTCTGCATACCTTTCTTGCTTTGTTTGATTTCCTTTTCTTGAAAAAATATAATAATTTGCCTAACTACCTACAACACACCTTGAAGACATGGACAGGCAACATCAAACAATCGATTTTTTAACAGTGGCCTAAATGTACATGAACTTGAGAAGGAGTTGAAAATGTCTTGAAGTTAACAACGAATGGCCCGCAATGACAGACAAAAAACAATAGCAATAAGTCACCATCAATCTACTTAAAAGTTGTAGATGTGTGATGTTCGACCAATAAAAATGTGACTTACAAAAATTAATGGCAAAGAGATGTTACTTATTTTATAAAAATGAAAACCGTCAGTCTGCAACTTCCATTAGAATATCTTTTTGTGAATCAAACCCATCCAGGGTTATGAATATAATTCTGTATTACCATATTTCGTGTGCTGGTTGTTGTTTATAATGTTAAAAATGTTTACATCTCTTTGCCATTTGATCACTTACAAGATAGTGTGAGTCACTTTTTCGTTGGTTGAAAACGCCACACCTACAAGGTCAACTGCACATGACCCCATAGTGGATTAAGTTAGATCCTATACATGACATATCAGAAAATGTCAGTGGGTAGAGATCAGTTTTGAATTAGATTATGTCACTATCAGCCTTGGCTCATGTGACCTAATTAATTACATTGAACATTTGTACAAGAAAATAACATTTTTGAGCAGAAATTTTAGCAAGGATTCATTTTTGGCATTATTAGCAAGGTTGTTAAGATCACTCAAATTGAATATCGCTAACAATTCATTCCTCATCATAAGTAGATCTAAGAATTATCTTTTTTTTAATCATAAAATCACCAAGATTACTTCTTGCTCAAATAATAATATTAATATATCATATTTTTAGGACAATAAAAAACACAAAATTTTTGTTCTGCTATAATTTCCACTTATTACAGTACATTTATATGTTTACAGTTTACCATATTCAACCCAAAAAGCGCTTGTGTCAGTATTAGCAACCCCACCCCACCCCCTTGTTATTCAGGTTGACGAGGAGATGTGGACCAGAAAGCCCTAAGAAACTGTTAATCACTAGTCCACAGCAACAGAAGAATGTCAATAGGTGTACTCGGTAATAACTACAACAACTTTACATGTACCATCTTGCCTAATAAAAAATTAACCGCTTTACATTAAACAAGATATGTCAACTTATATAAATGTCTCTTTTGGCTCTGATTTTGGCGAAAGGGGTCCTTGCTGTGAGAGGAAAAAGCAGAGTACCCACAGAAAACCCATGTGTCCGACTTGTCGACCACCATACCATCTCACATACTCCCATGTCAAATCCAAGGATCGAACCTGGGTTGCATTGATAGAAAGTGAGTGCGCTTCAATCAGACAATTTTTATCAGATGAAAGACTAAATTATAATATTTTTTTTGAAATAAACACATCCAAATCAGAGGCTTACAGTTAAACATGAACAGTTATATATCACAAAGTTATACATTTTCTTTTGTTTGCAGACACTGCACACGTGGGTTTCCATACCCTTTGTTTGTATTCATTATTAGTCAAGTGATCAGAAATAGCTAACAGTTGCCACACTGGGATTATCGATATTTGGTCGATAATTTGATATTTAAATTTCACCAACTATTCACAAGTTTACTTTTCTTATATGCTGAACCTTCTATTCGCAAACAAATGATGTGATTGTCATGGATACGAGATCAAGAGTTTCTTTGTGTGCTACTAAAAATGTGTCACGTTTGATCGAAGCAAACATTATTTTTATTTTAATAATTTGTCGCTAAAATTTATGAGTGTATTATCGCAGTGTGAACATAAGATAATTATACAATGTCCATTTAATGTTCGTGTCATGTTGTCGAGGCTGATTACAGATGCTGAACGGTTCAATTTCTCTCTTCCTGTCATCCTCTGTGACAGTCAGCTGTGATACCTGAGCTTGAGGTTCAACAACATTCACCTACAACGGCCTAAATTCGATCAAAACAAATTGAAATTAGGATCATACATACCTCGGACTTTGTCTTTGCGTGATGGTTAAAGCTGTTGTGGTTATTCATGTCGAGGGCATATCAAATGCTACAAATTCCTTAATTTATCCTCGGAGATGAACAAAAGAAAATAATAACACGATCAATGACCCGAACGACATTTACAACAAGAGTTCCTATTGGATAATGTGAATGACGTAATATTATCTGTCAAATCTGCAGGTGCCCGAGCTTTCTGAATCAGATTGTCCTCAGCGGTCTTCATTTATAAGTAGCATCTACTTGATCCATTTCTGTAAATGGACTTGTAAATGTATATGCTTTAGCACATTCTGTTGTATAGAAGAAGTAATTTTTAGCTTTTGTTGACAAATTTATATCATCCAATCAAATGCATCGTAGTAAAACATTTCTCGCGAGCAAAGGGACCTCACTTGTAATGTTTTGGTTTTACACAATGACGTCATTCCTGTAGGCTAGTGCTTGCATAGTGGTATCTATTGGATTTGGAAAATGCGAGGTTTCAATAGGGAAAAAGAAACCGTATCACCATAATTGCATTTTGCACTTGGGAATTAGAAAAACTGGAAATAAAAACTATTTGGAGCGGCTCCAGACCATACGTGTTAAATAGTAAAATCAAAACTTTCCGTAAGATTAATATTTTTTATTGTGATAGGGCCTACCAATATTCAATACACAAGCAACCTACATATACATGTACATAGGCGTCGGAACCGGGGGGGCTAGGGGGGGGGGGCTTAGCCCCCCCACTTTTTTGCAAATATAGACATAGGACATAGACGTTTCTGGCGTGTGTATGTGTTTTAAGTTGGTTTAGCCCCCCACTTTCAATTTGCTTCCGACGCTGATGCATGTATATGCACTTTTAATTTTATTGACAAAAACTTGATTAATAATAGAAATAATAGGCTTATATAAGTTGCGTTGGTTAAAGGTGGCACTTTTCCTTTTGCGTTTTCTTGGCCGTTTGATCCGAAACTTGTTCCAAATCAACAACATTGTACATGTATTTATCTGTTTATTCATTTTTGTTAACTATTATTTTCTAATTAAATTATCATTTCATTTCAATCGTTTACAATATTTACAACCGATTTGTCTTTTTAACACGAATGTAAAGAACCTCTATAATTCAGTTGTTTTACATTTCAACCCCGTAAAATCAGTAATGTATGTGATTTTTTATTGCCTGTGTTCCAAATATTACGATTCTGCTCATGATTGTTATTTAGGGAAATATACATTATACTGAGGTGTTAAAATTGAATGTTTTTCGAGAGCAAATAATAATGTCACAGTAAAGAATCGTTGTATTTGGTTCTTTTTAGTTCAATTCTTCTGTTTCTGGGAGAAACTTGATTTCCAGGTGGGTTTATACCTGTTTTAATGTCAGTCGTTGAGTTGAAAAATTAAACGTAAAAAGTAAAATTTTGCTTCTGTATTTAAAATCACGGACCCTTAAGATTACTATGCCTATTTTGATATTATAAGTGAGTGTGTGTTTGCAGTGTAGTTGTAGCCAGAACGAAGGTATTGTACATGGTTATTCATTAATTTAAATATGTAAACTTATGTCCATTTTACAAGCAAAATTATCCTTAAATATAGTAATATTGATTTACACTGAAATATGAATTATGCAAGTAAAGTATTTTTAGATATGACAATCTTGTTATAGATAGATTTCAATTCGAATTGCAAAACTTAAATATAACATATATGAAATAATGGTACGCTTACACAAGAGGACGAAAATAACTTTGAAATAAACATCCCCTGGTATTTTAATAAATCTTGTTGAAAGGGAACACTTGGATCTCAATATTGATAAACAATAACAAAAAAAAAAGAGATAAAAATTCTTTATTTCATATATATTTTGTGAAATTTGGTTCAGGAACTCATTTTGACAATAATTCACTTGCTATTGATTAATTCAAGCTTACTATCTATATATGCATACCACACTAGAACTGACCTTATTTTTCACAAAATTTAAGCCTGTTTATAATTATTTATAGTGCATGGCTGATTTCTGCCATTTCGTTATTTCGCTTTGTCGCAGAGATATAACAATAATTATCGTCTTTTCGCCAGGCTAATTATCGTCTTTTCGCAGCGACATAATGAAATAATGAAACTATCCAACGCGAAATAACGAAAACATAAGTCACTATTTAGCGGGGCGAAATAATTCGATCCGCTATTTATTTTTCGCAGCGACAACCCGCTATTTATCGTTTTTTCGCAGCGACAACCCGCTATTTATCGTTTTTTCGCCTTCCGGTATGGCTAGTCTTCTCATGCGTATTGTACAGTTTACAAGGAATGCCATGTGATATAATATGCTGATGCAATTGTGTCAATCTAATTAAAAATCTATCTATAATCGCTCCCGTTTTCTGATATGTCGCGTATACGCGACATATCAGAAAACCGGAGCTGTGAGGGATTGGTTTTTAATTAGATTGCAATTGTGTCAAAGCAAAAAGATAAAACCCTTGCATCAGCATGTCATTTCACATGACATTCCTTATATACTGTACAATGCGCATGGGTAGCCTATCCATACCGCAAGGCGAAAAGACCATACTTAGCGGGCTGTCGTTTCGAAAAGACGATAAATAGCGGGGCGAAAAGACGATATTTAACGGGTTGTCGCTGCGAAAAGACGATAATTAGCGTGTTGATGATGCGAAAAGACGATAAATATACCGGGGCGAAAATACTACAATTAGTGGGTCGAATTATTTCGCCCCGCTATATAGCGACTTCATATTTCCGTTATTTCGTGTTGAATAGTTTCGTCTTTTCGGCATGTCGAAGACGTCCTATTATAGTATGGCGTTGTTCGTCCGTCCGGATGTTTTATGCGATAACTCGAACAATTATGGTCTGATTTTCGTCAAACTTGGAAGGATGCTTCATTGCATGAACTGTTCGGATGAGCCCGTAAATCGTTAAATTTTTACTATATTTGGCGGAGTTAAATATATGGGCGTTATATACAAAATGCAAGAACTTTTTTATAATACGGGTTTTGTTGTGTTTCAACTTTCCGCAGAATTGGAGTTATGGCCCTACGTGACTTAGTTTCTGGTTTCTTGTGTTCAATTATCTTGTGAGCGCAACTAGTCCCACATTTTCCACCCGAATATTTCGCGATTCGTGATTGGTATCATATGAAGTTGTGCACATTGTTAAATGAAGATGGTGCGTTAATTTTCACGGGAGTTATTGCTAACTTTTGTCTTACCCGTTCCAAAAGTTTTTGCCAAAGCTTCCACTTTTAGTATTGTAAAGAATTTGAACTGTTATGGTTTACAACGATAGAGTTTCTTATCTCATAAAGTCTTATATGATTCCTTAATATTTCATTATCTAGCTTGTGGTATTATAATATATTAATAGGTATGATTCATTTTGTACATATTAAAAATGATATTTACTATCCACATTTCTGAGTCATGTATACTGTTAAAACTAATTACTGGAGTGTTACAAACATATACACAATTCCCACTTGAACAATCTACTTTTTTACATAAATTTCTGAAAGTTGTACAAGTTGGAAGGCACCGTAAAAATTACACAAATTCATTGTAAAATTTTTATTTCAAATCAAGCACTACTGAATCATGACTGTGGACTTTACCCGACTCTTTGAAATGGTTCAGACAAAATCAAGCACTCCTGAATCATGACTGTGGACTTTACCTGATTCTTTGAAATGGTTCAGACAAAATCAAGTACTCCTGAATCATGACTGTGGACTTTACCCGATTGTTTGAAAGGGTTCAGACAAAATCAAGCACTCCTGAATCATGACTGTGGACTTTACCTGATTCTTTGAAAGGGTTCAGACAAAATGAGGCTTTACTAGTCGATTACTGAGTTACTATGTCACAGTGTGCTTATCGTTAGCGTTTAGATATCGATGTTTGTCCTCTGTGGTTGAAACGGAAAACAATCACGGTACTCCAAATGAAAACACTAGAAGTGTTCAGAATGGGGATATGATAAAGGGGTGGGACTGATTCAGGGTATGCGATAACTGATGCACAAACCGTTGAGCAACGTCTCTGTTTTATAGTAAATATATAATAAAACATTATTCAGTTCCTTGTAATTTTAAATTTCTGTATTGACCATGATGCAAAGAACCATATTGATTTTATAATTCTTGATTAATTAGAAGTTGATTGGGATTAAATGAAATTCAAATTCAAATCAAGTAAATTCAAAACCGATATTGAAAGTCAATTCAGATGGTTTTATTTTCACATTCATGAGTTATCAGATAGCAGTTATGCTTCTATGTCTCTGGTATCATGTTTCTTTATAGATAAAATGTTCTATAAATATTTTTTCTCAGTTTGTTATACCCCTAACCGAAAAGGAAAACAAAAATAAATCAGTCAATAGTTCTTGCATCTTTATGGTTAGCAGGTCCGTTGTTTAATTATACGTGTTTTCTTTCTTAACCCTTTCATCCCTACAGACCACAATAGATTGGTCTTAAACTATAGAAAAGAATATACCACTCAGAAATTCAGGGGTGAAAGGGTAAATCCATGATTCCTTGTAATTTCTGCGATTTTGAACGAAAATGCATAATTTTCACCTCAGTTAAATATACATGTATATCTTTCCGACTATCATGCACGGTCAACTTCCGAAGTTTGGTAAGATCTAATTGGTAATTCATTGAGAGATGTTCCTAGGTCGTTCAAGTACTCAAGCTATCGAGTGTTCAACAAATTTTGTCCAGATTTATGTGATTTAAAAAATAATAAATAAATTCCGTCAAAACACAATAGATATAATGTTTAACAAGATAAACCAATTTATCTTTATAAAGTTACTTATCTGGTGAGTAAAGTATTATCTAACAGGATTTCCCAATTTTCCGCAATTTCTGATAATCAGTTCTAATTTATATATATGTATATATATATATATATATTTATATATATATATATATAATATATATATATCTTATATAAATATACTTATATATATATATATATATATAATAGGATATATTATATATGACAATATATATATATATATATATAAGAACCCCTTTTCCACGGCTTTAGTAGTGGTAAACAATTCTAATTTGAAAGCTACATACATATTACTTGATTATATCAAAAGCAAATGTTATTTCTATACTGGCTATAGCTTTTGATGTTGCATACTTTGACTGGATGTGCGGAATAAAAATACTCCGAGTAAGTATTTTTTTTATATATATATATTTTTCTTAGCTGAAAAGTAAAAACAATATTTGCGTTGATTTAAGAAAATATCCGGGTGTTCTACACGCCACTATGATTTAAATACCATTATTTATGTATGCAAGGAACAATTTTCGACGAAATTTATAATTCCGGATATTTTTCTAGTTTTTAATCCGATATTGGTTTTCAGTTTATGTGGACGATGTCAATTCCGTTAATTTTTCTCCGACAGACTACATCATCAACATAATTGATTATTTCCATTGATTTTCGACATATTTCTGCAAGATGGCGGATAGAAAGGCAGAGCTCGAGCGAAAAAAGCAAAAGCTCGAGCAAATGCGACGGGAACGACAAGAAAAAGATCGCATTAGGAAGCTAAAAGAGGTTTCAAATCGGCTTTCTAAAAATTAATGTCTGTGATCAGGTGTCATGAGTCACCGCCTATAATATTTATTTCTACGAGGCTCGGCGTATAAGAATATTTTTTTCCTGCATAATGATTTACTCCACCACTTCGTTACTTAAAGAGTGACAGATGTATATTTTGGGGTTGAAACGTTTTATTTTCCTGTATCATAATATTAATATGGCACTGAATGGGAAGGGTGCGTCAAATTAACAAAAAAAAAATGGACCCAAATGCCAAATGGAAGTTATGAAACCCAAATGGACATGACGATTTGTCTAACACCAATAATGTACCAAATCTGCCAGAAAAAACACCAATATAAATAAGCAAAACTACTTGAATATCGTAGATATTGAAGGTCTTGCGATTTACTGAAATGGACTGTATTTAAGTCTGTAACACATGGGTGGCAGGGGTAAATACCGAAATGTACTGGAATGTACCGAAATGTACATGAAATACTGAAATGTACCACAAGAATGTCGAAATGAAGGGTAAAACTACTAAAAATAAAATGTATTCTATTTTGAGACTATAGACACATTTTTATTTAGCTGAATTAATATCAAATCCAAATATTTTAGTATAATAGCGGAAATATACTGAAATGTACATGCATTTTATGAGGTATGGCCTGCATTTCACAGCATTTCGTTGTTTTATGTACATTTCATTATTTCATCATTCATGTACATCCAAATATTTGGATTTGATATTAATTCAGCTAAATAAAAATGTGTCTATAATCTCCAAATAGCATAGAATTTAGTAGTTTTACCCTCCATTTCGACCTTTTTATGGTACATTTCAGTATTTTATGTACATTTCGGTACATTCCAGTACATCTCGGTATTTAGTCCTTCCCACACATGGGTACATAGAATCACCGAAATTACTGCTGAACACTGAAATTACCATAAAAATGATCGAAATTGCCATTATAGTGGTCAAAATTACTGTAGTATAGTTACAATATGATATAATTTCTTAAAAAAATACAAGTTTAAAAGTAAAAATATTAGTCTGAGTCTATAAATACTGATTCATAAAATTCAGTAATGGAAATGAGGTGCAGTGTGCAGCTCAGATCTGTTTACTGGTAATAATTAAAACACCATTAAAAGTCTGTGCAGGGGTAATTTCAATCTTTCATCAGTAATATATTTTATTTTATAAGTATACATTTTTGCCAATCAATTAACTTACAAAATGTATATTCAGTACTACATGTACTATCCAAAACTTCATATCAGTCGTGATCTGCAGACTTAAATCAGTCATTACATAAATCCAATACAGACGCGACAAAATTTCACACATAAAAATTGGCATTTATAGTATTAAACTGATATTTTTACATCCAAACTTATATTGTTGAAAGAAATAATGTTATAATGTAACTATTCTAGGGTAATTTCGGTCACATCAGTAATTTAGGTAATTTTTATGGTAATTTCAGTGTTTAGCAGTAATTTGAGTGATTCTATGCCCCGGAAACACACTACAATTTACCCCCTGATAGTCAGGCATGCATGGGGTACACTGTGTAGTATACATATTCAAAATGTATTTAGTAACATGATTTTATGAAACGAGACTGAAACACACAATTACCAAAACAGTCACAGAAACAAAACCAGCCTGTTTCGGTAATTGTAGTGTGTTTCTGCCTTGTTTTGGTAATTCTATTGTATTTCTGTAAATCACTTACCGGATATTGATAATTGGTTAACTAATGTCAGTTTTTATAACAATTATATTATTTTCATTACACAACTCACTAGTAATGCAGGTGACCTCTGGTTTGACACCTTACACGGTTGTGTATTCAACTATTATCATGGTGTCAATTCAGGAATCACCTGTGTTACTGGTAAGTTGTGTAATGGAAATGTTAAACAATGTTGTAATAACTTCTGTATAATGCGTCCAATTTCTGTAAAATATTACAATAGGAAACCAAATGTCTATGTCTACAATATTTAAGTTGTTCGTCCGATACATGTATTGGCGTTACTTCCCTTTTTCTTGGTGTTTTTCTTCATGTTTTCAGTAATTCTATGGACCGAGTGGAGGTTATTTATGAAAATAAAGCGTTGTGTGATTTTAAAATAATATTGATTAATAACTAGAAAACGTTACAGAAGAGATTGTTTGCCGGTGATAACGAACTATTATACAGCAATGTACATGATTTACAGAGCTTTTTATTTTTACTGGTACTTATATTTTTATACATGACGCAATGAAATTACTTGATATAACGGAATCTTACAACAAATATTTCTTCTTTTTATCTTAAGTCAACAGAGGAGCATAAAAAAGTTGTACCACAAGATTTGAGAGCAGAAACTGATGAAATACTAAAAGATTTAGGGATATCACCAACAGGTATGTCAGTCTAACTCATTTGATTTCAAAAGCAGGATATTATGAAAAGATATTATTCATCCATAATAATCATTACTTTTCCCATTTTAGAAAGTGTTTATGAAATGTTCTGAAATGATTTCAGTATACTGTAGAATCTGAAAATTTTGTTGTGTTTTTAATTTCGTTGTTTTCATTTATCAACGGAATTTAAACTATGACAAAATTTTACATAAATTATACCTAGTATTTCAACAAAATTTAACATCAATAAATTTGTTTAATTTCTAAAGCAACAACATTTTAAGCCCTCAAAATTTTCTGATTCCAGAGTTTTCAGAACTTTATAATTTCTTTCATCATGCATGTAACATTATCATATACAATGTCACATGCTTTTCTAGGATCAGTGGTTACAGCAGTACCACCAGTGAATCAGAAGACTTCACCACCAAGTGCTGAAGGACAAACAGCAACACCACCAACACAGCAACTGTATGTTAACTGAAAAGCTAATATAGCAATTATTTACTCATGAAAAATGAGTTTTACTCTGTTCATTTTTTTCCCCAAATTTTTTGCCTAATTTACTACACAGCCATGAATAGTTATACAATAGAAACTGTCTAGAGTGACTGACCTATCTGCCACTGAAATGTGATCTCAGAATACAGGTGGTCTTTCATGAGAGTGGTCCGCCAAGACAGGCTCCACTGTGTTATAGGTTCATAGTATAGTCAAGGATGTCATTAACTTTTATAGTAACTGGTGAAACTGTCAAAGTAGCAGGAGAATTTCTGTCTTTTTGTATAGAAGTATATGTAATTTTGTCAAAAGTAGGCAGCTATTTATTGAGAGTAGGGGGTTAAATTGTCCTGTTACCGCCTTCTGATGACATCCCTGATAGTATAACACAATAGGCCTCCATGGCTGAGTCTCTGTGACTGAGTCTCCATAGCTGAGTCTCCATAACTGAGTCTCCATAGCTGAGTCTCCATAACTGAGTCTCCATAGCTGAGTCTCCATGACTGAGTCTCCATGGCTGAGTCTCCATGGCTGAGTCTACATGTCTGAGTCGCCATGGCTGAATCTCCATGGGTGAGTCTCAATGACTGAGTCTCCACTGGGACCTAAGTTGATTTTGTGAGAAAGTTAGCCAGTTGTGAAAGGCCATTATTCTCTTCCCAGGTACATCGTAACCAGGTTCTCTTATACACCATTTAAAACATTTAAATCTGGCCTCCATTATATGATTGTTTTTTTTCTCTTTCTTTGTTTGAATGATGTTTTACACCACACTTAGCTAGATTTCTATAATGATTTTTTGTCTTCAGCAAACACATTTGAATGTCTGGTCACCTTACATGCTAATTTCAAAATGAACCATAAATTTTTCTTGAATGATAAAGTATTTGATCAACTTTCTAGAATGTTCACTTGAAAATGCTTTCATCTTATAAATAAAAACTACAAGAATACGTATTTGTTTGTTCCAGTTTTCAATGTTTCAAACAGGGTTTTTCACAAGGCGTCTGTGACTGTATCATGATGTAAGACATGCCTTTAACAAGTGTTGTAATTCATATACATGTGCTTTTAATTTTACATCATTCTATTTACACAATGGCATGTTATAAAGCAATTTAAAATTGACGTCCTCGTAAATTTTTTATATATAACGTAAGTTTTAGTGTACATTGAAGATAAACATTCCATGTCTTTTAACCCTTTCAACCCTACAGGCCAAATAGACTGGTCTTAACAATGGAAAAGTGCATACCATCTTGATTTTCAGGGGTGAAAGGGTTAAGTTTGTCACTGAGGGACTTTACGTCTAATTCAATTCAATATTTTGTCATTTTGTTCAGGACAAGCAGACAAAAGGCCAAATTATCTCTGGTGAAAGTGTCGGAGACGAACATACCCCCTAGAGAGAATGTCACATATAGTAAAGAGACGCAAACAGTGATAGCTGAGCCATTAGATAAAGAAGGCAAGTATTGTCAAGTTTTGATTTTCCTCTCTGTACCATGTTACTAAGTCACTGTGACAGCAGTACAAAGGTACAGGAAGGTTAACGTTCATAAGAAATCTTGTAATATCAGTCAGTAGTGTTGTTAGGTCGAAATAATCTGGAAAGCTCCAAGAATTGAGATCTTATTGACTAGTTTCCGGTTTACAAGGTATGATCACAGTACTGTATACCTGGAAATTTTCGCTCCTGTTTAATTTTCGAATTCAAGTCGAAAGTGAAATTTTCAAGCTTAATAATTGACGCAAACAGTGATAGCTGAGCCATTAGATAAAGAAGGCAAGTATTGTCAAGTTTTGATTTTCCTCTCTGTACCATGTTACTAAGTCACTGTGACAGCAGTACAAAGGTACAGGAAGGTTAACGTTCATAAGAAATCACATGTTTTATCAGTCAGTAGTGTTGTTATTGTCGAAATAATCTGGAAAGCTCCAAGAATTGAGATCTTATTGACTAGTTTCCGGTTTACAAGGTATGATCACAGTACTGTATACCTGGAAATTTTCGCTCCTGTTTAATTTTCGAATTCAAGTCGAAAGTGAAATTTTCAAGCTTAATAATTGAAGCATGGACATACATAACATTCATGAGACTGTGGTAATTTTGGGCAAAATTAGCCAACGTTGAAAAGGACGAAAATAACCAGAGGTGAAAATTCCCATGTATAAAGTATATTATTGGCTCATTTTCACATGTTTTGGTCTTGATTAATGTTCGAATTGAAAAGATGGATGCTCTGCTAGCTATACCAGTCTTTGTGTTATTGTCAGAATTATCGGAAACACGTTTAAGATAAACAAATTACTTTTTAACATGTAGGAGTCAGGGCCCGAAGTCACCAGATTTACTCAGTAACTCGGGCTCAACTAACTATTCATGATTTTAAGGTAAAACACGCAAAATTGATTCTGTAACTGGGCATGTTTATATATTGATGGCATACCATTGTAATTAATGATAAGTGTTATTGGCCATTTGAAGAAAACTTCAAAATTATTGAAAAATTGCTTGAGTATGTACTCAAAATTTGAGTACCGTACTCAACATATTTATTCATTTTTTAGATGAACATCGTAAGTGTGACGCAAAAAAATTATATTCGAATGAGAAAAAATGATGTTATGTTTTCACTCACACCCAAAAGTTTTACAAGCGATTATATACATTGTGTAGTCAAAATAATGAAATAAATGATGAGCCTGAGTAGTAAGTAAGCCTGATGTCTTCAGGCACAGATAAATAAAGATAAATTGTTCCCTATTAAGTGTTTTAGTTAAGCTATAAATCTTTTTAATTTAGAGAAATATTGATCTTACAAACACAGCTTTTGCTAACTTGCTTTTTTGTTTTGATTTGTTTTGTTTTTGTTTTTTTGGGGGGGAGTTATAATGGGAAGTTGGTTTGGGTAGTTCTCCAGGTTATTTTGCCTTTTTTCAGATATTTTTATGATTTTTTCCTTTGAAATTTTCATTATTTCAATTCAGTGTGTGTACACACAAACAAGCAAACATATACACACACCACAAAAACACATACACACATACACACACACTTATAATTCTTACAGCTAGAGCTTTATACACATGTATATACATGTTTGTATTTATATATTTTTTTTCAAAGCCACTAGAGTAAAATTAAATTCTGCAGAAAAAAAAGTTTGCTTTTCTTTCTTATTCTTCAACTGTATACTTCAAATTCTATCTTATACACAGTTTTGCAAGGTTTTGTGCTCATTTTAAGAAAACAATTACAAATGAAATGAAATTTACACAAAAGAATTGTTAATATTATTAGAATAATGCCAAAGTTATAGTTTTACAACAAAAGGCCCAAGCAAATACTCAAGGCAATCGTTTCTGTCAATAAGACTTCATCATTTGAGCTTCAATTTAGAATAGGTGTAGAGTTCCAAAACAAAAAGTCGTACCAAACATAGATTTGATTAACAGTGTTTACAGTGTTAAGTTAGAAAATTTATTTGTTAGGCCTCTTATATTAAATACACATAATGTTTTTTACCAATCTTGTGAAAACAAAAGTAAAAATTGTAGATGAAACTGACTCAAATAAAAAAGAAAATCGAAAAAACAACAAAAGAAATTTAAATGATGGCGAAGATTCATAAAACATATCACCTAAACTTAATTAGCAGGGTTCTCAGCAGCCTTGTACAAAAAAGGTGTAAACTGATTAAAACTGAAAATGTCCCACCTTTTGATGTTGTTTTCAATGGTTTTATCAGTCAATATGCCAAATGACTAATCAGTTAATACATGTATGTTGTATACCTGAAAATTTTTGCCCCCCATTTAATTTTCGCCATTATTGTCCATAGATGAGAGGGCAAATTTAAAATGAAGGCAAAAATTCCAAGCTAAATAATTGAAACACAGACATCCACGCCATTCATTAGTTCATGGTGATTTAGGGCCATTTTAAGATGATATGAATGTGCCTTTTGTCGTAAAAGGACAAAAATAAGCAGGGCGAGAATTTCCAGATATGCAGCATTTTTTGGAGCCCGTGTTTATAATATTTTTTTTAAGTTTTAGAGACAGAAATTGGATGTTATTTGTTTTTTGTTCAGTTTTTGTATTTAAATGCATCATAATTTCTAACAGACCCTTGCATGATAACTGCAGTCCTACTAATCTCTTTTCTGAGTGGTATCAAGACATTTGTGCCCAAGACATTTTATACCAAAGACAAATGGTACCCAATGAAAGGCAAATTGTTCCCTGTGTACTATTTATATTTCATTGGGTATGATAAGTGTTGGGTACAAAACTTCTTGATACCACTTGGAAGTGTTTGTGCACAGGTGAGATTAGTAGGAACACAATGCTTGTGAAAGGGTCTATTGTATTTTGACCCATTTTAAAGAAATATGATTTTTATCTCAAACACTGTCAGTTTTCCCAGATTTCCATCAGGTGAGGCAGCTCATTTTGTGATGTCATGTAAACACACTGCACTCATTGACCGCTGTAGTCACATTTGGACCCATCTATCTCAAAGAATGGTAAAGTCCATTGTCAGAATTCAGGAGTGTATAATTTAGAATCCAGATTTCAAAATGATTTTACATTCAACATTAACTTGTTCACCCTTGAATTTTGACAACAGAATTTAAAGTTACTGATTCAGGTGAGTCCACATGTGACCACAGGTGTTGACCAGTTCAGGAATTTGGAGTTGCCAAAAGCTTATTATTTTGTACATACAGTACCAAACTAGGTACTACTTTATATACCTGGATATTTTTGCTCCTTTTGATATATTTTATTTAATATTCGGCATTTTTGCCCTTGGATGAGAGGGGAAATTGGAAATGAAAGTGAAGTCTAAAAGCAGAATAATTGAAGTACACATATATACCATTCATGAGACTGGTGATTTTAGCGAATTTAATGTGAATATGTTTACTGTCAAAAAAGGGCGGAAATAACCAGGGGCGGAAATTCCCAGGTAAACAATAATTATATACAGGTGTGAGAACAATAATCAATAGCTTGTCATGTTATGGGATAGAGAAATATCAGTCACTTCTTGAGCTTTCCTTGCCCTGGACTAAAAATCTAAACATCCCTGGTTTAGATTTCTCCATCCCACACCAATACTAACAATAAAATTTGATACTTTGTAGTTAGTACAGTCGGATTATTTTGTCAAAATTAAAACCCATTTCAGTTCTTGCAGTATTTTTCTGTTAGTTTTGATGATTGTCAAGGTTTTTGAAGTAATCAGTGTTTTTGTTTTCTACTTTCTGATGTTTTTAATTTGACTAATCAGGATATAAAATATGGGAAAATCCTTCTCGGTACAGTAAGTAATCATAATTATTTCTTGATTGTGTACCAGACGTTAACAATGATCATTGTTTTTTTTACTCAGTTTGTAAAGAAAGCAAGATTTCTAATTTATTCACTCCATCCCCATACATATAGTTATGAAATAAATATCATACAAACATTATGCCATCAGCCAGTTATGAAAATAAAGATCAAACAGATATAATGCCATCAGGCAGTTAGAAAATAAAGGTCAAACAGATATTACACCATTAGCCAGTTAGAAAATAAAGATCAAACAGATGTTATGCCATTAGCCAGTTAGAAAATAAAGATCAAACAGACATTACGCCATCAGGCAATTAGGAAATAAAGGTCAAACAGATGTTACGCCATCAGCCAGTTAGAAAATAAAGATCAAACAGACATTACACCATCATGCAGTTAGGAAATAAAGATCAAACAGACATTTCACCATCAGGCAGTTAGAAAATAAAGGTCAAACAGATGTTATGCCATCAGCCAGTTAGAAAAGAAAGATCAAACAGACATTACACCATCAGGCAGTTAGGAAATAAAGATCAAACAGACATTTCACCATCAGGCAATTAAAAAATAATGAGCAACAGGCATTTAGAAAAAAAAAAGATAAATAGGAAGTTAGAAAATAAAGCTCAAACAGAAATTACGCCATCAGCCAGTTAGAAAATAAAGATCAAACAGACATTTCACCATCAGGCAGTTAGGAAATAAAGAAGAATTTCACCATCAGGCAGTTAGGAAATAAAGGTCAAACAGATATTATGCCATCTTTCAGTTAGGAAATAAAGATCAAACAGACATTACACCATCAGGCAATTAAAAAGTAATGAGCAACAGGCAGTTAGAAAAAAAAGATCAATAGGAAGTTAGAAAATAAAGATCAAACAGAAATTACGCCATCAGCCAGTTAGAAAATAAAGATCAAACAGATATAACGCCATCTGTCAGTTAGGAAATAAGATCAAACAGATGTTACGCCATCATAAAAATGTTGTCTAATATGTCTCACTCAAGATACTTAAAACTTGTTGACTTGTACTTAATTTGTAATTTTATTTTATGTAAATCAGACAGATTTTTAGATTTTGCAATGGTTAAAAACGAAAGTACTGAAAAATACTTTAAAGAAATATTGAGTTACAATTTTTTAGGTCAGGGCACATCAATCAAATCTATTTTTAGCTCACCTCTATATTTTATTTGGGGTAGGGAGGGGGTATCACCCCAGCATCAGGTTTAGGTCAAGAAGATTGCTTGAGGTCTGGTTTGCCTGCTTCTGCTGTACATACGTCAACTACAGTCAAACTTGCATCAGGCCACCTCTGTATAAAGGGCACCTGCCTATAAAGGCCAGCCAAACATAACCTTTGATAACTTTTTCGATAATGAATAAATCTCATTATAAAGGCCACCTGTCTATAACAGCTACTTTTCCCTGTTCCCTTGTTTGGCCTTTATAGATAAGTTTGACTGTTAATTACACAACATATATATCTTATGATCCTTAACACATGCAGTGCTTCAGCTGTTTCAAAATCCATACATTTTTGTTGTTGCAAAAATGACCTTATTTTTGGTCATAGACTTCTTTCATTGCTGTGATTAAGAAGGTCTTGTTAAGGTCCTCTTAATTTGGGGGTATAAAACATGCTAATGTGAGGTGAGCTTTGTGGTCTCTGATCATTCTAATTTCATTTTTGGCTTTTAGTCTGATTATTGGAGTGAAATGGATTGAAATCAGTTTCTTTACACTCTTTGTTCACATGGTCTGGTATATGATTATATGTAATTAGAGGCTGATCAGTAAGGCTTTTGATATGAGTGACACACACATGTCTTGAATGAAGCGTGGTAGAAACTTTAGTGTCATGCTGTAGATGACTCTCTCTTTCACACACAAATTGGTATATCTGATAAGATATTTAACTCATACACCCCTAAAGATACATTTGGACTGGTCTAAGTCATTGATTTACAGAAGAGTCCATTGTTTTTCAGGGATTGATGAGTTAATGAATCTGTCTATTCTATTGATTATGGATGTACTGATTATAGTTATGCAAGTTTTTGTATATTGTTTTGTACTTCAGCTGTTTATATTTTACTTGCATGCATGTTTGAGCTTCAGTGCTATTTGTTTGGACTAAAATTTGAAATTAATTTTGTTTGATGAACTTGGGCAAATCCACCAAAAAGCCTTGATCCAAATTATTTTCTTGTCAAAATCTTTGTGAGATTAAATTTACTTTGTAATAATGATACTGTCAACCCACAGAATTTATTCAGAATATCTTTGGTGATTCGATCCTATCTAAGGTCATGAAATGAATCCCCTACTTCTAGACTTTGTGTGTTCAGTGTGTTTGTAATGTTTAAAATGTTAACATCTCTTTGCCATATGATAAACTTACAAGAATGTGTATGTCACATTTTCATTGGTAAAAAATGACACACATAGGAGATCATTCACCTGTGATGCCATAGGGAATGGCATTAGATCCTCTATGAGACATACATAATATATCAGAAAATGGCAGTGGTGAGAGATGTTTTTAATTAGATTGATTTTTAGACAATGTAAGTCACTAAAGTTAAATTTTGGAATCCATTGTTGTGCTTTGTGCAACATGTGGGGTGTACCTTATGCAATATGTTGGGAGTGTTTTGTGTAAATACTTTAGGTTAAGGGCTGACTCAGATGACCGACAATGCCCTTGGCCTCGTATTTCTTGTGTGAGCTGATGTAACAATAGTCACAATAGTAACAATATTCTGAGAAAGTTTGCCAGTTTACTTGCAGAAGGCTGGTGGTCTCTTCCAGGGTACATCGTAATCATGTTCACTCCTCCACCATTAAAAACTGGTTGCTATAGACCGTTCATGATAACTATGGTCCTGTAACTTTGAGGGAATAAATGATACAAATACCCTTAAAAATATAGATGTCGTATATCTTATGCACAGTGTTCCAGCTTAGAAATTTTAGTAGGGTGCCCACACATGTCTTTGAAACAAGGGGTATTTTGGCAGGTATTTACCTGCAGGCAACAGGTAAGTTGACAGGTATGAGGAAGGTTTCTTGAGACAACATTCATTGTATATACTGTATCTTTACTTTGCATTTTTGCTGGAGTTTTTGTGCTTTTATTATTAAATTTTTCTCATTCATGAATTTTTTCTTTGCTAATTTTATAATAATATGTATAACATGTCGCATGGTTGTCTTTCATGCTTACATTAGCACGTGGCCCCTGGGATTATTACGGTGAGTTTAATACAAGTAATATTTCCGTCAAATTTTTTTTTTCAAATTTTATTTGATTTGATAAAAAGTTTTATCACCATGAGTCACAAATATAACTTTAAGTTTTCATTTTATTGATTGATTTTGTTTTAAAACTTTTCCAGATTCCATACTTTTTAGATACCTAGGTTCACATGACTTCATTGTTATTACACATTTAATAGTTTTATTATATTTTACACAAATATATCTGGTCACCGCTGGAACCTTAGCTGATTTTTGTTTTAGAAAGTCTACATGTTTGTTTGCAGAGGGCAGGCTGTCTCCTCCTGGGTGCTTTGTTACCTGGTTCTCTCCCCCACCATTAAAAACTGGCCGTCACCATATAACTGAAAAATTGTTGAATGTGGCGTAATAGAAAATCATTATTGAAATAAAAGTTGTGATATATGTTTTCAAGTTTTCCCAGTTAACCAGTCACAGTACTTTTAAGATTTTTAATGACATACATTTATAGACACTCATATTATAAATTAAGAATTTTTGTGAATTGTTAAGATCCTATCACATGCACGATGTAAATTATTTTATTTTACATATCATTTATTACTGAGGGTTTTATAAGTACGCAGTATACATAATATCAGTGATTACCGAGGATTTAAGTACACATATTAACATAGTATCCGTGATTACTGAGGGTTTAAGTACTCATATTTACATACTGGTGATTACTGATGGTTTAGGTACACACATCTACATATCAGTGATTACCAAGAGTTTTAGTACACATATTTACATATCAGTACTACTGATGGTATAAGTACTCATATTTACATAATATCAGTGATTAATGAGGATTTAAGTACACATATTTTGCATATCAGTGATTACTAAAGGTTTAAGTATGCATATTTACATATCGGTGATTACTGAGGGGTTTCAATATACATATTTACATATCAGTGATTATCGAGGGTTAAGTACTCATATTTACATATTGGTGATTACTGAAGGTTTAAGTACGCATATTTACATAATATCAGTGATTAAAGATGGTTTAAGTACACATATTTACATATCAGTGATTACCGAGGTTTTAAGTACACATATTTGCATATCAGTGATTACTGAGGTTTTAAGTACACATATTTACATATCAGTGATTTTACTGAGGGTTTCAGTACACATATTTACATATCCGTGACTACTGACAGTTTAAGTACTCATATTTACATATCTGTGATTACCATGGGTTTAAGTACACATATTTACTTAATATCAGTGATTACTTATTTAAAAATTACTTGTTCCCCATGGATTATTGCATGTGTATTTCTAGTATTAAAAAGTTTGCTCAAATTGTGATTCACAAATTGTAATTGATTATTCTGCTTAAGAAGGGAAATGGGGTGATGAGGGTTAAGTACACATATCAGTGATTACTGAGGGTTTAAGTTTACATATTTACATATCAGTGAATACTGATATGTAAATACTTTAATATGTGTATTGAGTTTTAATGATTCATGTGATCTAGTTTAGTTTGATAAATTTGTTTAAGGGTCAATAGATCACATAATTCTTAAGATTCAGGATTTCTTCTTGAGTATCAAAAGCACTCAAGAGTCAGTAATTTATGATCCGTATAATTCAGTTTCTGTTTTATTTTTCTACTTAACCCATATATACCCTTAGAGACACATTTAGAATGGCCTGTGTCATTGATTGTAAGTAGAGTCCATTATTTTCAGGGGTAGATGAGTTAAGAAGTTCATATGAATTTTGTAACTCAATTGAACTGTCCTCATTGATTTTTAAGAGCACCCAGGGTCAAAAGTATTTATAACTCCTGAGATTCTGAATTCCTCATTCTTCTTTAAGTAATTTTCACAGATCTTGTGATTTCCATAAATCATTACACTCCAATGCCACTAATTCACATGATTCCTGTGATTCAGGATTTTTTATTGATCATTAAAATGATCCTGGATTTCTGATCGATTTTCTGATTAATCAGGATTGGCACCAATCAGTCAAATCATGTTTATGATTCACACATGTGTCTGTCCCATCATCTGACCTGGATCAGTCTGATGTATTTTACAGCAAATTAGGATTTCCCTTTGATGTCAAAGTGATTGTGGATTCTCCCATTGTTCACAGATTTCTCCTTTGTCTTAATTAGGAATGATTTCCTTGTCAACCCCTAGGGTATTGACAAGCTACATGCGCTATGACGTCATGATACAATTTTTGATGTAGGGTGTCTGTGGCATATAGAATGCAGTGCATAATGTCAGAATTTATTTGCCCAGATCTATATACACATGTATTTAAAACATGGGAGAAGAATAATCAACCCCTACCTTGAGGATATGACAAAGGAATCTCAATCCGAGAGTAAAATTCTTGAAGGACAAACTCCAGGCTTGCCGAGGTTTGTCATTCAAGAATCTTATACCGAGGATAAAGATTCCTTTGTCATACCCTCAAGGTAGGGGTAAATTCTATTATTCCTTATTGATTTAGGTTAAGATTCAAGAGGTCAAGTCAGTCATTTTAAGGATTCAGGATTCTTTAGGTCAAATATTAAAACCCAAAGGAATTCAACATTCAAGTATATTTGTCTTTTCTGCTATCTGAGGTGCAATCTACTGTGATATCAAGCTACTAGTACTGTTGTACTAGTTCTTTCTTTTTATTAACACGTTGCCAGGTTGTCCCCGTAATCTCCCGAGAGTTTGTGGTAGTTTCCGTTCTTCGCATCACAAGAGTGACCAAAGAGCAATAACTCTGATAGAGAGGTAATAAAAAGTATTAGGTATTTTCATTATCCAGAGTTACCACCCCTCATAGCAGGTATCGATTGTGATGTCATTTGTTTGTGCTCAAAATGAGAAAAGTTATCAACTGTGACGGTGTATGTTTGTGTGAAAACGACATTGTTTTCTCATGTAAAGACATGAGGTCACAATCTATACCTGCTGACATGGGAGATAACTCTGACTAACGAAGACATAATTGACATGGTACAGGTACAGTTATAACAAAATATGTACTGGTAAAGTGTATGTAATGACAACCTGATATTAGTCATTTATACTGAAGACCATTTACCATTGATCTCTATGACTTGTATGAGGCTCAGGGGAAAATCAACTGAAGTGATTATGAACATAAACACAGATTTTTTATGTTTTCTAGTCTAAATTTGTCATGAAAAGGCAGAATTTGGTTCATAAATTTTCATATACATTTCTTCTAAATGATGTTAAATTAATAAAACCATGAGTTTAAGGGATATTGCAGAATTCAAAACATGTATGCACCTTCCATATATTTTGTTCATTTTGTGAGTTGTATAATTTTTCTGCCATATGTTTCTTGTTACGATTAACTGTAAAAACCTAACTCATCACTTGCTGTTGTTTACACTCATTTTCTGTAAATTACTTTTGTTTATTTATCTGTCCATTGTTAAGCTTTATATCTTTGTTGCTATGCTTAGTTTAAGCAATAATTTTATTTTGCATTTTTGCATTTTTTTTTGTTAAAAGAAAAACTTTAGAGGTATGAGATATAAGTATTGCGGAGTTATGAGATATAAATATTGGGGAGTTATGAGATATAAGTATTGCGGAGTTATGAGATATAAGTATTGTGGAGTTATGAGATATAAATATTGCGGAGTTATGAGATATAAGTATTGCGGAGTTATGAGATATAAGTATTGCGGAGTTATGAGATATAAATATTGCGGAGTTATGAGATATAAGTATTGTGGAGTTATGAGATATAAGTATTGCGGAGTTATGAGATATAAATATTGGGGAGTTATGAGATATAAGTATTGCGGAGTTATGAGATATAAGTATTGTGGAGTTATGAGATATAAATATTGCGGAGTTATGAGATATAAGTATTGCGGAGTTATGAGATATAAGTATTGCGGAGTTATGAGATATAAATATTGCGGAGTTATGAGATATAAGTATTGTGGAGTTATGAGATATAAGTATTGCGGAGTTATGAGGAGTTATGAGATATAAGTATTGCGGAGTTATGAGATATAAGTATTGCGGAGTTATGAGATATAAGTATTGCGGAGTTATGAGATATAAGTATTGCGGAGTTATGAGATATAAGTATTGCGGAGTTATGAGATATAAGTATTGCGGAGTTATGAGATATAAGTATTGCGGAGTTATGAGATATAAGTATTGCGGAGTTATGAGATATAAGTATTGCGGAGTTATGAGATATAAATATTGGGGAGTTCAGTGAATTTGCTTGATCTTGTTGTCCAATGCCTAAAACCTCGTAGGGTGGAGTCTTGTGAACCCTTCAAGACTTTCTTGACCTAGACAAGTTTAAACTCTAGGTAACACAGTGTAATCAATATTAGTCCCTAAAGACCACAATAGACTGGTCTAAGACAACAGAAAAGGTCATTCCATTAAGATAATAAGGGGTGAAAGGTTTCAAATTATGCTGGAAAGAGAAATCACATCACTTGTCACAATACAGTAACTGAAGGGTATCCATTGGGGGGAATAAGATGCATTTCTTGTGAAGCTTGTCTTATCTGAAAATCAATTAGAGTCATTCATATGATAATTAAAACATTACTTCACTCTCCAAGATACATGTATGTGAATCAGACAAAATAGAAACAGAATAAGTTAATTTAGTTTTCTGTAAAGAATGAAGGAATACAGAAAATAAACTGTCTGAAAAATTTGGCAAAGAAGTGAATTAATTTCATACTGCATGCAATACTATGCCGACTCAGGACTTCCTAATCACTTTTTGTGAAAGAAAACTGTTAAAATAAACTTAGCTTGTGCTGTACGATGTATTTTGTTTGAATTTTGAAAACTTTATTTTGTTGATTTTATCAAGTTTTGTATTTTCCATAATATCTTTATTAGATAGGAACTTAAAACAGGGACTTTTGATAACAGAAAAAGTTAAATTTATTAAATTTTAGCCCAGACACATTAAGTAGACTTAGCTTTATGTTACTCTAGGAGGGGGGGGGGGGGCTCTATGGCCGTGTTGTTAGAACATCACACTTTGAATCATGAAGTCTCTCACTTCTGGCCAGCCCAGTGAGCCCCACTGGAACCTAAGCTGATTTTTGTGAGAAAGTTTGCCAGTGTGCTAGCTGAAGGCCAGTGGTCTCTTCCTGGGTACATTGTAACCGGGTTCTCTTCCCCACCATTGAAAACTGGTCGCCTCCATATAGTTGTTGAGTGTAGCGTAAAACACCATTCAAAATTCAAGTACATGTATGATTTACTAATACCGACCATAAAGAAATTGAAGAAATATTTTTTTAATTTTGTTTATTTATCGTTTGCTATTTCAGTTTAAGGCCAAGCATTGTTGAATGTGCTGAAATTATAATTTTACTCCTGTTTGTGGTTTGTAAGTGTACAATATCTCTGTGTATAAGGTGTAAATAAATAAAAAAAAAAAAAAAAGTGAATTTAGAATGTTTCACTTTAATACATAGAAAAAAAACCAGAAGAGAATTTAGAATTCAGTATTTCATGTGACCATTCTTTGATATAATAACACAATTATTTTGTGTCGTTTCTGGTATATATTAGCACTACAGTGAAGTGTGGAGCTTTATAACATGATGTTACATATGTAACTAAGATGATGGCACGGACACATTCTAACATCATGTGACATGTGACTTCACAATACAAACAAATTCTAATGTCATGTGACATTTGTAACTAATATGACATCACATGGAGGTGTATTGTACATGACAATACAGACTTACTATATATAAACACATGTCCATAGAGTACAATCCCATGAACATTGAATGTAGTCACATGAATATTAAGAAAAAGTCACATGATCATCGAAAATAATCAAATAAATATTGAGTAAAATCACATGATCATAATGTATAATCACATGATTATTAAATATAGTCACATGATCATAGAGTATGATCACATGAACATTGAATATAGTCACATGGATATTAAATAAAGTCACATGATCATTGTGTACAGTCACATGATCAATTTTTAAGGTAAAATGAGGTTATGTCCACCTATAGCTGGTAACATGTCCGTGTATTTGAAAAGTTCCTTCTGGGATGTATAATACTGTAAACAAGCCACAAGGTACATGTAGTGGTAGAAATGAAATCGTAAAACGTTGGACTGCACCTATTAACATGAAAGGGGTAATTTAGGATGTTCACATTTACCTTTTTCTGTTATGAAATTTGGATAAGAATTTGCTGTTTAATATAGTTTATGTTTACCAATTCTCAGTTAAACCTGCAATCATATGGCAGACATATTGTGAACGTTCTTTCTTTCTCTCCTCATCCATCTTTGAATTCCTTGTAGATCATTCAGATGATGAATATATTGGCAGTCCAAAATGGGGTATGTCTCAGACAGTCACAGCAGAAATTATTTTGTCAAGTTCTGTTTCTTTCATTTTCTTCCTTGTGTAGCAGTACACTTAATCTTCTGTTTTCTTGTCTTTCTTATTATTTCAATATGGGAGGTGCTTTTTCGTACATCTTGGAATTATTTGCAACGAATTGGCTTCATGTGAAAATCAGTACTTGGTGTTTTATTTTAAGATATGTAGATATACATGTTTGTATATATTACTCCAATGCATGTGGCTACTCGTAAATTCAGAATCGTAGTGTATGTTTTTCATATTTATATTTTTATCTAATATGATCCAAAGCATACAGCATATATACAAAAATTTCGATATTTCAAAATTAAAAAAAAAAATTTAAATTTCAGTAATGATGCAAAGTAACTTCATCTCTCTAGTAAGGAAAAGTCATGAAATTATTTATCTTCAATGAATATGTGATTATCTACCTGAATTATATCATTTATAACTTCTTTTGCTATAATTGTGGAAATATGCATCATCATTTTTCATTTATTTGATATTTATTATGAAAAATCAGAGTATTTTAGTAACAACATTGTTATACAAGCAAATTATGCAAATCTCATTCTTCTTTTTTTTTTTCTTCGACTGCTTTCGGAACATAGGTGGGTCTCCTTCAATATATAATTCTCCACGTCATAGCAATTCGTCACCTCGCTATGGCTCGCCAAAATTTGTTTACCATGACATGGAGTGGGAAGACGAATTTGGCGGTAGCGATGAAGGTGCATTGTCTTACATGTTGTCAGTAATTTGATACTGAGATGTGATTTCATAGTTGTTTAAATATGTAAATGAGGTCAACAAAGTTTATCCATTGGTCAGCTTGGGTTTTTGTAGAAATTTACATACATAAAAATCATAGGTAATATTTTAAAATATTCAGAGCTGATTAGTGTTGCTGTCTTTTCAGACTTTCTCAGCATACAGTGGAAGCTGGCTTGAAAGACCACTGTCATGAGAGACCACCTGACCTTTGTGACCACAATTTCAAAACCACATGGTTAAATATCCCTTTAAATAAAACCTCATTTGAGAGACCACCTGTCTTAAGAGACCATATTTCAGTGGCACATGGGGTGGTCTTTCAAGACGGGTACCACTGTATTTTAATATCCCCTGCATAATTTATGAAACTATTTTTTTATGAGATTACTCTGTCAAGTTTTGTTTTCATTTTAATGCTTCACTTTTAAAAACGTATTATCTGGCTTTATAATTTTCTTAAACACAGACAGGTAAATATGCAATTGCTCTCCAAGCTATTTTACTATTTTTTTTATCTAGGATTCTTAATTTTTAATTTTTTTTTTCACTACATGTATTATATTTTTAGGGTGATGAGGCAGATAATTATTATTAATGGAATAAATTTTTATAGTGGAACTCATATTCTGTCAAATACACCCTGTTTATACTAAAAGAAATAAGAACCATCGTTTTTTGTTTTTTTCTCTCTCTCTTTTTGTATCTTATAAAATTAAAAACAGTGCTCTATTTGAAGTGGTGCTTTTATAGGTGGTTGGAGGTTATGAATGAGGTCAAGGGTCATACATGGGGTTGGGGGATTATAAATGAGGTCAAGAGTTATAAATTGGGTAGGGGTTTATAAATGAGGTCAGGGGTTATAGATGGGGTTGGGAATTATAAATGAGGTCAAGAGTTATAAATGGGGTAGGGGGTTATAAATGAGGTCAGGGGTTATAGATGGGGTTTGGAATTATAAATGAGGTCAAGAGTTATAAATGGGGTAGGGGGTTATAAATGAGGTCAGGGGTTATAGATGGGGTTTGGAATTATAAATGAGGTCAAGAGTTATAAATGGGGTAGGGGATTATAAATGAGGTCAGGGGTTATACATGGAGTTGGAATTTATAAATGAGGTCATTGGTTATAATTGAGAGTGGGGGTTGTAAATGAGGTTCAGGGTCATACAGAGTAGAGATTATAGACATGATTGAATCAGTTTATGAATAGTGTGCAGGATTTTATAACTCAAATGTGCTCTTTCCCCAAAATTCATTTACCTGAAGTACCTATCCCCATCATTCATGCATTTAATAATACATCCCCAATTTACACACATGAGGTGAAAAAAGCTATACTCTCTAGATTTATGATAATATAAATGATGTAAATCCCACACACACATAAAATAAATCCCACATGTAAAAATGTCAAAATTACAGATCATTTTGGCTATTTACATAACTCTAAGTTGATATGATTATCTTCATTTCATCATGTAGTCTCCAAAAACATAAGTTTACAGGAAAAAACTTTTTGATCGTAGATGGGAAATATTTAAGTGTTTTCATTGAAATCAAGTGGCTCACTACAAAATGTGTTATCAATGTACTTGTAGGACACACATTCTGTCACATGACCTCATTTACATATCTATTTATGTCTGAAAAGCACTTCAAAGTCAACTGTCATTTATCTGTACTTTGAATGTTGTCAAATGTATTTTTTCTTTTACACTTATCATACTTGACATCTTGCCATTTGCATGCATTTATCTTTTTGATATTTTCTGTAGCACTTGAATGTTTCAATAACTTTGTCACATTAATTCATCCACCCCTAGACACAAATGGACTAGGTTTTGTCTTTTGATGTAAGGAAGAGTCCATTGCTTTACAGTGGTGGATGAGTTAGGTATATGTAAATATAAATGGAAGGTGCATTTTGACATCATTGATTCTACAGTTAGGGTTATGTAAAGAAATGAGAATATAATTGTTTCCTAATTTTGAAAAAATAAATTCTAGGTTACGTTATCTTAAGTCTGTTTACATTAACAAAAGTCAAACAGTATTTTCAAATGGCATTTATTTGTATTACATTCACTAAAACTACTGTAGTTTTTAGATTTTATTATTACGGGTTGATAAAATTTGTTTTTGTCATTTCCATAGTACCTCAATGTATGGTGAAATATGTTGTCGTAAAACCACAGTCCTGAATCACTATGCTATTTTACCCCATCTATCCTATCCTACAAGGTCATGCCCAAATTACACCTTAGAGATAAAATGAGTGTGCTATGGATACATCATCGTTATTTTAAATTTTGTTTTTCTTCTTAAAAATATTATGTTGAAAGTCTTTAATAATTAATGACAAATGTGGAAATATGTTTAAATGAAATTCGAAAATGTATTTTTAATTCATTAAGTAGAAAATTTAAAAAAATGAATGTTTTGGACTATTTTATTATCTGTCGTAATACACTGTAAGCCGTTGCTATCCACCTTAGCATCATGGACTAAATGTCCTTCCAGTGAAAAAAATAGGCTGAATAATGTAAATATAAGGTTTGAATTGCATTTTATGTGTTTATGTTTTTATATCAGAAATTGGTAAAGGGAAATTTTTCAACATGAACTGCACCACACTTCATTTAAAAATCATCTGTACCAATTTCTGATATATAAAACTATAAATGCATTAAAAATGCAATTCAGACCTTATACATTATGTACATAGCCATTAAGCTAAAGTAGTATCTGTGTTGACTTCGTATCCACAACTATAGTAGTTACCATCTCTGTTTATCTGTCTTTTGTTTCTTACTGTCTTTCTGTCGACTCAGTACTATAAGGTTTGACCCCATCACCTTGACGACAACCTTTGACTCTGATTATCAATCTTGTCTTAGTTGTTACACATTCTTGTCATTTACCCGATAGAAATTATTTGATATTTCATATGAATATACTTGGATAGGTTTTTTTCATACACCAAAATGCTTGACCTCAAAACCATGACAATGACCTTTTACCTTTTGTTAGTACTAATGAATATTTCTCTAAAAATTAATAGGACATCATCACGTATAATTTTGTCAAGTATTAGGAATTGGTAAACACAGAATCTTTATTTTACAGCTGTTAATCTTTTGTTGAAATTATTATACATGACAGTTATAGAAATGTTATTTCAGTAGGTTTATCTATCAAGTGTCTGTTTCACATCATCGGACTTGTACGATTAATTTGCTATGGCGTATTTCATTATTTTATAGGCATGTACTTTCTTATGCATTTTTTATCAGTATATCAATATATATTATGGTACAAGATACAGAAAAGTTTATGTATGTAAACTGACCAACACATTGATACCATTGGCAGTAGAAATATAAGGATATTAGTAATCATAAAGAAAATGTATTCGGAATCCTTCCATAATACAGTGGAACCTGTCTTCAAGGACCACTCTCATGAAAAAAAACACATGTCTTTTGTGACCACATTTTGAAAACCACTTGGTCACATGTAAATAATCCTTTGAATAAAACCCCCTTGGAGAGATCTGTTTTCAGAGACCACATTTTAGTGGCTGATGGAGTGGTCTCTCCCGACAGGTTTTACTGTATCCTAAAAGAAGTATTATACATAATTAACCAAAGATGACAGGTGCTACTGTTATCCTAAAAGAACTTGTATTATACAAATAATTACACCAAAGATACATTATGAGGTGTGCAAATATAATTTATGACTAGTCACTAGAGTTTCCTAACACTTGATGGAAAGTTGTGATGACTCCAGTCTAGTGTTTCATCAATGTAATTACATAAATTATCAAGAATTATGAGGTCATGTGATACAGTTATAAGACATGACGAATAGACTAGTCACCTAGTGTTTGAGGATCATGTGATCCTAAGTCTGTCATGTGATAAAGTTATAAGACATGACTAGTCACCTAGTGTTTGAGGTACATGTCGTCCTAAGTCTGTCATGTGATAAAGTTATAAGACATGACTATAGACTAGTCACCTAGTGTTTGAGGATCATGTGATAAAAAGTCTGTCATCGATCCTAAGTCTGTCATGTGATAAAGGTATAAGACATGACTAGTCACTAGAGTTTGAGGTTCTAATGTCATGTGTCTTAAGTCATGACTGTCACCTAGTGTTTGAGGTAAATGTCGTTCCTAAGACTGTCATGTGAGTTACAGACTGAGTCACCTAGTCACCTAGTGTTTGAGGATCATGTGTCATCCTCATGTGATGTCATTTGACTATCACCTAGTGTTTGAAGTACATTTCAGTCTGTCATGTGATGTATACATGACCATCACTCTCTTCTCTTGTAAGTCTGTGTGACAATTATCATGTAGGTTGTGTGTACACAGATCAAGTTTTGAAATTTACATATCCAGCATCTATGCTTGTAGACAATTTCAGTATATGTGTACACAGACATCTACACACAGCACACATGCTGACTTATATATATGTACATGACATCTACACACACACACATACACACACACACACACACACATGCACACACACATGCACACACACACACACACACACACACACACACACACACACATCTTAATCATGTAGAGTTCTGAAGGAGTAGTTACAAGGCCTACATTTTGATAGCTGCCATCTTTGTAACATCTGTATAGTACCATAGAAACTATCATATAGTATGTAGTAGTTATAATTATCTGTTCTTTAGTTGCCGTAAGCTTACTATATGTCTACTGTTACAAAATACTGTGAAGTAAAAGTCGCCATTAGATGTTTGTTATATGGATATTTATTTTCATGAAGTAAGGATTCCTTTGATTAATGTGAAAACTATATTACAAAAAACAAATATACCATACTTTGTCATTGTAGTTATTTTTTATTTGACAATGATTTGAAAGAGACATATTTCATGTATTTGTTTTTTATGGATTATTATCTTTTATCTAACTTTTGATTTTTTTAGTTTCACATTTTCACATTTTTGTTTTGCTAGCTATTTCATTAAGTAAGTTAGATAATGATATGACCTTGTTCTTGTTTGTGATATTTCAGATATAGATGATGATTTTTCTTCCCTTTGAAAGTAGTAATTGCATGGATATAGGGAACCAATATATGAAACAATTGAAATGTCTTTTCTTTTTAATTTTATTTTTTTATGCATATATTGTTAAAAAAATCATTTATATAATACAACAACCTTTATTTCTTATTTCATCAGTGTTTTATTCAACTAGGGATAGCCATAAGAGGTTGTCTCCCCTTTTTTCAATAATTTGAATTCCCTTTCAGATATGAAGCAGATAAAAAACTTTAAAATACCATTTTATGCATTTCATGCACTGAAATTCAGTATTTGAACAGCAGCGTTAATTTACTAACACTCAGTTCTAACTTTTGACGACCCTCGTGGTCATACAGATGAGGAAGGCGATGCAGACTCTGAGGAACAAGACAAAGTCCAGACCCCGGCGATCCACAAAATGCCACACGTGGAGATGGTTCATCCCACTCAAACACAAGAAGACATTCAGAAACAGGAAGAAAAGCCAAGTAAGTCATTATAACATGTTCTTTTAAAAATAATACAATTATGTTTCCAGCAAGTCAGATCTTTTCCTGTGAGACCAACAACTTTTCAATCAGTCCTCGTATAAGTATAGATGGTATAAATATGAAATATACATTGCAAATCTTTTTGTGTGAGACTCACAATGTTTTAATCAGTCCTCCTATAAGTATAGAATGGATAAATATGGAATACAGACAGCAAATTATGGTATACACAATACTGGAGGTCTCTATATTGAGTGATATGTGTAAAGTTGAAGGGGCATTAGCTGTGTTTTTTCAATTTTTTTTTTAGATTGATAAACAATAACAAAAAAAGAGATTTGTATATATACAGGCATAAAAATTCTTAAATTCCTATATATTTTGCATGTTTTGTAAAAATTGCTTGAGAAACCCAGGTTTCGCGTTTTTTCAGTTGCAATTGACTAACTCAACCTTACTATTTGTATACACAAACCACACTGGACATGACCTTATTTTCACAAAATGTATAGGAATATAAGATTTGTTATGCCTGTGTATAGCTCTTATTTGTTATTGTACATCAAGTGAAAGAAGTAAAAGTAGAAAAAATCGACATATCTCTCTTTTTTTTATGGTAAACACAGCTAATGCTCCTTTAATAGATTAGATAAGAACACCCAAGTCTAACTGTAGAGAGGCCCATAAAACAATATACAAGTATGTTAAGGGGCCTCTGTGGTCAAGTGGTCAAGTGGTCAGAGTGTCATACTTGAACCATGAAGTCTTACATTTCTAGTCAGTGCAGGTTCGAGCCTTGCTGGAACCTATGCAGATTTTTGTGAGAAAGTTTGCCAGTTTACTTGTGGAAGGCCGATGGTCTCTCCCCGGGTATGTTGTAACTGGATTCTCTCCTCCAACTTTAAAAACTGGCCGCCGCCATATAACTGGAAAATTGTTGCGTGTGGCGTAAAACACTATTCAATATTCCAAATTACAAATATGGTGAACACTGCACAAAACATGAAACTCTGGAACATTCAGAGATGAGATCAGGTCCCCTGGATGATGAATACAGGGAAAACAGGACTGAAGAGTTTACTGGTTATGATCAATTTGATATGAGTCGTAATTTTGTTTATTTACAGAATTAGTACTAGCAAAGCCAAAAGAAACAAGAAAGGGTATTAGTTCTTGTCTGTAATGCAATATTTGCTTCTTATTTCAGTCTATCTGTTGCTGCAACCTTTGATTAATTGCTTTCAAAATGTCGCTATAAACATAAATTGCTCTAAGATTGTAAGAAACGGTTCAGTGTAGTTTGTGACGTTGAAATGAATAATTTTGCAGTTTAGTCAAAGGGCTTATATGAGATATAAATGTTCAAATTTTGTAAGGTCCTCACTTGAAAAAAAAAAAGGAAAATCAAATGAAAATATTGGCTTTATTCATATTATTTTTTGACACATGTAGAATCAAGAACTTCATATTTTAAAAGAGAAAGTTTTACCCCAGCAGAAAGTTTAAAAATTTGTCTCCAGTGACTGTTTATTAATGATTCAATATCATTCTCCATAATTCTCCTCTTCTCTTCTTTCTTTTCTTCAAGTTTGTTCTCATAAGTGTCATTTATTCAAATCTTTTGAATGTTTGATTTCAACTATGTACTTAGTTACAAACTAAAGCATTATATTGATTTAGACTTGAAATGTACCACAATGCAACTTGGTTAGCCATCAGCAACCCAAATTTCTGTCTGCTTCTGAAAAAATCCTAATGACTGTTATAAAAATGTATTATTTCACTTAAGTCATACAGCTTTTTTCTTGTACATTATTTCTTTTACATAAATATCAGGGGCATAGGCTAGACAAAGAATGAAGTGTACATACAAACTATGGCAGTGGGCCTTCGGGTCATCAACCATGACAACTTATATGTAACATCCACCATGCCCATTTTAATATATGTGTGTCATCCCCAAGCACACTTATATGCAACATCACCAATACCTCTCTATATGTGATATCACCCATACCCTCTTATATGTGACATCACCAATGCCTACTTACATGTGACATCACCAATACCTCTCTATATGTGACATCACCCATACCCTCTTATATGTGACATCACCAATGCCTACTTACATGTGACATCACCAATACCTTCTTATATGTGACATCACCCATGTCCACTTATATGTGACATCACCAATGCATCTTTATATGTGATATCACCAATACCCTCTTATATATGACATCACCCATACCCACTTATATGTGACATCACCCATGTCCACTTATATGTGACATCACACAATGCCATTCTTTACTAACTTGATAACAACCCACTAATACCCTCTAATATGTGACATCACCCATATCCACTTATATGTTTGTTTACATTGTTACTAAACTTAGAATTAGATCTCTCATGCCCACTTATATGTGACATTGTTACTAAACTTAGAACAACCCACTAATGCCCACTATTATGTGACATCACACATGTCCATTTATATGTGACATTGTTACTAAACTTAGAACAACCCACTAATGCCCACTTATATGTGACATCACACATGTCCATTTATATGTGACATTGTTACTAAACTTAGAACAACCCACTAATGCCCACTTATATTTGACATCAGCAGTGCCCACTTACATGTGACATTTTTACTAAACTTAGAACATCCCACTAATGCCCACTAATATGTGACATCACCACTTCCTACTTATATGTGACATTGTTACTAAACTTAGAATCAACCCACTAATGCCCTCTTATATGTGACATCAGCAGTGCCCACTTATATGTGACATTGTTACTAAACCTAGAATCACCCCACTAATGCCCTCTTATATGTGACATCACACATGTCTACTTATCTGTGACATTGTTACAAAACTTTGCCCTACCCATGCCTGCATATATGTGACATTATTACTGAACTTAGAATTAGCCCACTAATGCCAACTTATATGTGACATCACATCACCAGTGCACACTTACATGTGACATTTTTACTTAACTTAGAATCAACCCACCCATGCCCACCTATACATGTTATATGTGACATGACGCCAATACATATGATGTCTGCTATGCCCCTGTATATTATCATGGATATCTACAGTCATGTTCAAATAATCCTAATGCATGAAGTATGCCTGTCATCCTATACTGACTTGTATTATTTTAGCAGTTGTCGTATTGCCTCTCTCTGAAGGAGGGCACCTGTTGTTGAGTGTTTAGATCATTGCCCTTTAAAACATATCTCTCACATCTAGTCCGTATTGGTTTGGCGCTGGAACCTAAGTTGGTTTTCTCCTAAACCATTAAAAAAAAAACCAAAACGGCGACCATTATTATGATCGTATGATCGTAAAACTACAAAATTTATAAGTGAAACATGATAAATCTGTCTGGTATGTGACATTTTGAGTTAAATGAACTTCAGTTACTTTTTATGCACATGCGTTTTCTTACATTAGACAATCATCACACAGCAATTCCAAACTGAAAGATCTTAAGAGTTCATTAATTTTACGAAAAAAAGACAGATAACTCTTTTATATATGTAATAGTCAGTCCAAAATGATTACTTTGGTATTATGGTATGATTTTCAAGAGCAATTGTTCGTGAACATTTTTTTGTAACATAGAACATTTAAGTATTCTCATTACCTTTTTCTAAGGGGATGGTTAATATAGAGAAGTTTGACCCAGTTTTTCACCCCATGGATTGTGGTTATATGACATTTTAGGGCTTACAGCTAGATGTTTAACCCCTAGCTGTGGTCACATTTAGACTCGCTCAAATGTATAAATATTATGTCTGCTGTCATAATTCAGGAGTGAACACCCATTGCATGTAAAATTATTATAAAATTTGGATTCTAAATCATACACCCCTAAATTATGACAGTGGACTTCACCATTCTTTGAAATGGGCAGTTCCAAATGTGACTTGGGGGTTGATTAGATAATACCCCCTCTCATAATCACTGTGTTTTCACATTCAAATAATCCTCTCTTCCTATTTAGTGCCAGAGCTAAGTGAAGAAGAGAAGAAACAGATATTGATGTCTGATGAATTCAAAACTTTCTTCGACAAAGCTTCTAGGGTCGTAGAACGTGCATTAACAGATTCGGTTGACATTTTTACTGATTATGCAGGTGGCGATGAAAAGGGAAAAGATGAGTAAGTATACAGATGTGAAAATGTAAAAATAAAAAATCCTGAAAAGTAATTTATTCAGATACTTTGATTTAATTTATAATGTTTATGTCCGATATAGTTTTAAAATGTTGTTACAAGTCAATCAATTCTTTATCAGAATTATAATGTTTCCATGGTGATGTGATATTGATTGCAGATTAACATTGTATATATAGTAGAACCTGCCTTGAGATTCCACTGTCATGAAAGACCACCTGTCTTTTGAGACCACATTTTGAAAACCACTCAGTTGAATATATCTGTACATAAAACCTCTTGAGAGATCACATTTCACAGTTCTCTCAAGACAGGTTCCACTGTAGACCATTTTGTTGTTGTTCCATACCATTTAGTTTTGTTAGAATAGTATGTACAGTACTCAGATCATGTGACTTCAACAGAAAGTCGGGCAAAGTGACTTCTGATTTTGTAATATTTACACCGATGACATTCAGTTATATCTTGTCTCAGTTCATCTGTGAGGAGTAACGTACCTGTTAGAGAAATGTTTCTGTCGTGTACAGATGACAAGTGACATCAACTTTCTGTAGGTTGCTTTTCACCTATCACTGTATAATGTACATATTTCAGGTCATATATACCACAAACTGCTTAACAGCAAGTGATGCTGCCCGACGTTTTTTTTATGGATGGTTATGTAATAACAACCTACTATGGGTTTACTTCGACTTTTCAGTTTAGAGGCTGGAAATTGAAGGTTGTTTTTTTTTGTTTTTAGATCTACATTAATTTGATTTAATTTCATTTCATATATGTTAGATAGAAGTTCATGTAGTTTGAATCCCATTGCTATTTTGCCAAAATAACTACCCATTTCAGTACTTTCAATACTTTGATCTTGATAAGTGCATACTATTATGACGAACCAAGACGGATTGGAACAACTAAAAAAAGGTCTATGGATATAAGAGTTAATGAATGATTTATGTTGACAGATGTGGTCCTTATTAGGTTACATGGGTCAGTCAGTTCACATAAGTCAGTCATATGATCATTTGCAATGCATTGCCATCTTTTGTTGAGTTGGTCATGTGTCATGCAGAAAATTTTTGAATATTTTCAACTTTTTTTTTTTCAAAAATATCGTTAGTGACTGTTCCTTCACCAAATGAGGTACATTGGAACCTGTCTTAAAAGACCACTCTTATAAAAGAGCACTTGTCTTAAAAGACCACTCCTATAAAAGACCACCTGTCTCTTAAGATAACGTTTTTGGTTCAATAATCCTTTAGATAAAACCTCTTTTGAGAGATCATCTGTCTTGTAAGACCACATTTCAGTTGCATATGGGGTAGTTAGATAGTTTCCACTGTAATATGAAGTGAAACTCCCAGATTTTTTTATGATATTTAAACAGAGGTGTTTCTTGGGAAACTTGTCATGTTTAAGGAACCTCACAGCATTAGTGTCAGTCCATAGCACAGGTCAAAATCTGTGGAATTTCACATGTAGATGTTGATGCCTTCACAAAGTGGAAAACATCACCGAGCTAGCAATGGTTTAATGGTTAATTCTATTTCCTGTTTCTTCTAGCGATCTTTTGGCTGGTGAGAGATTGAAACTACACAGAGATTTCTATGATGAGAGATGGTCTAAACACAGAACAGTTACCAGCATGGATTGGTCTAAACAGGTAAGAACTCGGATATGATAACATATCTCCCTAAAGAAAAAGTTATGTCTCATATGGACTCACCTTCCAGGTGCAAGCTGTGACAGAAGTAACCCTGAAATAGAAAATGTTTAACAAAACTTTTTTTTTATTTGAAAGAAATGGCCCCAAGTACTTGATTTATGGACAAATTAACTAATGTTCCCCAGAAAAACAATGGCTTTAAAATGGTGTAGGTCAGTACAAATGTGTCATTCTGGGTGAACGAGTTAAAATGGAGTGCAGAATTGACATGTGATTTTCTGTTGGTTGTGATGTACTACATGTTCTGTCAGGTTTTATATCTATTTTTGGACATTTGTTAAAACATAAATAAGAGTTAGAACTTAAATCATAAATGACTTAATTATGAATGAAATATTTTTTTCAGTATTTGGGAAATGGGGCCTGGGCCATTTGAATTGGAAATTTTAGCAACATTTCATGAAATGGGAAATCTAAAGATACACAAAACTGTTTGAAAATACAAGAATCTCTTCAAATTCATTATCATTTGACTTCAGTTGGGAAATTTCAATTACAAATTTGGAAAAAATACATTTTGTTTTTGCAATGGGAATGGTGCATTATTTTGGCCCCTATGGTAGTGTGAAAAATCCCTTGGAAAAATTGAATTATGACAAAGTATGACTAAAAGTTTTTTCCCGTTTCTGCAACAGTTTTTAAAAATATGGTTTTAGGCTAACAGGAATTCAATGAAATATATGTGTCTAGGCCATTTTTTTTTTCCAGAATGCATTCAAAAAGCAAAAATAAATTAATTTTTCCCCAGAACATGCTTAAATAACAAATGTGGAGTTTGGAAATAAAGAATAAAGTATTCTCCAAACAATATGTATTAATGTGTTTATTTATGTTTTTATAATAGATGTATTCAGTTTAACCTATAAACAAAATTTCATGATGATTGGCCAATCTTGCTTCCAGATTGTTTTGCATGGTTTTCTCATAGACAACTCTTAATAGCTTTAATACTGCATTTTTCAATTTTTCTTCATGTACATGTATTTATAATGAACTACAATCAAGTTTGAATTAGAAACAGTAAGGTTTCAAGACAGTTTGTATTAAAATCAATGACAACATCATACTCTGCTTTTAGCCACAGTCACTTAATATTCTGATTACAATGTGTTTCTGTATATGAGCAACTTCATTACAATGGCACAGTCTTCAAGGAACAAACCTGAATGTTGTAAAGAGTGTTCAATATATTATATTTTTCAGTATCCTGAACTGCTAGTGGCTTCTTACAATGCAAACGAAGATGCACCACACGACCCAGATGGTGTTGCACTAATATGGAATAGCAAATATAAGAAAACAACGCCTGAGTACATCTTTCATTGTCAAGTAAGAATAATAGAATATTACATGATTGTTGTGGACAAGAAAATTTAAAACCAGAGGAAAAGAACATGACCATCCAGAACAAGGCTTTGTCAAGTTCAAGGGTTCAAAGATTTTCTTGTTCACAAGAAACATTCATGTTTTTATTGACAGGGCAGACGTCAATAAAACCATATTTACGTTTTCCACTACTTTAGATAGTCTGTCTGTGACATCTTAGTGTGTGTGAGCTGTCCTTCCCTAGGAAAAGACAGAGTTATCTTTTCACAAGTAATCATTGTCTTTTACGGAAAAGTTTGGGGGAACAATAAATCTTACCTTGTAACCATGTGTTTGAATAACATTTGGTCCTCTATTGTAAAAACTAAGGGACAGGTGGTGTCTGCGTTTGTCAAGTTGTCCAGTTAAGGTTTTGATTAAAGTTTTGTAATTGCTCACAATTCACTTCATAATAGTTTTACAGGTAGGGGAGGTATTGATTGTAATAATTCCAGAATTTACTTCATAAAACTTCATAATAGTTTTACAGGTAGGGGAGGTACTGATTGTAACAATTCCAGATATTACTTATAACTATATACATGTAGTCAGGACGATGAAAAAAAATTAGCTTGAGAATTTAGCTTAAACATGTTAAAGAAAGAGGTTATTATGAAAAATAGAAATATTCTGCAATGGTGGGTTAGGGACTTTTAATTCTGCATATTTGTGATGGCATGATAATTGTAAATCGATATTTTTACCGTTTCTGATTCCAATTGTCAATTACAAAATTCTTTAATCGTTTAATCATTCTAAATTGCCAGTGGAATATTGTATAAAATAAATAGTAAATGCTTTGTCTTATTTATGATGGATGGCACATACTGATGATATTTGATACAGTAAAACCTGAATTAGCGACAACCTGTGTATAAAGACCACCTGTCATAAAAACTTTTGCTGTCCCAATAGTACCATTTGTGTTCA